>VXBW01000655.1:219820-278001 GCA_013400375.1 Thinocorus orbignyianus | reverse complement strand
TCCCTGGCCCTGCTGCTCACACTTCTTTTGATGCAACCCAGGCTGGGGTTGGTTTCTGGGCTGCCAGCGTGCACTGCCGGCTCATGTTGAGCTTCTCATCCATTTCTTTCTCTCCAGTACAGTTGGGTTCAGGCTTCAAACACCATCCCTGCTCAATCAGTTGAGCTCAGACACCAGCAGCCATCTACAACTGCCCTGTACCTCTCACAAACCTCGCATTTGTGCATGCCCAGTCTGCCAACGTGCTAAGGACTTTTCATTTTTCATCAAGGACGGTATCTGAGAGTACGCTGCAATGGAGCCATATCCCACACATACAAGGCAATCAGTAAAGTTCAAGAAAATAATTATTTGCCTGGGCTATATTTACCAAATATATCTTATATCTATACACCTTTGTGTGTGCCGCCTTTACCTCAATGGAGGAAACAGGAGACAGTGGAACTGACATTCTCCAGCTCCATTTCTATAGGAGTACACGGAATATTGCAAAAAATTCAGCATTTTCATCACCCACAAGGAAGCTGATAGACATTTTGACTGTACACCAATCCATTAAAATATCAGAACAGAATCAATTCCAGTAAAAAAACCCTGAAATTCCATATCTGGACTCAGTGTGTGGAAGTGCTCTCAGTGAGGGGATGGCAGCTTTTTAAAAATCTTTTTTCTCCTTTGTTTCTTGTTTGTTTTTTTTTCTCTTGAACACTTCTTCATCTCTCCTCCTTTTACTCCTACTATGTGAGCATGTTTCATGTACAGTATAAGCAAAATATTAGAACTGAAGCCATAGTTCTTGGACTCGCTGGATTTAAGCCCAGTCTCTGCAGTGAATCCACAAGATAGCACGAGTTGCTCACTAAAACTAGGCAGACAACGCTCTTGTCACGAGGAACAGCAGTGCAAGACATTACATTTTTTGTAGTTAATGGGGATTTTATTCTTTTATTCATATTGCTTTTGCCATCGTGGTAGTAATTTGCCTCTCCTTGTAGCATCAATATTAGATCTTTGACAAGTGAGAGTAGATGGCAGAGTTCTACAGGTCAGACGAAGAGCGAATGTGGAAGGCAGAAACAGGTATGTTGGTCACATACATGCCTGTACACTGACTATGGGGTTGTCCAAAGGGGAATAAAATTCCACAGCCTCACCATTCAGGAATCTCTGATCAATTCTTGAAGAGCAATCCCACCTCCTCCTTCACTGTGAGGGTGGTGAGGCACTGGAACTGGTTGCCCAAGGAAGCTGTGGCTGCCCCATCCCTGGAAGTGTTCAAGGCCAGGCTGGATGGGGCTTGGAGCAACCTGCTCTAGGGAGAGGTGTCCCTGCCCATGGCAGGGGGGTTGGAACTGGATGATCTTTAAGGTCCCTTCCAACTCTGACCATTCTAAGATTTTATGATTCTATGATTAATGTACTTAACTCTCTTCCACAGACAGACTTCTTTAATTAAAAATCTCTCACAAAAACACCCTCTAAAACTCCAACCTTGCTCAGGCTTGAAGAAAAAGCTCCGAGATGAACAAAGGAGACAACTACTAATTAGTAATAGCTTCATGGCAACTGGAAAGACAATTTTGCAATAATAATGAAAATAAATATTAAGATATTTTCCTTTCAGTCCAGTCTCAAACGAGGGGAATGAAAAATACTTTTTGTCATTTTGGAAGCAGGTCATAATTTTGTTTCAAATAAATAACCATTGCTGTAGTGAATGGCACCCTAGGATCTGCCTGGCCAGAGAAGAACAAATGAAGAGGTGAAAGCACAGACAGAGGAAGAAACTGCAAGACTTAAGATATTAACCACCGAGGATAGATGGGTCCTTCCTGCACACAGGATTGATACGGCAGCAGCAAAATACTACGTGGAAAGGCCACTTCCCTGCCTGGGACTGCTCCTTTGAGTTGCTTGGCCTCTACAATAACCCAAGGGAAAAGGCACTCCCTCTAAGGCACTAAGGTGCTTGGCTCCATAATACAGCCTGCAAATATTTTAAAAACCAAACCCACCACGTACAAAAATCCTTAAAAGCTTTTCCAGGCACTTTCATTCCAACTGATGCAATTAAGCTGATCTCAGATCCTACAGATGCCTGTTGGGTTTCAGGTCTACTCTGCTTCTGATCCTCCCAGGAATCTGGCCTTCTGTTTGCTGTTGGAGAAAGGTCTAAACGTTTAATGAGAATTGCCTTCACAGGCCTTTGTATCATACTGTGGAAAACAATAACAGAAATAAGACAATTTTATAAGTAGCTGCTTGGCCAAACTTCAGTGAGAACCATAGTCAAGCTCTAATCAAGCTAATGGGAAGCAGAATGTCTGCAAGAACATTAGGGATGAGCTGAAATAAACACAATCTGGCTGGAATCAGTAAGCCAATGTGATTGGAGACAGATCTGTTACCTCACATAGAATAAACCTGTCTAAGCATCAGATAGACCTTTTACTTTTCACGGATACACTCATTAAGATGGCTTTGTGCTAATGATGATGAGCTCTGCAGTAAGGCAGGGTTCCTCTAACACCCAAACAGCCTTGCTGGTTTTAATCTCTGAAAATTATTGTCACAACATAGATGAGCTAGACAACAACTGCCTGGCACATCTGTAGCCTGTCAGCGTTCCCTAAAAAGAGCCCTAGAAATCAAGTAACTAATTAACTTTGTTAACTCCCTAATTAAATAACTAAAAATGAACTAGCACAAAACCTGCCTTATCCCAGTTTACCTCCTTATTTACTTATTGAGAACTCACTCAGCTATCTGGCAAGGACAACCCCTGTAGACACAAAACTGAAGAAAGTGAAGCCATTCAGCATCATCCTTCCTGGGAACTACTTGCGGGTGGGAAAAGGAGTGCTGCCACCACGCAGGGACACTGCTCCCAAATCCCTCCATCTGGGAAACACTGTGAAAATGTGGCTACTGTGGAACAGAGCTCACTCCACAGCTTCAAGCTAGCACCTCCACTGGTGGTGAAAGAAAAGCTGACTGAGATTCCATCCTTTGTGCAAATCACTGGCCACATTACAAATAGGCCTCTGTTCTCTCACCCAAATCACCAGAAAGATTTTCCCATAAGACTGAGGAACAGACTTTATTTCCCCTCTAAAACTTAGGCAAACTTGTCATATGCTCATAAATTAACCACTAAAAAAATGTTAGGTTTGGAGGTAAAAGAGCGATAAGAAGACCATTTTAAAGACATTTTATCTGAGGAAAAAATAGGTAAAACCTCTTCATCTGAGGAGAAATGTGGAAATTACCAAAACTCCATGTTTCCGAGAGCCGAAAAATCTCCTATCACCACAAAACCTTCTACAAACCCATCTCAGTCCTGCTTAGTGTTACACTTTATTTAATCCCTCAGATGATCTTCAGAATTGCCTTTAAGCTTTTGCCCCACAAATCCAATTTCAGCCCAGAGGGAGATGTGCAGAGTTGACTGGAGGATACACGTCTACCAGCCAGAGCTGTCTCACCACATTCAGCCATAAATCCTTCTGAAGCCACCGAGCCTGACCAGTATGAATGAAGTTAATTATAATGCTGTTTTAACACGAGTATGTAGGTTATGCAACTCAGAAGAAGAACTCAGTAATTTTAATGGGGGTCATCATTATTCAGAGAGACATCTGAGAGAATGCACTGTGTGTTTAATCGTTTGAAAAGAAAGGCTTCAGCAATTGCAAGAGTGATTTTTTTTAATGTTTTTTTTATAGAGCAATGTGTCTTTGCTACCATGAAACAGAGAAGACAACAGAAAAACATCAGAAAGGAAAGGGGAAAGCTTTTCTCATCACCTTGAAGTTCCTGCTGTGCATTGGGCATTTAAACTGCAATGGCCTCTTTTCCCAAAGAGAATTTTAAATGCTCTTCTTAACTGAGCACACATTAGCCTTAATCAATAGGCAGGGAGAGAGCAAATTTTCAAAACCAGGCAGCACCCAGCAGTCCTCATTATGACCTTCTGAATGTCCAGTTTAGCAGACATCCAGCAGCTAGAAGAACTTTGGGACTTGAGACTGACCCCTTTTTCACACACAAAAGAAAAATATATTAGTATAAGCATGATTGTTGTGTCCCCACCTACCATCCCGCTCTGGAGAAAAAGCACTCTTGGTTCCTGGACGTTAAAAAGAAGTTCATGAAACTTCAAAGAGACCAAATTCCTTTTGTGGTGGTGTTTCAAATCCCCAGCAGCTATAAGGTATCATATTCTACATTCAGAATCGCAAGAAACAACCTTTCATTCCAAGGTTCTTCTATTCCCACTCCCAAAGCACAGGCTTTGAACAAAAATGCACTTCGTGTTGAGGGTACGTCCCCCACCTCATGAAAACTTGATCGTGACAAGTCATAAATCTCCATAAAAAAAACCAGCATCCCTGAAGGGTACAGGTGCTGAGAAAAGTCATCAGAAAACTTAGCTAAAATTTCCAAAGATTAGGACCATGCTGATACACTTTTTCATACGGATTTTGCCAGGATGGAGGGCCACAAAGATGATCAGAGGGCTGGAGCACCTCTCCTATGAGGACAGGCTGAGACACTTAAGAGAGCTGGGGTTGTTCTCAGCCTGTCCAGGAGAAGAGAAGGCTCCAGGGAGACCTTGGAGCAGCCTTCCAGGATCTGAAGGGGCTCCAGGAGAGCTGGAGAGGGACTCTTGGTCAGGAAGGGGAGTGACAGGACAAGGGGTAACAGTTTTAAATTGGAAGAGGGGAGATTTAGATGAGATTTCAGGAAGAAATTCTTTGCTGTGAGGGTGGTGAGACCCTGGAACAGGTTGCCCAGAGAAGCTGTGGCTGCCCCATCCCTGGAGGGGTTCAAGGCCAGGCTGGATGGGGCTTGGAGCAACCTGGTGTGGTGGGAGGTGTCCCTGCCCAGGGCAGGAGGCTGGAACGGGATGATCTTGAAGGTCCCTTCCAAATCTAACTGTTCTACGATCCAGTGACTTCCTGTGAAGTTGCACAGCAGACCACAGCAAGAAATGAGAACAAAGACATCATCTGTTTCTTTTCCTCCATGAAAACTCCTTCACTGGCAGCAACACACCAGCTAGCAAAAGAAGGGATGTGAAATGGTTGCAGCAGAGAAAAAGTTCTATGTTTGAAGGAAAGAGTTTGAAACAAACTGAGACATTAAGTTTGTACTGGATGAGAACAGGAGAAGCATCACAGCCTGTTGAGATAGAAGAAAAATATGTAGCACTGGAGGGGCAGGGTGACAGAATGAGGAGACAAAGGGCAAAAAGAGCCTGACAAGAGACATGGCACAGAGTATTTGCAGCTATCAAACTTAAGGAGGCTCAGAATGGGCTATACTGAGAGTATTATGCTCTTTATTTACCAAGATATTAACAACAAACAGCAAAACCCAAAACCATTCAGTCTCCGTGAAAGATAAGATAACACAGAGACAATCAATACAGGAGAGTCTATAAGGAAATAATTTAATCCCACAAGTAGTGTTTGTGTAACATGGAACAATCCACAACCTGATCCAAATGAGCCATGCAGCAGTGAGATAAAACCCACCCAGTCTGTGCTAGCAGAGGTGTTCCACAAAGGAAAACCAAGGACTATGTGACTGATGCCGTACTTCTATCCATCAACCAAGTTAATCCCACTTATCTCCCCTCGGTTGTAACCATCTGCAAGAACATCTCCTCTCCACTAGCACCTACAATTTTGGGTACAGGCTCAAAGAAAGGGTCCAGAAAACCTGGTCCAGAAAAACTTTTCATAAGAAAATGAAATCAATGAAAAGAAACAGGATGCTACTTCATTCTGAAATAAAGAGCCAAGATTGCCTCTAATTATGACAAGCAGTCCATTTTGTTTTTAGCAAGAATTAAATCAATTAGAAATTGGATTTTATGGCAGTTTATGGAGACCACGAGAACCAGTGGTCCTCTGTAAAATCTATGAGCTGACTTCGCTGCAAGAACACACTAGCTACTTGCTTTCATTGAACCCATTACACTTGTAAATACATATGAAGAACACAATGGAGTAGGTCTGGTTTTGTCACGTGTTTAAGAATAAGAGTTAAATCTGAAATTGTTGGGAGTACCAATGAATGGAGAAGAACTGTCCAGAAACATTTTTTACATTAAACAAGGTATTTCTTTTCCCAATATGCTGGGCACAAAAATCTCTGAGAAAGTTTGAGAAAGTCTCTTGCTAAGCTTGAGGTTTATGCTTCTAAAATGTCGCTGAACCAACCAGATTCCCACAGTGTTTCATGACAAACCCCTGTGCTTTCTACAGTGCATTTCTTCATTAAGAACCTTGTCATAAAAATGTCTCTTTGGGAGGTTCAAATTTGCAGCATTTGGGAGTGACAAGGTCAGAAGTGCTCAGCCTGTATGTTGACACGTAACTACTAATTAACATTAATTTAAAAAATCCCTGAGGTGTAAAACCTGCATACATAGGGGAAAGGCAGCAAAGCCCTGCTGGATTTTTAATTATCACAAATTACTGTGATTGGTTCAACCAACCTGATTACGGCCTCGGGGACACATGTGGGTGGCCAAGGGGCACTGACTGGAATTTGGTAATTCCTTAACAGGAGAGAAGGAAGCTTCCCATGTTTCAGAGGAAGCAGCACGTGGAACTCCTGTTCTTCTGACTAACACAAGTTCTCTGAAAAACTACTTCACTTTTTTAACGTCTACTTTGATTCACCTCCTAAAAGCTATGCAAAGTTGGAAAAAAGAATCAAAAAACAAAGCCTTTTGCAGCCCTGGTCTTGAGGGAAGAACACAAACTTTCTCCATTAAATAATTTAATCTCTGTGAGCAGTAGCGACTTACACACGCAGCAGAGCTTTTGACAGATATTTCCTGTAATTGCAAATGCTTCAATAAGCACAACAAGGGCTGTTTAAGTTATCAAGGCATTTTTAAAAAGAGAGAATTAGAGCTCTCCATTCTAGGTCATTACTCATGGAAGCCAAGGAGATTTCCTGCTGTACAGTAGGTGGTTACTGAAAAACTATCCTTTCACCCTGGGGGGTGTATACGCTCCCTCTTATTATTCCCTGGGGATTATCACATAGAATTCTTTATAACTGAAAAATTAACCTGATTATCACCATCTCCCTCTAGAGTGCAGAATGCCTATTTGTAATATTATTTTCTCTCGTTTAAAGGTTCAGGAAATCCAATATCCACGGGCTTGAAATCTGTTCCCCTTTCATTCTGCCCAACAGACGCGCAGAACTGTTTGTTCATCGGGGTGTTTATTATTAGAATGTCTAGCGCAAAAAGGGACAAACATCCAAAAAAGCTCCCAGCTACAATTTTCCTCTGAAGTTACATTGATAGCAGGCAGTATTTAACACGTTTGAATGTCACCAAGCTACTTTGCCACAGAATGTAAAAGAGGAATGAGCAGGAGCAATGCATTCTGCCACATGGTTCTTCATGGGGCTTCACCCCTGCCCAAAAGATGACTATTTATACCCACGTGAATCCTCCACTGCACTGAAAAATATTTGTCAGCTGTCAAATTTTTCATCACGCTCCCTCTGTGTTTTCACAGACATTAGAATAACAAATGCAATAAGATCCTTACCTAGAGAAGAAAAAAAAAAGAATTACATTTTAATGGCCACATATGAAACACTGAATCCTGTAGCTCCTAACAGCAGCCTTCCAGTACCTGAAGGGGCTCCAGGAAGGCTGGGGGGAGTCTGTTCACAAAGGCCTGCAGTGACAGGATGAGGGGCAATGGCTTGAAGTTGGAGAAGAGCAGCTTTAGATTGGATATTAGGAACAAGTTCTTTCCTCTGAGGGTGGTGGGACACTGGACCAGGTTGTCCAGGGAGGTGGTTGAGGCCCCTTCCCTGGAGATATTCCAGGTGAGGCTGGGTGAGGCCCTGAGCAACCTGGGCTGGTTGGGGGTGTCCCTGTGGCTGTGGGGAGGTGGGACTAGATGGCCTTTGGAGGTCCCCTGCCAGCCTGCACAATTCTATGATTCTAAAAGAGTAAAAACAATGAGCAAACTAACCAAAAGCAGGCCTATGCCAACGATCACCAGCTTACAGGAAGACAGGTGTCATGAACCACAAGCCAAACTGCTGGGAACACAAGTGCTGGTCAGCCAACACAACGTGCAGAGGTGAAGCCTTCCTTTCCATGTTGGTGGAACTGAAGAACAGCACAGCAGAGCTGGCTGGTTGAGGGAGGGGACCATCCAGAGAAGCACGACCAAGATGGTGAAAGGTTCAAGGGCAAGGCTTGAGCTCAATGGCTTGCTCAGCTTGAAGAAGAGAAGGCTGAGAGGTGTCCTCATGGTAGTCTACACCTTCCTCCAGGGTGGCAGTGGAGCTGCTGACCTCCTCTCTTGGGTGACCAGCAACACGACATGAGGAAATTGAATGAAACTGCATTAGGGGAAGTTCAGACTAGACATCAGGGGAAGGTTCTTCACTAAAAGGGCAATCAGCCACAGGAACACCCTCCCTAGGGAAGCAGTGATGGCACCAAGCCTGCCAGAGCTCAAGGAGCGTCTGGACAACATTCTCAGTCATAAGATTTAGTTTTTAGGTGGTCCTAGAAGACACAGTGGATCCTTATGGGTGTCTTCCAAATTGAGATATTCTATGGTTCTAAGAATCTCAGGAGGAAAATAGTGTAGGCGGCTCAGAGAAGAGTCACAAACAATGCAATTAAGGTACAAAGGTGCTCCATCACTTGTGGAAGAGGTCACAGAAAACAAAACACCCAGCATGACATCAGCTACTATAACAGCCACTCAATTAATTATCTGTCCTTAAAACAATTGCTACATTACAGGAGACAAGCTGTTAGGAATAAATAATAGCAGGCCTATCCCTTGAGAGAGGGCCTGCCAAGAGAGGAACTGAATATTATGAAGTATTATTTAAGAAATATGTATGATTCTTAACTGTATATCTTTCAGTGTCGTGTAATCCTTGAAGTCTGACATCTCACCTTCCAAATGCATTAGAATCCCCTGCTGTTTATCCTACACGTGCCTTGAGATTCCATGGCTTCATTCCCTCCTTGAAAATCCACGTCTGCTGCTCGCTTTTCCTCAGTCCCACCAGTTTACTGCCCAGAGCAATGCCCCCAGATAACTATCAGAAAATGCATATCTAAGCAACACTTTTTCTTGAAGTGATGGTTTTTTACTGTCTTTTGAAGAGTCTGTGTCTTGTTTAGGTGAGTTATGAAGCAGCTAAAGCTAACCGGTCAAGTGCATATATCCACTCACTCATCCTCAAAAATGCTCATACGTTAAATTTCAAATGTTAGCCATCCCAGCCTTTAAAGCACCAAATTGTTGCTCATGCATGTAAAATTTCTTAAATGGGGGGCGTGTGGGGTGTGTGTGTGAACAACAAAAAGCCTTATTCTTTTTTACTTCTGTATTGAAACTTTCTAAACAAACAAGGAAGGTAAATAACATACAAATCCCAAAGGCTAGCCATCAAAATAGCCAAGAATTTGAAGGCTACAAATACAAAGCAATTATCATCCTAAAAAAGTTGAGGTTGACCACTCCTGATTGTCAGCTCATGGATATATAAACTGAAAGTTTGTATATATCCTGATAGTTTAGATATCCATGAGCTGACAGACAGCCTGACACGGGCAGAAAGAAGCAACCACAGCATCACTAGAAAAATCTGATTTTGGCAGGAAATCTCTCTTGGGAGAAAGGGCAAAGTCTCAGTGTAACATACCGATGGCCACACACATCAGACAACACACAGGCATGTTTGCAAATGCCACCGTATCCCAAAGCTGGATGGAGAGGAAGGTATCACCTCTCCTGTGCCAACAGAGTACTAACCCTGTTTCTACAGGGTTTCTGAGGCTGCCCATCACCACTGACCAGATTTGAAACGTTTTGCCCTGCTGCTCACATGAGGCAGGAATGAGATGACAGTGTGGGGTATTTTAAGATATTTTGGTGATTCAGTGATAATTTGAGAAACTGAATCAAGTCTCTCTCCCTTCCCAGTAATGTACAAACACTGTTTGACTCTTCTACACATGGACTTCAATTGAGCAAGCACTCCATTTGTACCAGAAAGCCACAGTCAACCTAAAGGAAAGCAAATGGTTGGGTACCAGAAGATATCTGGCACAGTTGTCTACTGTCACTTCATCTCTTCCAACCCTTCACTGAAAAATTAATGTGTCCATTACTACCTTTGATGATTATAAAGATGTCATTTACTTGGTCTAAAGTGGATGTCAGAATATACATTGCCTTGATGATAGCCATAAAAAAAAATAATCAAAAAGATCACTGCAGGAAAAAAAAAAAGTTATTAAAATTGCTATGAAATTCCCATTCCCTCTGGACTTCTGATAAGAATCATGACCTTGGCAATCAGCACATCTGAACCAGAAGCAAATGAAGTATTAACTAAGCCACTAGTAAAAGGAAATTGACACTAAAGCCAACAAGAAATCATCAAGAAAAGCACTGCAGACTGGATTACACTTCCAGATTAACCCCAGGGAAGTAATATCTGATTTGGCCTGGACATCCTAAAACCATACATTAAACGAATTTGGCAGGGACCATCTAACATTTGTCTTTCTAATCATAGTACGTTTTCTTTCACCACTGTATGCTGTGTGGTGTGGGAAACTACAATTTTAAGAAAGGAAACCTTTCTCACCAGGATATTGGAGCCACAGCATCACTTCTAATAACGGTGTGACACTGGTTAAACTTACCCTCTGCCTCACCTGAGCTGCGAGGCTGGTTTGTGTCCTGTGGACGGTGCTGTAAGCCTTAGTGCTGCAGGGCATGGCTGCTCCACAGATTTCTGCTCTCTTTGACCCCGACAGGTTTGTTCTCCACAAAAAAAATATACTTCTATTGTTTTCATTCCAATGGAAAAATGAAAACTCAAAGCCTCTGAAATTGCTTTGAGAAGATACAAAGGCAAAATAAATATATGGAGACTCTCCTATGCACAGCATCGATTGACTAGTCTCAACAATACAAATATGTTTTTACTGATTTTTCTCTCCCTGTCCTTATTTTCCCTATTCTTACCACAATATCTTCCCATAAAAAGGGATGTAATCCTGCAGGTTCCTGTTTTCATTATTTGCCTTCATGGTAATTTGGTTGTGGCCAGGCAAGGTCAGTTATTCTAATAAAATGCAAACTTTGTGCCTATCTCCTCATGGAGCAGAGCCAAGCACTGAACTTCTCCACAGAGCTTTGTGAATATGTCACATCCTATATATTTCTCTTGACCAGAGGTTCTAGAAAGAAGTAAAAACAAAGAAACAGACAATAAATTACTGAAAAACTTTTGAGCTGCAAGCTATAATGCAAACACTACAAAGGAAAGTGCCTTCTTTTCCTTCCACTTCCCCACTTTAAAGTTACATACAAGCACAGATACCACAACAAAGCAACAATTCCAGTGTAAATACAAAGGCAACAATCCACAAAAGATTTCCAAGAGGCTGTTCTTATCTGTTTATGTATTACCCCTAACTGTATTCTTCTGCAGCTTTTTGTATGAGACTGGCAATTGCTGAAATTGGCATAATTGTATATTTTCTTGCCTTGACAACACAGGTAAGAGAAAGGGCTTTTTGGTTTTCCTTGCTTGCCAACAACACTAGAACTGAATTATGCTGCCGGCTGGATCTTCACCTGCCAGCTTTTCTTGTAGAAAATAACTGTAGAAAGCAAAATGTGAGAAAGATAGACAAGGTGTAAAGTCACATCTAACATGGAGCAGGGGATATGAAGTGCACACACACGCACCTACGTGGCTACTAACAGCTCTCCACAAGCTGGACTGTGAGCTCAAGATGCACAAAACAAGGAATACATCAGTTTTTGCCTCTTGCACTATGAGAATGCAATGTACTGATTAAATAACACCTTTTCTTCTTCAACTCTATTGTCACAAGAATGGAATAAAACAAAAATTTTTATAACTTCCATATTTATAGCAATCTCATAAAAAAGAGAACTGTTTTTCCCATTTTACAGAAGGAGACTGGGGCAGCACAAGGCAGACCGGGAAGACTGTTTATTAGAAAATTAAGTTTATGGTTGAGCTGGGAAACAAATGCATTAGCCCAACCTTAATTCAAGCACATGTTATGTTCACGAGGCACAGACTGAGAAATAACAAGATCAGCACTGCAACTCCCATCAATTACGTGGGGATAATTTAAGAACATTTTGTGATAACTTAGCGCTAAAAAGTCAAATTGATGACTCCGACCCACTTGCCAGAATTCCACGTTCTCACCCAGCTCATCCCAACACTTGGGTAGAAGCTGTCAGTGGACACAAACTGAGATTACACTGGCCTGCAGGAAATCAGGCATGGGACCAGGGGGCTTAAATAAATCAGCAAACACTCTCTTATTGGGGCTGTGTCTGGGTACAAGCCAGCCATGAGAAAATGAAGGCTTCATCCTGTAGACTCTGCTCTTTTGCCTTCTCCCTTCTCCCCAGTAGGAAGTGACAAAGATTTAGGTTGATGTTTTCAAAGTCAGAGGTTTGTACAAGGTCTGGAAACACAAACTTTCTGTATACAAACAAAGAATCCTTAGAGATACGATCCTTATCCAGTCAGACAAGGAATGCTAGGATAGCCTTGAAGGCTCTTCAAAACAACAGCCACCTAAACATTGCTTGTGAGAGTATTGCTACGCTCAAACAGAACCATGTACAGAAATGTTCTTACTCAGAATTTTTTTAATAGGTAATTTGTTTTCAGCAAGTAGTAACACAGTGTCTGCTGATACAAGTACTTGTGAATAATCCTCATTTTTCAGATTCCAGCTCCATACCGACTGACCTAAATCCAGCACTCAGAATCTGTACCCATGCACATTTTTAAGAGTTTGATACCATCTCTTGTTAAGTATTCTCCTGCAGGAAATATATCGATTCTTCTCAGCAATATGCCAAGACAGACATAAGGAGAGCAACAGGATTTACACCGTTATTGCACATAATGCCTATTTCTCACTCTGCTTCCATTTAAACAGATGGAAAACAGCTTCCTACTTAATGGACTTCCTTTACGCTGCCATTTAACTGTCTTTCCTCATACACCAAGAGAGGCCTGAGCTATACAAATAAAACACTGCCTTATTTATAGAATTAAGTATATTGAATAGATTTTTATTTTTTTTTTAAATTTCCCCAAGGAAACAGAATTGGTGGTGTGGGTGTGACTTGGGCACGAAAATGCTGAACTGATCCAAGAGTATGTCCTGGGACAGATATTTCAAACAGAATTGCCCTTAAAACATTTACCAGACACCTTTCGACCAGATGGGAAAGAGAAGACTTGCACCGAAACTACAGAAAGTCTGAAATTTCTCTGTTTCCTTCCAAATATAACCAATAGTTCAAAAACCCCAATCTTCTGAAGAGCAGAAACGAGTCCCAGAAGCACCAGAGAAGTTGACACTGAAGAAGAAGCAAGAATGTTTCTAACACACCTTCATGAAGTCTCCCTCTGTGGCGCAGGTGGCACCTGTCCCTCCCAAGGAGGTGACACCCCATCTCCCAGCCATTCCCATGTCCAGCCCATGATATCCACAGCCAGATAGACTGCCGCGGTGCAGCACACACTCAAAAAGCTTGGAGGCAAAGGTAGTCCTTGATACAAGCCTCCAGAAAACAAACCAGCTTCACAGCCCCAGTACACAATGGAGAATTCAGAGTTTGCAGAATGAGTTGAAAAATAACCAGAGTTAGGGCAAATCAAATCCCTTTGCACCATTTGTCTCCATTTTCCACTGGAAAGAAAAAAAGAAAAAAAAACAAAAACCAAACCAACAACTGTATTCTATATTAAGGAGTTGTCTATAAGAACCGGATTATAGATCCAAGAGCAATCAACCTATCAATGGGTGAAGAACCCCCTGGAAGACAACAGTGTATAAACCACCTGCCCTAAGGAATATAATTTCTCTCCAGCCCTTGCCATTCAATCCAGCTCCTTCTGAGTTTCAGGGGAGTAGTTCCAACTGGAGAGTCCCCTGTCACCATGGCCACCCCTCCAAGAGCAGCACCCTCAGTCCTCAGACACGGAGTGGGGCACAGAGGGCAGCAGCTCCCCATCACCCCCAAATGTGATCTGGGAACACCAGACACCAACACCCATGAAGGATTTAGCGTTTCTCTGTTCTACAAGATTCTTATACCGTATCTGAAAGACTGTATAAAGCTATCAAAAAGAATAATTCATCCACCAGTAAAGAAGTTTAACCTTTAATAAGTAAGCAATCCGTTTTTTGGTTTGTTTTTTTGGTTTTTTTGTTTTTTTTTTCCTGCAGTATCAAACGCCAGAGCATAATCCTGATTCTACAAGTCTGAATGAGATGAAAGACATTTTCTAAATGAGAGCGATTCCCCTATCGTTCCGAAGAATCAATCTACCTCTGTAAGCTTCAGATTACCTTCAGGTATACGTCAAACTGCAAACTCCAGCCTGACATTTAGGATAAACACCAGAAGGGTAGGAAGCACTCCCACACAGGCGTGTGTGCCTACAGTGAATACTCACGGAGACAGACTCCACGTCAATCAAAGCCTTCCTTACAAACCGCAGCCAAACAGGCAGAAGAGATAATTACCTTAAGTCTTCATCCACAGAGCTCGAATCCTCCGGTTGGCTCATCCAACTTGAGCTCTCACACAGAAAAATTCCACATGCATGTCTGTCCCAACAGCGTTCTCATGTTTATTTCAGGAACTTGATTAAAGTAATAAGAGATGGGTAACGGGCATTAGGGAACTTGAGGCCTACTGCTACTCAGACAACTCTGATGGGAACACTTAGCTCAATGCCCAGAAGTTAAAAAGGCCACACCAGGCCAGTCTCGAGTTCAGGGCCGGTTCTTTGCCTGCCACCATGTCAAAAGCACAAGCCAAGGGAGCCGAGTAAGAAAAACCACGTACATCCTTGAATCTTCCTCTACGTCCAGCCGTTTCCAGCTCATGCAGTTGTCAAGCCATGCTCAGCAACTTGCAATGGATTGCTCCTACTCCTCCCTCTTCACCCTCAGTGAACTTCCAGCGCCCACAGTGTCCCCTGGAAGCACGTCTCTCAGCTCAAACACCAGCAGGAAGAAAACCAACCTGTCCTGGCTCCTGCAGCCATCACCTGAGGTCACCTGGTTCTTATTACTCCAGGCAGCACCGACCAGCTGATTCCCACCTACCCTCCTCACAACACTGTCTTCATGTATTATTTGGTGAGTATTGACTAGACATTTTCCTGGAACTACCTGTTCTAAGTGAAAACTCTTCTTCCCAAATTCTAACAACCAGCTCAGAGATCAAGTTAGAATTACTATTCCCCCAAAGTTAAAATTATTTTGGAATTATTATTCCCCTGTGTGCATCTTTTGCCAGCTCCTTACACTGAATTTCATTTAGGATTTTAACAGCAGTCTTGCGGGGTCTTCTGTGGATCTTCCTTGTCAGTTCACAACTTCAGTAACCCCCACACAACTGACCAGCCTGAGTCTATTTTTCATTAATATAATTAACACCAGATACCCTGGTGGTACCCCACTGGTTAACTTCTTCCGTGAGGACTGATCTAGACTCTTAATCTCAGTTTCCTACGTCCTAATCAATCATTTGTCCATACAAGGATTTCACCCCTGAAATCCCAGCTGCCTGATTTCTTTATAATACACTGCTGAGGAATTTGGACCAAAGCTCTTGATACAGAATCCTTCTCAAACATTCCAACTGTCTATTGGCCCATCAGCTGTTTTAAACAAGAGGATCCACACTAACTTAATGGCTCTAATTGGCACAAATACACTAGAAGTGCATGTCATTATGAGATTTGGCAAATCTGTTGTTCCTTTACTCTACAACAGCAACAAAATTGGTGCCTTTTAGTCTCTGACAATCTCCTCGGGCAAAATTTTTTATACAAGAATCCTCTTTTTACCTTCAATCAGAGAGGAAGTGGATATTTGCTAGTGGATATTTTCACAGAAAGCTTTGATTACCTCTAAGAGACACCTGGTACAGTTGCAAGCTTACACCTGTATTAGTTTCTAAGATGTAAAAAACTAACACTCCTTAGGCTAACAACAGGTACTCCTTGAATGATTTAAAAAAGTATTGATCTATGAATAGTGAAAAACCTAATAACAGAATTAGTAAAAAATGCCTCAAAAGACAATCTGTCTTGTCACAGGAAAATATAAATCTACATCTACCTTTAAAGGTGTAGAGAGTCCAAAGAAGAAACCTTCTCTCTGTGCTGGTTTGGGCAACTTCAGACAGACTTGTACATGGTCATACAATCCTGTACAGGTTTTTCAGGCAAAGTAACTAAGTCAAAAACCACCAGGTTGCCCCCTTCTTCCACAAAGAAACATCAGAGAACCAAAAAACAGTAAGAATCAGGATTATTTTATTAATATTTGTATATGTTATCTTCCTGATTTATAGTATACCTCAGTATCGATAGGGAAGGAATGCATCCAATATCCTTCTGGAGATCTTCTGCTTAATACAGTCCTTGCAGTGACCTGAAAACAACTGGTGTCTGACTGCCCGGTCTGAAGGCAGGCATAAAATGTCAATGATTTCCACCCGTGAGATGCAAATTTCTATAATTAGTTGACCCACACATAAACAAACAAGATCTCTAGATGTTTATGCAAATATGCAAAACAAGTAAAAATATGTACACATATAGGGGTGTGTGTGTATATATAATATATATATACACGTAAACAGAAAGACTATGTGCTTGTGATTACAGCAAGGGAACACGACAGCTAATTAACACCAAATCTCAGATTATCTTCAGGTGGAAAATCTACTTGGACTAAGCAGCGTATTGCACAGCAGTAATAACTGCCGACGTACTGTTGGCTGATGCCACTGCCTATTCCATCACAAACTGACTTCTTAATCACCTCATCTCTTGAGAGAGCTTCAGGGCTGAGTTTAAGCTTTTATATCCTGCATAATCAACTGTGTCATTCAGAGGAAAAACAGGAAATTTCTTCCTGTTAGGCCAGGTCACAGTGAGTACAATCACCTTCC
This sequence comes from Thinocorus orbignyianus, assembly GCA_013400375.1. Taxonomy (NCBI): domain Eukaryota; kingdom Metazoa; phylum Chordata; class Aves; order Ciconiiformes; family Thinocoridae; genus Thinocorus; species Thinocorus orbignyianus. The sequence goes on along the minus strand of VXBW01000655.1, from coordinate 260,926 downwards.
ACTGATACGCAGCCAGTGTGTCTTTCCCTAGTAGTTTTCTTAGGCTAAACACAACTCTTCTGTTGGCAAAAATGGATAAATGATCTTCCCTCCTGAAGCAAGAGTATTATCCCAAGGTAAAAAGAAGCAACAATTTAATTCAGATCACATATAAGAGACTGAAACTCCAGAGCTATCTGATCCTAACCTCTTTTCACACAGCATGACATGCCAAATCCATTCTTTAAACACCACATCTGCTTAAATAAAAGAAGGATTTTGAACATTCTCCTCCTGCTACTGATTATTTTACATATGCAAAGCAGCATACTGTCAAGCCAACTCATCCACACGTGCATAGATCCTACTTTTCACTCCAGTTCAACTCAGGAAGAACCTGCAGACTCAAACTAACATGGGGAAGACTGAATTATTGTCATTCAGTCAAAATCTGACCATTTCAGAACGGGCAACAGTTGATAATTTTCAGCTGTCTGAAAGAGAAAACAATTCTTGAAATATCTGAAAGATTAAACCTCTACCAGCTTTCGCAATGCCACTTTATTTGGTTACAAGGGATTCTTTTTCTGAACAACGCTGCAGGTTTCCTTAGAGAAAAGATAAAACCACTTATTCTGCATAGACAAAAGAATAATAACTAAAAACCACTCCTCTCCATTAAAGTAAGTTCATTGAATGTTCTCTTTCTAAATGAAGCCCATCAGAAAGAGCAGACAGCTGACAGCATTTCACTGCTCCTGCCCCTTGGGGTTGGATGGCACTGCTCACCTTCTCCTCCCCCACCCCTCCTTTGCTCTGAGACATCTTTCTATCATGTTCTTCTATTGTCCAAGGGTAGTGGCGTCCACTAAATTAATTTGCTTGAGAAATTTAGATGAGATAAGAAAGCTTAATGCAACTGCCAAAAGATTCTGGAGTGCTGGGAGAATTATCTTGCTACTCATTACATTTATTGATTCAAATCAAGCTTCTGGACATCAGCAGAGGTGCCACTGCTAAGAAATCCAAAGTTTCCAGGAAATCTGTATGTAAATCTAAAGAGATTGCCAGCGTGGGGTGGGGGTGGAAGAGGTGTGTGGTCTGTATGCCAGTAAACGCAGCACTCATACATCATCATTCACTGCTCTTGATGCTTTCTCCAAATCAGGTTTTTATAACCAACTAAAGATAAATCAACATTCCACAAGCCTGTAAAAGGGCCAGCGTTGAAAACGGATTTTTCTCTTTAAATACATTTCAAATGAAATTTGAGATGAAAGAAGCAATAAAGAGCTTCCATATCCAAAGCCTGGATATTTTTTTTTAATGAGAAGTTGAAACTGGTGGAAGGGAGAAATCGAACAGCACTCTCCAGCCATGAGATCATTCTACACTACAGAAGTAGGAAGAGTCTACTTTTGCTCTCCAGTATAAGTGCTGGCTTTTATTTTGAGGATGGAAGAAAACAGTGGCTGTGAGGTTCAGAATTCATTTGCTACATTTGGTAGAGCAGATCTGAGATTAAAAAAGCACACAGGAAAGGATGAAAAAATAGCACAAGTAATTTTATGCAAAATAACAGTATTCACTTCAGAATGAGGACCGTTCCCCAGCTGAATGAGAATCTGGCTCAGCTATGGGGAGAGGCACTTCTTGGGACACAAATTATATGGAAATGTTCCATGAGGACAAAACCAGAACACTGAGAGTACAGGTGGGGTCTGCTCCACACTAAAAAGTAGCTATAAAAAACTGAACTAGGAGGAAATTTTTGCCTCCATAGTTTACAGCTAGAGTCTGGAAGAGAGGGAAAGAAGAAAGGGAGAGCAAGAGAGCTCTCGCAGTACTCCAGACTGCAATGCTGGTATAAAAATCCAAGAGAAACCAAGGATATCAAAGAGTTTCCATGTTTCTGCCATCACTACAATTGCAACCTGTAGTAGCTAAGTCACACATGAAACCATATGGAAAAATGCCCTAAAGGGAGCACAAAGATTTTCCACCAACTAAATGGGAGCTTAATGCTCCCCCAAAAGATTATACTTTGAAGGCCAGGCTGGATGGGGCTTGGAGCAACCTGCTCTGGTGGGAGGTGTCCCTGCCCAGGACAGCAGGGTTGGAACTGGATGATCATAGAATCAGAGACTGGTAAGAGTTGGAAGGGACCTTAAAGATCATCCCGTTCCAGCCCCCCTGCCCTGGGCAGGGACACCTCCCACCACACCAGGTTGCTCCAAGCCCCATCTAGCCTGGCCTTGAAGCCCTCCAGGGATGGGGCAGCCACAGCTTCTCTGGGCAACCTGTTCCAGGGTCTCATCACCCTCACAGCAAAGAATTTCTTCCTAAAATCTAATCTAAATCTACCTAAGATTACTTATAAATTAAAAATAAATAATTAAATAAATAAAGCCAAGAAAAATCTTGGCGACGTCATTTGCATCTATTTTGATATCCCCCAGAGAATCAGCTGCATGAAAGAGAATTAATCATGCTGATTGACAAGAGAAATACATGTGAATACAGTAATTCTATGCCCTGGAGTTAACTACGTCAAGTTTTAGATGATACCACAAATAAAAACTCAGGTAGTACTACTGAGATGATGAAGAACAAACTGTAAATCTTTTCTAGCATTTAACAGCACACATTCCCTACGGAGCAGCATTAGCAGCTCTTCAGGCAACCACCCGATGAGCAAATACTTAAATGTCACAGACAGAAAATTACTTAACGTGAGAGACCTACCTTTTGTCAGTGGTTCCAGGAAAAGGTTATTATTTCCAGTGAAACGCAGAATTAGGCCAACATTTAGGAATGGTGCCATTTCTAACGCTTTGTTTCTACCTGGTATGTTCCTCTGTCCTTTTCCTCTCCCCTTCCGCACGCTGTGCCTCCTACCATCATCTACCTCACACTAAAACCAAGGGGAAAGCTGTTTCTCATGCACATAAGACAATTAACACTGTCTTCCTAATGGTTTATCTCTCCCTCCCCAGCCTTCCTCCTCACCTCTACCAGTCAGCTGTAATTTTGTATACCACCATTTCAACCACGGAAGCGATGCCATCTATCAGCTTCCAACAGATAAGGAAGGACAGAAGGGAGTACTGCTTTCATTTGCCTGGACATCACCTGGAAACCATCATTAAGAACGTCCTGTATAGTCTCATGGCATCATTTGCTGAATTCTATAAACTTTGATTTAAAAGCATCAAGTTATGGGATAACTGATCTTCCCTCCAAGCTATTTTTCCAATACTTTATTCTTACTCTCTTTGTTATTCTGTATTTGTCTGATTTCAGCCTCCCGCCAAGGACTTGTCAAGCTTCTTTCTGTCACTCCAGCCTGCCTCCAGTTTCCAAGCACTTGATTCCATCTCTGCAGCTCCCCAGTTCTCTTCACTACACTGTCAGGTAAGAGTCATTTCCTGGGAAATGTTTATTCCAAGGACATTCGATCACCAGAACTGCCCTAAAACTAAATTTTAAGTAACAAAACTAAAGCAAACTAACATGCGTCCTTCTGCAGGGAACTTTCATAAAGATACATGATAAAAGAGAAATAATCAATTATTTTTTTTTTAAATTTTGTAAAAAGAAAAGTGTCTTCCTGAATCTAACAGATAAATCGAAAGTGAAAATAAAAGCCCACAGGAAATCTCACCTTTCAACCTCGGAGAGACATGGCTTCCAATAAACACTCCAGCTGAATGGACTATATCCCTCCTGCTTCTCTGAGCAGTCTTCTTCCGCGACTTCCTCTCTTCTCTCTTGCTAGCTGGACCTTATTCTACATCTGTGCAGATGAACCCAATGCATTATCCACCAAGCAGTTCACTACTTCTACTCCCTCTCTGCAGCATTCAGCATGTTACTTGTAGTGCTGAGGCCAGTAAGAAGTCCATGCATCAGCTCTGTAAAGGAGAATGTGAGAATAAGCCAGGACACACGGACACAGGGCAGGGTGGTCCCAGATCCACCAGAGCAAGAGTAACATGAAAAGCTGCATCATTTTAGTCTGGAGAAGGCTGAGGGGGAATCTGATCAACGCCCATAAATACTTAAAGGATGGGTGTCAGGAGTATGAGACCAGTCCTTTTTCAGCGGTGCCCAGGGATAGGACAAGAGAGAACAAGCACAAACTGTAACAACAGAAGTTCCATCTAAACATGAGGAGGAACTTCTTCCCTGTGAGGGTGTCAGAGCCCTGGCAGAGGCTGCCCAGAGAGGTGGCGGAGTCTCCATCTCTGGAGACATTCAAAACCACCTGGACATGTTCCTGTGGGACCTGCTGTGGGGAGACCTGCTTTGGCAGGGGGTTGGGGGAGATGATCTCCAGAGGTGCCCTCCAAGCCTGTATCATTCTGTGATTCTGGGAGTGTTTGAATCCCTAATGTAAAAAAACTATTTGATGATAGCCTTTGTAGAAAACCCACATATACATACACAGGCATGTACCACTTCTCTGTCAAATGTTTTACAACTGAAAGAGAAAGCCTCTCTCCAAGACTCACTTTCCATCACAAGTATTCACCACTGTCCTCCTCTGGATGTCAGTTCTCTGAAAAACCACCCCAAAGTGCACAGAAGCATTTCTCCAGAGAAGTGACATTTAGCCAACCCTTCCTTCCCATCTCTGGCAACCTGCCACTGCTCAGCTGTGCTAACACTCAGAAAAAAATTGTAAGGCGAGTAAGAACTCTTAGAAATATGTCAAGGACTGGGGGAGAAAAGCAGTACTGAAGAGGAAAATGCAGTAAAAAATTAAAGACAAGACCAAGTCAATTATGATTCTCAAATTGCAGGACGAACAAATTGCCTTAATGAATCAGCCTCTAAGAAAAATAAAACACAAACAAAAGGGAAAGAATTAGGAGAAACAGAGACCTGTCTAGTATTTTTCCTGACACAAAGTATTTGAAAGTCTCCCTTAATTCAACATAGATTAACTGAGAAATTCAATTACTTTTTCCAGGAACACTGGATTCTGGGCATTCTCTCTATCCACATGCAAACATACTTGTCTTCTGTCTTCCAGAAAAGTACTTGTATATGCTTGTCCGCGAGAGGATGGAAAGAGAGTCTGAAACACTAAGGCTTTTGTTCAAAAAGTTTCTTTTCTTTCCTATTCTCACTCACCAAGAACTTCCTTACCCATCTTTTCTTCTCTATCTGTGGGCTCAAAGGTTTTGGATCAGCAAGGAAATGGTCAAGAAAGGCCCTGAATACTCACCCTGGAGCAAGAAATCTCAGCAATTTGGGCAGGAGGAAAAAGAGCAAGCCTACGAAGTCCAAAGGGTCAAAACTTTTTGGAAGAGCAACGGCCAAGGGATGGCATCAGCAAAGATTTACGCTAGAAGTTCAGTCTCTTACAACCAAAGGAGTGGCAAAACTGTAGTAAAATCACAATTACAAAAGGGCTGGGAATCTGCTTCTCAGTTGATGGTTGCAACAGCTACTTGACTGCACATCTAAGAAGTATTTACTGCCTTGGTTTTAGTCATTTTTTACTTGCTGTAACTCATTAGCTCATTTCTTCATCACAGCACCTGGTTGTGTAACAGAGTGATAACAGCAAAGCAGAACTGAGCCTCAATCTGCAAACCCGATGTAATCAAATCCAGAGGTTGTGATCTTAAGAAAAACACCAAATATTGTCCTATGGCTGAGCTGCAAATTATGGTCTGTCAGTCCCTTTCATCTTTCCATCAAATGCATGTCCAAGATATAAAGGGTTTCAGTTAATTAATAAGGATTGCTGAAATTACATGAAGTGTCAGAAAAATCAAAAGTAGGGTCATTCTTTCTAAAAGGGAACATAAAAAATAAACAAAAAAAATCACCCCACAGCACTGAAGGAAGAAAAAAAACAGGAAATTAATATAATCATGCCTGTGCTTAACTTAAGCACTACAAACCTTGCAAACTGGGGCTCCCAAAACAAATTAAGTGATGCTAACGAATGGGAAACACATGGGTTCGGGTACAGTTGGACACCAATAAGTGAAATATAGTATGTTTCATTACACACATTAATTAAGATTCCATGTATTACAATCATTTGTTGCTAGTCCTTAACTTGCAAAACTAGTACAATCATTGGAAATTGTCTGAAACCAAAAGAAAACTCAGAAATTTAAGGCTAGAAATTGCCAAATTTGTCAAAGAGGATGTTTCATAACAACTGGCTAAAGGTTTTCCAAAACTCATAGTCCAAACAGTAGAGAGTTATTTTTCTAATATGAAGATAAGTGTCTTAATGAGGATGTTTCCTATGGAAAGGCTTACTATACCTTGAGCAATTTTTAAGTAAAAGGTCCACGAGTATAAATTACAAGGAATAATCCTATACTGGTAGAGACAAATCATCTCATTAAAGCCTGGTGACAATCCTGGATCCAGCCATAACGGAACTGCACGCTTCAGTACCCCGGTAACCTTTAGCTGATTTATTTTCTCAGGCATTATCAACTGTAAAAAGGTCTGAAAGTTTTGTAATACGAATGTGTGAACTTCATTTGGTGAGAAATCCACTGTTCCTTTCAAATCAGGAAAACAAAACAGGATGGAATGATTTTCTGAGAACAGAAGCAGCAGTTGTCGTCCTGCTCAGAATTGTAATGTTCATATGAAAAATAAACAAAGCCTGTGACTTTAAAGTGGACCCATCCAGACTCCTGCCTTACAGTCAGTCACCAAAGCTGCCCAAAAGATACTTCAACACATGCAAAATGCCAGACTTGGGGAGAACAACTAGACTAATGAACTCTGCAAAAAGAGAAAGATCAAATGTAAGCGGGAAGGTAGGAGTAGTGTAAATAAAGTAGGTGCACAACTCTCTGCACCTTCCCAGGTAGATCCTGGTCTCCTCAGAGTTTCACAACCTGTGGGCAGTGAATTCTGCCCCCCCATCTCTAGCCCTCGGGAAGATCCCACACCTCCCCTCTCGACTTGTAGGCATCTGGCTCCACCAAGGGAAAAAGAGAAGACCTGAGGTCCCTCCTAACAGCAAACAGGATGCCCTATTTCCACCTGAAGTCAACCCCGTTCTACAAGTACTGCTCAGGGTAGCACCAGCTGGGAAAAGTAAGAAGGGTGGAGACTGAGCAGAATAGCACCAGTAGTTCTGAAGAGGTCCTGCACTCCAGTCCATGCTTGAACACCACAGCCTGAAGCCCAAACATCTGAAGAAACCTCATCCAAAATCTGGAAGCACAACCCAGTCCCCTCTGACGTGACACCAGCACCAGCGACGCAGGTATGAAGATGGAATGAGGCACAAGATCAGGAGAAGCTGGGTGATGGCATCCAAAGCCACACAAAAGAGCAGCAGCTACACAAAGAGAAGTATCTTCAGAGTTTTCTGACCAAGTTCTTCTATCTCCTATTTCTTCTTATTTTTTTCAAGGGTATATTTTGGCAAGAAATCTTCCTGCCTGCATCTCATTACTTATACACCTGCTCCGTGCCAAGTCTTTTTTCATCTTAATGTAAAGTTCTTCATTAACGGAAAAATACCAAATGATCCATTTTTCTTTAGAGGTGAGCCAAATCTGCATACTTGACTTTTTAATTAACGCTACCCATTTACACCAAGTAGAGATTTCACATTTTCTCCCTACCATGATATAGGCTTCTTCATCAACACTGCACCACAGACATTTCACTTCTGAAAGAATACAAAAAACAAATTTGATGAATGTTTGACTTACAGAACCAGTCACTATAACTAGAGCAATGGATTTTTATTTATATTTTTTTACAACTTACCAACATAAGCTATATTTTCAGCCAACATAGCTAAAATAATTAAATAATTAGATAGGGTCAGCATATTTCTAAATAATCTGGTTAATAACTGCCACAATGGAGACGATGTTGAACTGAGAGTGCCAGCTGAGACTAGGGACAACTGTATGTTATTTCACAGAATCACAGAATGGTCAGAGTTGGAAGGGACCTTAAAATCATCCAGTTCCAAGCCCTCCTGCCCTGGGCAGGGACACCTCCCACCACCCCAGGTTGCTCCAAGCCCCATCCAGCCTGGCCTTGAAGCCCTCCAGGGATGGGGCAGCCACAGCTTCTCTGGACAACCTGTTCCAGTGCCTCACCGCCCTCACAGCAAAGAATTTCTTCCTAATATCTAAATCTACCTAAGATTACTTATAAATTACTGGGAACTGCATAACCAGAAGACATCCTCAGACAAAACACCACAAAAACAAACTAGAAAAAGAAAACACCACAGTGGCTATCAGCAAGGCTGACAAAGCTCTTGGCACCAGGCTCATCCGTTGGCTTGAAGTTAAGGGATGCACATGATCAGCAGGCTGGCTCTTAATTCCACCTCAATACACACAAAAATATGCTGTACTGAAATACATAATCCACAGCAGTTTAAAAAAAAAAACATACTGTTTTTCTATGTTGTCTTGAAGCAGGTATTAAATCAGACCACAATAATGCCATGATTTGACATGTTTAGAAGTCTTACAGTGCAGAAGAAAGCATCCTACAGCCCGCTTTTTCCAGGATCTGCAGTTCTGTTGCTGTCTCTCTTCGTACGGTGAGAGACATTAGAGTAAGAAAACGTTAAATGCCTCATGTCTGCTTGAAGTGATCTGTCACAGGTAATTCAGATAGAGCAGATAATCTATTCCATAAACTTATCAAGGTCTTTAAATGTTTAAGGACAGCGGTTTTGCTTGAGACTAGTAGGGTACAGTTTAAAAATAACCACCTCCGCTTAGCCTCTTAAGTTATTTAGAGCAGCAGGAAAATATTTTCAGGTGCAAGTTGTTTTCCACAAATTCTACATCGGAATGAGCTATTTATATTTTAATCTAAGTCCATTGTACAACACCTGTTTCATGTGTAAAAAAATTCAGACATTTCTTTGAAGCATTCTGAAAGGCCTTGCAGGAGAAGCTCCGAGACACCGGTGAGGCAAGCTGAGTCACAGACCCATTTTACAGACAAACTCAAACCAAGAGCTGCAAAGCCACGTACACTCCTCAAGTGGCACAACCAGCTTGCTTCTCCTCTTGCCACCCAACACAATTACCCTCTGAGAACTGTAAATCAGATGGCCCACAGGTTTTTCTGCATCACAAACAGCAATAAATGACAGTGTTTCCACAATGCACACACAGAGACACGGAATGGTTCATATAAATAAATATATATGTGTACACACTTGTTTTGGCATCCTATCAGGCCACCTGAAAAACATCAAGACAAGTAAAAGAAAAAATAACTTTTCAAGAACAGCATGAAATCCACAAATATATACAGTATTTTCTCTTCTCTCCTTACTAAATGTGTTGCCTGACAGATTCGGTGTTCCATGTATAAGACAAAACACCAAAGTTATGTCAGTTAAAGTTTCTACACAAATCTAGAAGTTGGACCCTATTTTTATTGTATTCTACTTGAATTTAAGCTTTAACATTGGAAATATGTTATCTACTTCTAATTCAGTTCAGAAAAAATCCAAGAAATAAAGAAGAAAGATACAATCACATTTCAAAACAAAACTGAACCCAAAATATTTCATCTCTCACAAGCTCACCTAAAAGTCTGTAACACCTTTCCAAATTGAAATTTCTCATCCAAGCAGCAATGAATCAAAATTAATATTAGAATTTCCTCCAGTTAACACCACCCCCACCCCAGCCCTCAGCATTTCAAGCAAAATTCAAATATTTGAAGTTTAGCTGTTTATTAACAAGTAAATAGCTATTAAAGATTAAGAAAGCTCTTCCCATGTTTATTCCAGGAAACAAGGAGTGCTCTGTGATCTCCCACTTCCCAGCTGAGTCAGGGACAGTTGGGAAACAGCACAGGGGCACTGCAGATGCCAAGCAGGGAAACCTGAGAATGCTACATCTCTTTACAAGGCTGTTTTCTTTAACCTGACAGTTCTTTGACTTCCACACATTTTATTCCAAGTAATAACACAGGTGGAAGCTCTTCAAAGAGCCAAACCTTTCTATTAGACCAAGCCCCGGGTTTATCATCTAAATTTTTGACAATACTTGTGTTTAGTCAGGTTCTGAACTCAGAGCAGCCTTCCAGGATCTGAAGGGGCTACAGGAGAGCTGGAGAGGGACTCTTGGTCAGGGAGCAGAGCGATAGGACAAGGGGTAACAGTTTTCAATTGGAAGAGGGGAGATTTAGATTAGGAAGAAGTTCTTTCCCGTGAGGGTGGTGAGGCACTGGAACAGGTTGCCCAGAGAAGCTGTGGCTGCCCCATCCCTGGAGGGGTTCAAGGCCAGGCTGGAGGGGGCTTGGAGCAACCTGGTGTGGTGGGAGGTGTCCCTGCCCAGGACTGGATGATCTTGAAGGTCCCTTCTAACTCCAACCATTCAATGGTTCTATGAACACTTCATACAGTCAACTGCCTGCAGAGAAACTGATAGTTTACCTCTATATGATACCTAACATGAATTTTACTGATAACAACATTTTTGAAAGCAATAATCAAAGTTTACTGAAATCACCCTTAACCGTGGGTGGAAACCAAGAGTTCCTCAATAGTTCTGACTGTACCAGCAATTAATAAATTCTAAGCTGAGTTTATTCACCAGGTTGCGAGAATCTAAAAATACACCAGAGCTAAGAACGATGATTTCTGCGTCTGCTACACAGACAGCTTTTCTGCTCACTGTCTTCAGGGAATCCTCTGCCTGGTGCCTCCACATTTCACATTCAAAAAGAGATTTCAAATAACTTTTTGGCGTTTCTCCACTTTTAACTAGGACTAAATCAATTCAGCAGAGAAATGCCAGATTCCATATAGCTTCTGAGTGGGTGGGATTGACAGTGCTTTGCTAATACCCTTCCCTCTCCCTGCTTTTATTACAAATAATTTTTATACATATTTGCGTAACAAAATTTGATTTTGTCAGCATTGCCAGTGGGCTTACAGTGCAGCTATTGTTGCTGGAAACGTCAGTACTTCAAATGGGATCCTTCAGGTAGCTCTCATAGGATATGGAAAAACAGCCAATTAAATTTACTCTCTGTATCTAAATGTCAGTTTAGGTACAAAAAACATTAAATATCATGAATAGAAGAAGTATGTGCACCATATATCTAATGTGATGACCTGAATAAGAAAGAAAATTCATCTCTTTCATATGAGACTATGTAAAAGTGGAGGATATCAAATGAAACTGTCTAGATGGGATGCCAAATGGAAGTGCACATTACAGATAGAAATAATTTTACAAGACCTTTTTCTTGTAACCATTAAACCTAAAAACATGGTAAAATCTACTAGAGTTTAAAAACTAAATAAACCAGAAGCTATTGTCTCTCTAGCACAGCAGACATTTTAAAGGAAGACATAATCTCTAAATCAAAATTAATCTGACATCAAGTATATAAAAACTTCATTGGTAGGAGACAGACAGTTTTCAGCAACTCTCCATCTGAGCTGCTCCACAGAAGTCAACAATGCCTCCACTTACAGAAACTGCAAAAATACTGGAAAAAAAAGCTAGAGTCTTTGCATGGATAAATAATTGGTTAGAAAGATAGGAAACAGAAGGTAAGATTAAATGGTCAATGTTTTCACTGGGGTATCTGGTCCCCAGGGGGGTCCTTAGAGACAGTCCCGCTAGGAGCTCTGCTGTTCTACTCAACATAATTCATCTGGGAAAAGACTGACCAGAAGGTGACATTCTGTCAGTGATAATAAGGTATTTAAGCAAACATGAGAACCACCTGTAAAGATCTGCAGATGGACCTTCCGTGTTTCAGTGACCGAGCAATCAACATGCTAGATGGAAAGCAGCAGGAATAAATGTAGAGAGATGTACATGGTGAAAAAAACCAAACGCTGGCTTTACATGCAAAATGATGGGCACTGTGCTGAATATTAACATGCAGGAATGAGAATGTGGGGCAGCAACTATTAGTGCTAGGACAATATTGGTTTAGACTCCTTAAAAGTCAAAAATTGAAATGATTAAAGAACAGAAAACAACGGAAAGAAACGTGTTTCTGTATAAAACCCACAGTGCATCCTTCTTGAACCTATTTCTGATTCCCCCACCTCAAAAAGGATACGACAGACTTATAAAGGGTTCAAGGAAGGGCAGGAAAGCTGAGGTCTTTGAGTCAGGAAAGAAATGACTCAGAAGAGGGAAGACAGGAATCTAGCAAACCCAGACTGAGATGGGCAAAGGGTGAAAGCCCAGCCTGGTGCTCACTGTCCTTCTTGGGACCAAAGATCGAGGGGCATCCAACAGCAGATGAAAGCAAACAAGAGGCAGTGGGTTTTCTTATGATTAGGCTGGAATAATTTTCTGAGGAAGTTTTACTACGTGCTTACTCTACACTCACACTGCCATACAGGTGTCTGCTCTTCAAGAAAAGAACCATGAAAATGATGGAAAGGCAGAAAACTCAAGTAGCATCCAAGAGCAGCACAGAAAGAACCCTCCATCTCGAGCTTAAAATGGTTGTGAGGCAATCGCAGCATTTGATAGGAAATGTGGGTACATTAACACTCCAAATGTAACAAGGGGAAGAAACCCCAAAAGATCACAATCTGTCTTGCAGTTTCCCTTGGTCAGCTTCAACCACAGGAGAGACCATTAACTAGAAAACTGGTTTATGACTTTACTGGTGTTTTCAGCCACCCCTCAGGGCAGGAGGATCCACTCAGGTGCCCTCTGGACACAGCAGTGCGCCAGGCTGATGCTGGCTGACTCCTGCAAGCCCGAGTCCTGCTTTTTAATCTCTGGCAACCACCACACCCAGTTTCTGCTCCCAAAACAACTCCCAGTCTTTCTCCAATCTTCACCCAAAAGACAGGTGAACTCTTTTTGAACTGGCATATCCACTCACCCTTTTTGTCAATTAAAATCATCCCCTGTTCACATCAGTAGTCACTTGGTTAGAACATCTTCACCCAAGTAAGCGACAACAGGATGACACACACATCTAAATACATAAGCACGTGAAAAAGAAAAAATAACTGAGTACACATAAACCAGAGACAGATTATCTGGGGATGCAGGTTCCTCCCTTTGATGATACCTGGCTCTCAAAGCCCAGCATCTAAATTCTAGGCTCGACCAAGACTAGAGGTCTAATCAATTTGCTGAAGGTTATACAGAAGGCTTTGGCAGAGATCAGACTCCAGTCTTGTGCAGTATTTCAATTGCAAAACATCATCTCCACAACTAGATTTATTTTTCTTGGTTCTGCTCTACTATAAATAACAAACCTTCCCCTGTAACACCTGAAAGCTTATTATGTGCTCCAGTCAAACCATTTGTAATTATGAAGTTATCTGATCGTGTTTGCCCTTTTATGCAGCAGAGCATCTCAGTGTCAGAGAAGGTATTAAAGCATTTATAAAATAGGTAAATCATTTATTTTCATTCTGGTCACTTGTGGTTTCACACTGCATATCGTTATATGCCGTCACTCACCTGGATCACAGGATGTTGCCATTTGCCATACGAATGCCTGAATGGCCAAAAATATCCAGATATAAGTAGGATTTCTACCTTACAGCAAACATTCTTGTTTGGACAGGAATACCCTGTGCCTGTGTGGATATGGGTGCCCACAGAATGAAAACTTGTTCTCTGAATACTTGCTAAAACAAAACCGCATCAGAGATGCTCGCAAGGAGCCTGAGCTTGACTGATAAGAAAGCAATATAAATCTCTGGCATACATTTGCCAACTCAATTCTAAACCAGCTGATTGTAACTTTAGATTACTGATTTTCTCCAACCATCCATATTTTCATCTTTTGCTAAAAATATCCATTTACAGACCGGCAAAGCAGCGGTCCACGACACCCAAACTTTAATAAACCACAGACATCAATTTCATCTCACGTAAATGCAGCTTCCCGTTGTCCTTTTAAAATAAACAAGGGGGACACAGAGGCCTGCACATAATCACTAAATTACAAAGAACAGATGTGAAACATTAACAAGGAAACACTCATGCTGGCAAGGAGAAAACGCTATAAAACAGCACGCACTGTACCAAGCCAGATTGGCTTTTAAATGACTCATGCTTATGAGATTACAAACAACAAGTAACAAAAATAAAACAGTTCATTTGACTGGGCCTAATACACTTTAGTTACTTGAAATTAACTGCTAATTGTACCGTTTTTTTTTTCCCCTTGTACTTTCCCCACTTGACTTCTTGGGTTGAAACGCCTTTGATGAAGGGGAAATGACTACATACAAAATGCACACAATTCACATCTAGGCATTTGCCCACCATAAATTCACCGTTTGTGCAAGCGTTCCCTTCCAAACAGGCATTCATTTCTCTGAAAAGAAAGCAGCCCTTCTGCAGCACCTGACCAACGTATTACTACATCAAGAAGGCATACGATAAATTTCTTCTCAGTTTTTTCAGATCGGTTCTCTAAAGTTTTTAATCCTTTCATCCCATATTACAAAGCCTGTTTCTCACCTGCCACCGAGAGAGAGAGGAAAAAAGAAGAGGAGTCAGCTCTCTCAGTGAAGGAGGCTGCTTAGTGGCCCCCGGAATGTCCATGCCACATCAAGTTATTCAGGGTAACAGAGATGAAGAACCACCATGACATGCAGGATGATGAAAGTTAAAATACAAACGGCAGATGAAACTCAGTGTACTCTCAAATCTTTTGGCAGTTAGAGTATTTTGTTTTGCTTTTTAACTACATTCCAAACACTCATACATACAATACTATCTATCCATACCTTTATTCTACAAACATTCCATCATGTTTTGAGCAACTTGATGGTTTACTGACAAGAAACAGTTTCATTGGCTCACATATTATGGTACACTAAAGTGGGCCATCTTCCCTTGCAACAATAATTTGTGCAAATTCTCCATGCCCAGATACACTGCAGCTATTACGTCCCATGTTCACGTGAGATCACACAACAGCTTGGGTTGGAAAGGACCTTTAAAGGTCATCTAGTCCAAACCCCTGCACGGAGCATACGCGGTAAGTCAAGAAAACTCATATTCCTCTCCTTTTACCCTTAAACAAGGATCACAGAATCACAGAATGCTATGGGGTTGGAAGGGACCTCTGAAGATCATCCACTCCAAACCCCTGCCAAAGCAGGGCCACCCACAGCAGGTCCCACAGGAACGTGTCCAGGCTGGGTCTGAATATCTCCAGAGACGGAGACTCCCCCACCTCTCTGGGCAGCCTCTGCCAGGGCTCTGACACCCTCACAGTGAAGAAGTTCCTCCTCGTGTTCAGGTGNAAGAAGTTCCTCTTCGTGTTCAGGTGGAACTTCCTATGGTCAAGTTTGTGACCGTTCCCTCTTGTCCCTGGGCACCACTGAAAAAAGCCTGGCCCCATCCTCCTGATAGCCATGCCGTAAGTTTTTATTGGTGTTGATCGGATCCCCCCTCAGCCTTATCTTCTCCAGACTTAAAAGGTCCAAGTCCCTCAGCCTTTCCTTATCAGAGAGATGCTCCAGGCCCCTCATCATCTTGGTGGTCCTCTGCTGTACCCTCTCCAGCAATTCCCTGTCCTCCTTGAAATGGGAGGCCCAGAACTAGACCCAGTGCTCCAGATGGGGCCTCCCCAGGGCAGAGCAGAGGGGCAGGATGACCTCCCTCCACCTGCTGGCCACACTCTTCTTGATGCCCGCCCAGGATGTCATTGGCCTTCTTGGCCACACGAGCCCATTGCTGGCTCATGGGCACCCTGTTGTCCACCAGGACTCCCAGGTCTTTTTCCTCAGAGCTCCTCTCCAGCAGGTCAGGATCTCGACACTACACTTCCAAAGCCAATAAATGCCACTCCCACCGGCCACTGCTGCTCTATGATTTGATAGCGAGTCAGACAACTCTAGCGTCAGGACCACACTGCTCAGGCATTTCCCACATGGCCTAACAAAATATCTGCAATACTCCTCCCTGTCTTCCTAAATCATCTCAGATTAGTACTGATAAACACAGAACTTCCCTAAATTCAAAACGTTTACTGTGGAAAACATTCCCAATCAATCAAACACACTGCTGGTGGCTCCCTCCCTTTATCACCCTTCTCCCATCCCGATTCTCAAACGACAGTGCCTTAAGTAATGCCAACTGCAAAATAAGTCTCTTCCATATCTTATAGAAATAAAATAAAGCTCAGAAAAAAGCAGCTCCGCACATGGGGCAGGGCAAGGGGGAGAGCTGAAGTCAGAAGAGACGTACCTGTCCTCAAATATTGGCCTAGAGCTGGTCCCAGCCTTGCGCTACAGAAGCGGCAGCTCTAACGTTCTTCAGACTCTTGGCACCCAAGTTTCATGCTCTTAAAGGTTCTGGAACAGAATCCTGAAGTACTGCTCAAGTCACAATAACTTGAAATCATTGCATCATAATAGAATAAGCGGGGGAAGAAGAGGAAGGGGGCACAACCTATGGGTCAAGAAGACACAACCCCCAGTGGAAGGAGGAAAATGAGGTTAAGAAGGGGCTCACATCTTGCTTTGAGGTCCCAGGTCTGTAATCGTATGTGCAAGGAGGCAATAAAGCTCCAACTTGTTACATACATAAATGCAGAAACACAACCTATTCTATTCTTGTTCAAATTACCTAAAATTAAGACCGTAACTATTTGGCAGAAAGGACCCAAGCAAGATCTACACAATCAGTTTGAAGAGAATCAGAATAAGGAAGATGAGTGATGTTGGGAGATGTCTGCTGCTCCTGCTCCTGATGAATGGATCAAACTTTCTGGTTTTATTTTTCTTTTTCATATTTCTCCTAAAGACACCTGTCTGCATGGTTAAAACAGAAGTTCTCATTACGACGATCCTGGATTAACTTCCTGATAGCATAAGGGACAGATATTCTCCACTGAGAGGAAGAAAGAGGAAAACAGTCAATGTCTTAATTTCATAAGATTTCCATTAGTGGAGAAAGCACATCCTCTGGTAAACTCCCTCGGTGATTATTTAGCTGTAACTGTTACAAATTCAGGCTTTATTTGCAATCTGAGTTTCTGGAGCCATAGACCCCATTCAAGAGGCCTTCTTATGCCATCATCTACTAGACTGAAGAGTCCCTAACCACTGCACAATCTGTAAGCACTTAGAAGTTGCATTAAAACACTTCGTGCCTTTTTTCCCTTCGAACTAAACAAAAAATACACTTTTTTTTTTCTGCAAATCAAGCTTCTTCCAGTCATTCCTGCACAGTCTATTCTCTTTTTACAACGTTGAGACACAGAGCAGGTTCTCCAGCCTTGAAGAGACCTTAGCACTACCTCACATGGAAATATCACCACTTCAGAGCCCAGGCTGATAATGCCCCATATTTTATTATTTTATAAAATTATTATTGTTATTACACATACCCATGTAAGTCTATTCTTAAGTCTGAGACCACTAGAGAAAATACAGACAAATTTAAGTGACTACAGCCTTTAGCCTTATTACACAAACGTATCAGTCTATGAAGGGATTACCATGATTCTCACTTTGTAAGGAAAAGTGCTGAAGAAGCTCATCTTGCAGAAAGCAGTTGAAAGCTGGAGAAATATTCCCTTTACCAACCCAAGGAAGCAGCAAATGTAAGAGACAGACTTCAGAAGGTGATCAAAATGAACAAGCAGCAGAAAACAGAAGCTTAAGTCAAGAAACTGGTTTGTTTAATGGTTTAATCACATTTCTGTTGAAGAATAAGAACCACCATCTGAGAGAGAGCCCGATGTATATCCACTAATGTACTGCAGACATGCATACCCGTTCTTCCTAATCCAAATACTGATGTTCATAATCCAATGTTAAGAGAGTTGTTAAAATCCATTATTCCTGTTCAAATGTCTAAAAATTTTTGAACTAAAATGGCAAAAAAAAAAAAAAAAGAATATAAGAAAGCAGTCTCACACCAGTGGTGAACTTTAAAGTTCAATTTCAATGCCAAGATTTCTATTCCGTTCAAGGCTAAGGGTGCCTGAGCACTTCACATTTCAGTGGTTATGCAGCTACTTTCAGATCTAAAATGAGCAAAAATGCAGAGGATCATCTATATTATTCAAGGCATGCTTTCACTATTAGCAAAAATACACCATGCCATTAAAATTAAGTCTTCATACCAAGACGGCAAATTTTCAAAATCACTCCTCTAATCTTTTCCATCCACTTGACAGGAAAAAAAAAAGAAAAAGTTGCTACTGAAACAGTAGGAACAGAACATTCTACCTGTACAAGGAGAATCAATGTACAAAGACCAGACAGCAACAGAAAACATTAAAAAAAAAAAAGTAAAATTAAAAAAGAGAAGTTTTAAAGAGCTCTACTAACAAAAAGTTTTCTACAAAAGGTCGACAGGGCAAAAATTTTAAGGGATGAGGGTATTTCTTTTCCCCCAGAAGTAGAACAAATACTTACAGTCACTGGGATTCTTGAACAGGTTGACATTATTAAGCATCCAGCAAAGCGCAAAACTGATTGACAGGTATTGTGTTCATCAAGGCCATGCACAGGAGCTCCATGCAACTCTTTCATAAGGTGTAAGAAACACAGCGGCTGAGACACCGAATCGTTAATAACTATCCCTTTTCATTACATCAAGAAGAACTAGAGCCACTCATTAAATTAGCCAGGGTAAGCCCTGAAGGTCTCACATGAGTATCCCTGATGCAGAAAACAGACGCAAACTTGGTTTTGATGGAATATGCTGTTGTGTTTCATAGAAAAGCACCTTGCAGAGCAACACCTGCATGATCTACCCGGAAAGTACCCACAATCAGGGACATCCATCTTCAGGCAGACGAGATCTAAGTGCAAAGAACTGGACAATCAAGTTCACAGACAAAAACATCCCATGTGTCTACTTCATCCATCCTTCCCTGCCCTCAAGTCTCAAATGGTTTCACGTACACAGCTGGGGGAGCACAAGGCAGAGATTCTTCACACTGGTGACACGTGGAACATGGGAGAATTAACGGAGACGCGTCTCCAGAAGCGTCACTCTGCCAAGCCCAAAGCCTGCCTTTGTTCCTAAGACACTATTTCCAGATTAAGGAGTGTCTTGTGCACCTCTGGCACAGACAAACAGCACAGGAGACAGACAGGACTGCTTCAGACATTAAGAAAAGCCCTGCCTTATCCCTTTTTGGACATTTTTAAAGCAGTGATGGGCAAGATGCTCCAGACAGCCAGGAAGGAAGGACGTGCATCTATCAGCCCAGGGTTAAGCCTCTCTGGCAGATAAAATCATGTGTCCTTCTCAGTGAGCAGCTACGAGGACTGAGATAAAAATGTTTCAGCAGCTATTCCTCCTTCATGATGGCAGCCTACTTCTTAGAAGTTAACAGCGAGTTTCTTGCTGTTGCCAGAATATGTGAAATAATTACACTTACCCTTTGCCCAGGGCAATTTTCCTAGTCTGAAACACAGCCTTCCTGTGAATTCGGTGGTAATTAGATTCTTCTTTGCTTATTTATGTTCTAACATACATAAACAGAGAAGAACATTACCAGCATGAGTAATTCATTGGGGTTTGAACAGCAGAATAAGAAGGACACACAGACAGGAATAATGGATACGACAGACTGACACATTGCAGCGCCAAGACAAGGCTATTTTCACATCAAGCCCCCTTCTTTCTTTCAGTGGAGAAAGTAAAATCTGTGCTGCAGGATGTCTTCATTGGAAACCTTCTAACTACTTCTTTTGAACATGTTAATACCAAAGCACCTCCCTCACTTCCATTCTAACATTTATTTGGTAAGCTATTCCCAAGTTCGGATTGAGTCCCAGATCTCACAACAGACTCCCTGGACACACTGCTGGGTCTCACACAAGCTTTGGGGAGCAGTTAACCCCCACCACACCAATGAAATGGAGCTTCTCCTAAAAATCTGAAAGATACTCAGCTTGAAGATAGCCTGCTTCACTTCACTTCTGAAGGCACAGACAGCATTTGAAGAACCATCTTAAGCTACATCAGGTCTAAATGATCTGGATTCTGCACACAACAGTGTGAATAAATCGTAGCAGCTCCAGGATTAGTTTTTGCATGCCAGTATCAACAGCCAGCCACAATGACAGTTACTCCTCGTAGCCTGGGGGGAAAATTTCCCCTGGATAGGAACTCCAGACATCGTCGAAAAATCTGAAGTGTTGCACACAGCAGGAAAATATTGAACTTGCCTCCCTTTCTGCAAACAGACTAAAAGGAATTATCAAGGACTCTGCTGGTGTGAGACAACAGGTTGTGATACACAATGCCATAGGACACCAGGCAGCAACAACAGAAGAAAATGAGATATCCACTGTTTGCTGTCAGTGACTGGCAAGTCGCTCAAGAGAAGAAGTGCTGAGAAGTTTAGCACTGGGCTTGCCCAGAGTGGAACTGAAAGAGGGGAGATTTGGATTAGATATTAGGAAGAAATCCTTTGCTGTGAGGGTGGTGAGGCACTGGAAGAGGTTGCCCAGAGAAGCTGTGGCTGCCCCATCCCTGGAGGGGGTCAAGGCCAGGCTGGATGGGGCTTGGAGCCACCTGGTGTGGTGGGAGGTGTCCCTGCCCAGGGCAGGAGGGTTGGAACTGGATGATTTTAAGGTCCCTTCCAACTCTGACCATGCTACAATTCATCCAAATGAAACCAACAACAAGCTAAAAAAACCAACCAACCAAAAAAAACCAGCACAGACTTTTAACTTTATCGAGACTGGGAGCAAGCACTGAAAGTGCACAGAGCAACACCATCTAAATTTGCTGTGAAAGTATCCCATTGTTTAATTCAGAAAATAAAATGTATTATTTTCTACAGCAAAGTATGGCCCTAAGTGGGTTAAGTGATTCCTCAAACAGAAAGCTAAAGGCTGTTTCAGAGGCAGACATGTCATTCACTACGTGCTGCTCTCTAAACTTCTTTCTGGCTGAAAATTCACATAAAAATGATCTGACACGATTTGTTGTCACTTATCATTACAAGAAAATAACTTCATTTTTCAGATAGGCTAGAACAATTTTTCCTATCTTTGTTGCAACATCCAGAGCTTCAGTAAATGGAAATTTTCAGCAGCATGCACGCAGCGTAAAAAGCAAAATCACCCAATAAACCCAGACATCTAATGATGAAAACTGTGCAGCGTTAATTTCTCTGTGCAAAGGTGTGAAAAAGATTTTTGCCAATAAAAATGGCTAAAACCAAACACCCAGCAATCAACATTTTGTGGACTAACAGATGTCGAACGGATCATAAAGATCAAGAGACATACTTTATTACCACTGAAACCATCAGTGCTTGAAGAGACGCGATGCTTTCTTAAGACAGTATCCTTCCCAAACGCGCTCAGGGAATGCCTGTTAAGTTAATGGTAGAAATTAAAAGCCCATCCTCCCTCCTTGCAATCAAAAAAATCCCACTTCCTGGGACACGGGCAAGCAGCAGTTAGGGAGAAGCATAACACGAGCTCCTGGAGGCAATTCCTGTGGGTAGAGGTACGGAGGCAATAAAGACTTCCATGGTTGCACATTTATGAACTGTGAAGTTGGAATTAACTTGATGCCCCATGGAAACATTTATATGAACCTCCTTGGTTTAACATAGCAGTTAAAACACAGAACTTACACTGGCCAAAGGAATAAATTACACTTGTTAACGCCACCTTTGGGATCCATTAGATTAGGCACGCGTTTTGAGCCTCTTCCTTCCCCGGTGAAGAACAGTTCTTGCAGCACGAAATCAAAGGTGGGGGGAGAGAGCTGTAATCCAGGGCTAAAATCATAAAGCTGGAGATCTCCAGACAGACGAAAAAAATACAGCAGAAATACTTCAATGTTTGTACTTAGGAGCAAAGGTAACTAGTAAGCAGAGATGAACGGGATGTAAGGCATCAGCTGAGGTTGGTGGTTCTGCTGCAGCAGTACCCAAGGACCTTTTTTCTCCCCCTCTTCACTGGTTACTGAAGAAAAAACATCAACCTTGAGGTCATCAAACTGATTCCCAGGCGACCTCTGGCTACAGAAATCGCTCCGTTAGCCTGACCCTACATCTCTGCAGGGTTCCTTCTGTCTGTGGGTCACGAACAGAAGGAGGTTTTGAACCATCCAAAAATGAGAGACTTCCTCTCTCTGTGTGAACTGCTCTGTTGGGCACCACAGCACATGGGTTAAGGACTCTTCTTTTGCCTCTTTTTCCCTCCACTCCCCTGTTCAGGGAGAGTATGGAACTCTACCCAGAACAGACTGGGAAAGAAACTTCAAACTGCAGACAAATGATGCTTCTATAGATGAGCAAGTAGTCCTAAAAAGAATGGATGAGACAAAGACTAATCTTTTCCCACCCTCTGTGAAGCATTAAGGCCATCTTCAAGTGGAAATAACTCAGGAGAAGACGAAGAGATGAAGGGATTATTTATTTTTGTTTTAAACTAGGACAGTTGCAGAACACAAAAACCTTTTAATGAGCTAACCAGAACAGTCCTCTGTCCAGAGGCCCAAGCATTTCTGTGTTTACCCCAGTGCACCTCTGGCCTGATACTCTGCTTTCTGCAAAGAGGCACTGATTTCCCTTTTCTAAACAGATCATATCAAAAAAAAAAGCACATTAAACCTGTGTCTGCCACCCGACAGAACCTGGAAGGTGTAGCCTAATAAATCACAATTGTACCATTGCTAGCAGGCAGCAGAAACTTATCATCCTAACAGTACAGGGTTTCAAGCCTTCTCAAAATAAGAAAGTGATATTCACGCTACAAAAATATTTTTCATAGAGCATTCAGCAAAAATTTTGACAATCAGGTACGGGACACTAACCCAGCTGCATGTGTAGGAGTGAAAAGAGTGAAGGGCTGACTATTAAAATCAGCTGGGACTCGATAACAGCATCATCCTCTACCCAGATGCCTTTTCTCATAAACTCAGTAAATCAATTTCTTGAAATTTCTACCTTTCTGTCAATTCTGGTCGGAACCACTCAAGGTATTCAAAACCTGTTAGTGCAAGGGAGAGAAATGAAAACAGATAAGCACACACAAGAGACTCTATGATCACATAAGCCTTATTTCCACAGATAAACTAAACTAGAAATGCATTGAGGGAAGCAGCACAGAAATACCACAGGGAAAGGAAATTGGACAGAAACCATCTTATTAGATCAGTTTTGTTATGAACCGAACGAGTGTCAGTCCTGCTGAAGCCCCAGACACACACCATATACTTATTTGAAATTGAGTCTGTACATCTTAAAGAGCACATTTGAATGCTGTGTTCTGCTACTCAAAAAATACTACCTTTTCTGGGTTCAGATCCCAATGAAACTACATTAGTAACTGTCAAGTTACATCAATTATATATCTAAATAAAATGTATCATAAGTTTGCCAAAATTAAATCAGATTTTTATCCCTCAGCAATTACCAGAATGCTCTACTGAAGATTTTTCTAAACTTTTATTGCCCAAACTTTATGTCAAATACCCTATGGTATGCAAGTGAGGATTCAAGAGAAAACAGCAAGGTACAATATCTGCAGGACTTTGTGTGAAGTTCAGCACACCAGCACAGCAACAGTGAGCCCAAGGCAGGCTTCCCCTCTCCAGCCAAAACAACCTACCTTCTGTTACAGCTTTCAAATGGAAAACAAACTCCTGTTTCAAAGAGAAAAGGTATTTTTTGCTGCCACACAAACCAATGGGTCGCCTTCACTCTGCTACAGCTTCCCAAGATGCCAAAGCCAGAAAGGAAGAAGAGTCCAAAGAATCCAGAAATAGGTTATCACAGAGAAATTACCGATTCCTTGAACCGTGTACTACATGCAGAATGTATTTATCAGAGGTACGTATTTTTATTTAAACAAATACAAAGCTTGTTATTTAAAGATGCCAAATCATAGCTGGGAAACTCTGGGCTACACAGAAAGAGATTGCTGGGAGTCAGAGGAGCTTTCACCTTAAAGGAATTCATCAACTTCTCTCATCACGAACAGCCCACTTGTGCAGAGGGTGAAAAGATATATTAACTATTGGAAATGATAAAACAAGCATTCAGAAAGTAGTATTAAATCCTAAAGCTAATAATGGATCACTTTCTTTTAACTGCATCAAATGTCTCCCTTTCCCCACCCAAGAAAATCCCCAAAGCATTCGGAACAAAATAAAAATAAGAATAAAAAATCTTACTTTCTTAATCATGGATCTTTTCCATAGGCCTCAGGAGAAAAGGCATAACACATCACAATGCTTTTTGCAGTTACTCCTTCTTCATGCTTCACCATGTATGGACACACACCATGCTTTATTAAAAAAAACACCAAAACACACAAACCAAAACACAACAATAAAACCTGCTGAGTTTCCAGGAGCATTTTATACTACAGTCTTATTGGTTTCTGCAATGCTTCACATGAAAAGGACCATAATTTATGAAAAAGGTCCATAAAGGTTACCACCCTGACTTACACTGGCTACTCAAAAATAACACGAAGCAGCTCTGTCTCCAAACAACAAGGAAAGCCCACCAGCCCTCTTCAAGAGCAGGGAATAAGCCAAACAGGTGGAAAAACAACTTGCAACAGAGACCAAACATATTTCCAGCAGTTTCCTTTGGATAGACAAGGTATCAACTTAGCAGACAGGATCTGGAAAGTACTTTCAAACATCCATCTGGAACATACTTCGATTTGTCTCCAAGGAGACAACAGCATCTGTCTACGGATGAACATCCTCTTAACATATTTAACAAAGAGCAGGACACAGGGAGCAATCCTTGTGAGGATAAAATCCCAGGTGGTGTAGCATAAGTTTATGTAGGTGTTAAGCCTAATGCTGGCTGAAGCCTGAGCAACTGAGCCCATTAATCAAAATGTCACTGCAGCCCAAATTTATGTGAAGTCTTTTAGTGGGCTGATAAGGCAGGATCAAAATGCCAGCCACGGACCAGGGAAATCCAGCAAAAGGATCTGCAAAAATCCCCAGGAGGGAAAGAGTTCATGCTTGGTTTCTACAGCAGAGCTGATGATGAACATGTAATCAGGTTTTATGACCTTTTTCAAAGAAAAATGTTTAACACTCTGGACCCCTCCTGTGTGTCCCCTCTGACACGCCACATCGCTGGTGTCTGGACAACAACACATCTTCTTCCGAAACAGAGGCAGATTTGGAAACTTGCAAACTGAGATTTATTTGGGGGGGGGGGAAAAAAAACAACAACTCCCAACTCCACCTGCTTCAGCAGCTCAAGCTGCAATTCCCCACAACGCATCCATTCATCCCCATCAGCAAGCTGCCAACCAGCCTTTCAGCCTAATTAAAGCAACACCAAGCACAGCCAGAAGTTCCCCGTCTCTCCTGAGACCGCAATCTCAGCGAGCCCTCGATGCAACCTCACCTCTCTTTGATTGCACAGCACTCTGCAGGGGAATCAAAGCATCTTGCTCTCCTTTCCCAATGCAAACTCCTTCATTTGCCCGAGTGGCTCAGGGTACCAGGGCAGGGACTCAGGTCCCCAGGGCAGCCCCACCTCAGGGCTGGCAGATGACTCCTGCAGCACGCCCCTTGACCAACCTGGAATTCTCAGGGTTCATGACTATGATGGAAACAAACTAGGGAGCAATGCTTTGCAGCCAAGTTTTATCATGTAAGTCTTTTTTCCTTACTTTAAAATGCATGAATCCACTAGGGCAGGAAAAATTCCTGATCTATCACTGAGGGATGCACGCCAGCTCTGGGAAGCGTGGGTCTCTCAGGCTGTGATCTCCTACCTCTCCCTCAGAAAAACCTCTATGCCTAAGTCAGGTTAAACAGCAAACTTAGCATGGTGGACAGGAAAAAAATAATAGCAAAACTCTCCACAATCTAGAAAACCATCTCTAATTTGGTATGAAAACACAAAATCTAGCACAAAGAACTGAGAAGTTGTACATCAGTTTTTCAACTGGAGGAGCTAGAGACCAGCTTTACTCATCCGACTTGAAACTAAGTGTTAAGAGTAGTTTAAGCCCTTCAGACAGCAAAGGATATCTGATAATTTTGGGACTTTTTAGCTCATAATTACCTTTTGATTTCAATTTCCAAAAGCCTATTCCAAAACAGTTATTTGGGACAACTGTGCTGTCAGATCTTTCTTAGTGCTCATCATCTCGCTTAAAAAATAGGGCTTTTCTCTGGCTCTGTGTACACTTTAATTTTCTAAAGTATTGTATTTTTCTCCTCTATGCTGCCATTTGGACTTTTAAAAATAGAGACAAGAACGAGGTAAGTACTATGGTAAGCACAGGAATGATTTTCTGTCAAGAGACTTTTCCTAGATACAAGTTTTTATTTTCTTAATGTATTAAGCTGTCTACAAAACAACCCAAGGCGCTCAAACCAGAAGGCTCCCTTCTTGGCAACCCCAAACACATCACAGCTTCCGCTCCCCTAAGGTCTTGTCCAGGGCTTGAATAAACATGAAGGGAAGCCTGAGGCTGTTCTGGAGTGAACCTTCAGAGGAGAAACAGAAACACCACCTAGAGGCAGTCCTGTGCCTGAAAAGGACTGTGGGGAAGGGTCTGGAAACCAAAAAAGGGAGGGAAATATGATTATAGCTGGAGGGCCACCAAGATGCTCAGAGGGCTGGAGCAGCTCTGCTGTGAGGACAGGCTGAGAGAGCTGGGGCTGTTAAGCCTGGAGAAGAGAAGGCTCCGGGGGAGCCCTGAGAGCAGCCTTCCAGGATCTGAAGGGAGCTCCAGGAGAGCTGGGGAGGGACTCTTGGTCAGGGAGTGGAGTGACAGGACAAGGGGTAATGGTTTTAAATTGGAAGAGGGGAGATTTAGATTAGATCTTAGGAAGGAGTTCTTTGCTGTGAGGGTGGTGAGGCACTGGAACAGGTTGCCCAGAGAAGCTGTGGCTGCCCCATCCCTGGAGGGGTTCAAGGCCAGGCTGGATGGGGCTTGGAGCAACCTGGTGTGGTGGGAGGTGTCCCTGCCCAGGGAGGGGGGCTGGAACTGGATGATCTTGAAGGTCCTTTCCAATTCTAACTATTCTGTGATTAACTCTGCAAAAATACAGAGGCAACTTTCCAAATCAGTAGTGAACTTGAGGGGAAAGAGAAATGACTTGGTCTGGGGAGAGCTCTGTCGCAGTCATAACAGAGGCACAAGGAAATGACCAAGCAGTGCCTTCCCTCTATGGACTTCTGCAAGGAAACCCCTTCTTCTCACGAAGTGCCAAAGCACACAGAACACCCAAATTCACTCTCACAACATTCCAATGGCTCCCTCTGAACAGTTAAACACGGTGTGATACCCAGCAGAGTGCACAAACACACTGCATCACCTGAAGTCAAGAGCCACCACTATTCCATTACTTCTTTCAAACGAGTCCCCACTCCTACTACAAAAATATTTGCAGATTCCATCCTTCCCCACCTCCTTCCCAATAACTTCAAAGACTCATTTTAGGTCTTCTTTCTGCACAAGCTAACAACAATTCAGCCCTGAAGATTTGCTGCCCTTCCCTAATAGCTGTCTCTGACCTTTGAGAGGCAGATTTTTGGACCAGCACAGAGCTCAAGAGATTCATTTGCTCTCACCTGGTGTCAGTAAAAAGCTTTTCGGTACAAGCCCATAAAACAACTTAGTTGACACGTATTGCATCCTGGTGCTAACGTGCATTACATCCTGGATTCCTCCCACCTCCGCTCAATTGGAAATAAATTACAAAGCACACAGACTGAGGATGTCCTTTACTATTACAGTGCAGAAAAAACCTTCTACCTTCTTTTAATTTAAGGGGTTGCTTCCTTCCTTCTGGCACATTTTAGGACTCTGGGATGCATAGAACCTACTCCCAATTTCAGTTATGGTACCAGTGTCTGGCAATCATAGAATCATAGAATGGTTAGAGTTGGAAGGGACCTTAAAGATCATCAAGTTCCAACCCCCCTGCCATGCTTTCATTGAATGCATGGTTGCAATCTGCTTTTCCTAGGATTTTTCTTTCTTGTGTTTTTTTTTTTTCTTAAGTTATTAAGGAATCATTCTGTGCTTACTTGACAAACATATTTTTCTTAAGGTCTGGATTCTTTTCTTTTGTAGTTTCTCTTATTTACTTATAACAAGACCTTAGCTGCTATAACACCTTTTTACTCCTTTTAAATTAATACTTTCTTAAAAGGTCATTGACGATACACGTATGGCCAAAAATACTGTGCAAAGATTACTAACACCAGTAAAGAATGAGAGTGGGGAGAAAGAATGTACAGCCTTCAGTCGTTTCACACTACAGAGCTGCCAGTGGAATATATCGATCATAAATGTTGTCGTGCCTGCAGACTGCAATTCTGAGCTACAGCGAGTAAGCAGAGTGATTTTATTTTCAAGTAATGTTTCACACTCCACTTTTCCCCTTCCTTAGTAAGAAGGTTCTCTCATGAAGCAGTATACTTTTCTTTTTCGTTTGTTTGTTTAGAAAGAGAAAGTCTAGGAAACCCAGCAGACTTTCCTCTTCAATTCAAGAACGGTTGGGAAGCAGGTTTTCATGACAACACACATTATATCAACCTGAGAAAAGAAGCAGAACAATTTCCTCCCAGCAACTTCCTCAGCAATGACCAACACGATCAAACTACTGTTTTCAAACTCAGACTTTTCTAGCTCCTCAATTATGCACTATGAAAAAAAAAATCTCAAACTAATAAATAAAGCATGTGGTGGGAAAAGAAGATTTAATTGTGAAAGACACCTCTGCACTTAAGCATTGCTGTGATAGTGTAAAAAGCAAAAGGATCAGATTGCAGATAACATGGCTGGGTTTAAATAATTCATATTCTTGCCATGTACTCTTTTAAGTCAATGTCAAACATATAAAAATGCAAAGAAACTGGCACGGCACCTTACTGTACTATTGGAGGAGAAATGTCACTGCTACACAGACCTCATATTATCAGCTTGACTATTAAGGTCAGTGATTACAGCTCTTTAGAATCAAGACCAAAAGTTTGAATCTAGAGCAGTATCTCCTGATATTGTCTCCTGAGGAGAGGCTGAGGGAGCTGGGGGTGTTCAGCCTGGAGAAAAGGAGGCTGAGGGGAGACCTTCTGGCTCTCTCCCAAGTCACAGGCGATGGGACAAGAGGAAACGGCCTCCAGTTGCCCCACGGGAGGTTCAGACTGGAGATCAGGAATAATTTTGACAGGGAAAGGGTTGTTAAGGCTTGGAACGGGCTGCCCAGGGAAGGGGTTGAGGCACCATCCCTGGAGGGATTTCAAAGCCGAGTTGACCTAGTGCTGAGAGCCATGGGTTAGTGATGGTTTGTGTCAGAGTGAGGTTGATGGTTGGACTGGATGATCTTAAAGATCCCTTCCAGCCTGGGCAATTCTGTGATTCTGAGGTGAGGCAAATATCAGAAACTGTTGCCAAGAGCACAAACATCAGGGAGATGAGTAACGGTGGCATGTAAGGAAGAGTCAGCACAGTTTTTGGAAGGCGAAGATGTGTATCTCAGATCTCCTGGAGTTTCCTGAAAACAAGGGAGTGGTGCTTGACAGTCTAATTAATTTTTCTAATGGTTTCAGGATGGCCTTCCAGCGTGACTCCTACAAAAATTGTGCTGCTGTATGCCATAAAGAAGGGCCTGACTCTCCAAGCTACTTGTCAGAAGGCTACAAAAGCAAAAGCTAGGATGGAATGACAATTGGACTACCTAAGGATCCATGCTCAGCTTTGTGCTGTACAACATGTTCCTACAATAACGTGGAGAGAGGGTGGGATTGTGAGATGGTAAATTCTGAGTTTACAAATGCTTGAAGCTGAACCACAGAAAATGATCTCTAGTTTCTATTGATACCTCCAAAGATACCAGAAATGGGGAAAATTATTGGATTGCTGTGACAGGTTGACAGTAGCGTTAGCATACAATGCAAGGAGAGAGAAGCACCCATTTGGTGGAAAATGATTCAAAGTTTCAACTGTTTTACTCAGTGACAGATAATTCATGCTGTTATAGTCATGAAACCCTAAAATCCATCCTTAACTAGCTGCAGAAACAGGGAGCTGAATGACGATCAAGTATTAAGTAGTAACTCAGAAAAACAGTTTGGATTTTATAATGGAGAACAGCATTAACAACCTCTAGCCCAGTGAGATTTTTAAAAAGTGAGAGAGAGAAAAAAGAGATCCCTTTTCAAATAAAATGTTAGTATCTACCTCCAAACAGAGTATTATTTTTCTTTTCAGTTTCAATAGCCTATTTGAAGAATAGTTCAAAAAGCACTTTCACTTAACACATCTCCCAACAGCAGAAATGTTTTACTTCGTAACTCAATACAGGAAAAAACTCTATAAGGTTAATACAAAATCTAGAAGTCAAGCATCCCATCCTTATTTTGAAGT
Organism: Thinocorus orbignyianus; assembly: GCA_013400375.1. Classification (NCBI taxonomy): domain Eukaryota; kingdom Metazoa; phylum Chordata; class Aves; order Ciconiiformes; family Thinocoridae; genus Thinocorus; species Thinocorus orbignyianus. The sequence continues at coordinate 230,640 of VXBW01000655.1, read as the reverse complement.
TATAAAAGACCAGGCTTGCCATTTCAAAAGGTAGCCTGAAGACCCATGCTGTAAGATACAACAGCACTTCTTGTGGAACTTCAAGATTCAGGTTATAAGCTAACAGTAAGCTGACAAGGCTCCAAATACATTTCAAGGATTGAAAGAAATTATTTGTTTTATTCTCCTCTTATAATGAATTCTAAGCAAAAGTTTTACTCCAAGATAAGGTTACCCACCACATCTCTGGAATCCTGGATTTTCGCTGCCAAAATTCACAATCTAGTATCTTCTGATGCCAGGTCTTGAATTTTTGTGGTGAAAATAATGTGTAACAACCATGTATACTTCTGGCTTTATTTTCCACTTTTACATCCTTCATCCTTTATTAAACTACTAGCAATAAAAAAAGAAAAACAAGAAAAACTACTTGCAAGTAACCAGTGCTGTTCAAGACTTGTACCTTCAAACAGCAGATGTGGATGTACCCTGCCCTGCAAGAGGAGGAGCATTCCTGTCCTGTATCCAAGTAAGTTGTGTCTGTGCTTCCCAGCAGAAACATATATGCCCTCTCCTTTGGCTTAGCCATCACCTTCTGCTGGGTGGCCTCCATATAGAATCATAAAATGGTCAGAGTTGGAAGGGACCTTAAAGATCATTGAGTTCCAACCCCCCTTGTCATGGGCAGGGACACCTCCCATCAGACCAGGTTGTTCAAAACATCTTCTTGTCTTCAGAAAGAAAGGAAAATACCATACAACCGAAGCAAGTTAACCTCCGCTACCTAATTCCTCTGAAGGCATCCCATTATCCTGCCCTTTTTGCCTTGGAGATTCCATCTTCTACTAGAAAAGCAAACTATTTCTCACATTCCAGACAAAGCACTCCATCAACTACAAAATCATGTCATCATGTTAGCATTTATATTTTGTAGTGGCTATTTTTATTTCAATCCTGAAAGCATGTGACAACACTGTCACAGTCAGCTCCTGCAAAAATTATGCTGCAATTCATACCACCAAAAGAAAGCACAGAACGGTCAGAGTTGGAAGGGACCTTCAAGATCATCCAGTTCCAACCCCCTGCCCTGGGCAGGGACACCTCCCACCACACCAGGTTGCTCCAAGCCCCATCCAGCCTGGCCTTGAACCCCTCCAGGGAGGGGGCAGTCACAGCTTCTCTGGGCAGCCTGTTCCAGTGCCTCACCACCCTCACAGCAAAGAATTTCTTCCTAATATCTAAATCCATCCTTCAACTCTCCTAAGTTCAAGGCTGAAAGGCAGTATGAACTGAAAGCAATGCACAATGCTGACCACAGCAGGGGATGCTATAAGCTAATCATAACAACATCAGCATATTTACAAATACATAAATTACCACTGCTATGAAAGAAAAGAGATGAGCCTTATTTGCAGCTTTACCAAATGTCTACACTCCATCAAAAGGAGGGGTCAGTGCGATTTTTCTATTTATTTATTTATGAGGAATTAACACAGAGATAATGCAGAGGTAAAACATCAACAGAGCAGCACCAAGACACTGACGCCAGCTCTTCCACATTCCAGTGGCAACTAACGTTCACAACTCTGTCCTTCTGACACACGGCGGCACAAACACCCTAACACTGCAGGACACCTAAGATTAAAATGTTGATACCTTAAAAGAACAGTCAAATTGCAGCCCAGAACAACAGCAGTCTAAACGAAGAACTGCCAATACAACCTGCAGAGACTCAATTCTGACCTCCAGCCTTTCCTATTTTAATTATGAAACTGTGCTTTTAGGGTGTAAATCTAATCCTATCCCCAGCACGAGAAACAACAGGTTGCACAGGCAGTGGAGTGCCTGAGGTTCCATGTTCACATACTTGTGGCAGACTGAAATAAATACACAAGCTAATTAGTTCTGTAAAAAAAAAAAGATATAAATTAGTAAACCACAATACCTTCCCTCCTCACACAACTTGTGTGAAAAAATATTGTGAATCCTAGTTCTGACCAAACAAGAAGTTGCTATAAGCAAGCATATTTAACACTAGACACCCTCACTAGAAAATGTCTTGGAAGAGTACAAGAAACACAGTTTAACCCAACTGTATAAAAATTGACATCACCAAATCTGACACCCCAGTTGCTCACCTTAATGTTCCCATCCATATGTCTGATGTTAAGCTTTTGCTGCTAACCGGTACTTCGTTCTGAGACATCACTCAGCATAAGGGATGCTTAACTGACAAAGAAACAGGAGGAGGAAGAAGCTGCACCCTTGCAAAGCTGGGAAACACCAACCTGTGGTATTTTCACGCAAGTCAGCTTCAGACAGAACTGCGTATACACCTACTGCCATTTATCTGACTCTTTCAACCTCAGAGGCGTGATTTAGCAATTTTAAAGCAAAGCCAAATCACGAGCAGATCAAGAAAACCTTTTCATATAAACATAAATCATGAGACTCCTCTTTGTGACACAGCTAAGCCATTACACGTTGCTTAGACTCAATGAACCCAAACACGCCTTTCAGTTACTGGCTCAAGAAATCGTTGAGATGAGATAAATCCTCCCCTTCGCCTTTGCCCACAGGACTGAGACAGAAATGTAGAAGCTTCTTCCATTGTTGTTTTAGTTTTGGAGGGAATCGATTCCAGCATGTCTGCAAGAGGAAGCGTGATCTCCATCAAAGCCATCCTGCCACACCACTCACTGCTGGGTTACAAATGATGCAATTGCAAGAAAATAAACTCAGCTACCTTGGTTTGGGTTATGCCTTCCAGTAACACAGGCACCCAACCCATCATGTTCTTCAGATACATTTATCTTAAAGTACATTTTACAAAATCACAGAGTCACACAACGCTATGGGGTTGGAAAGGACCTCTGGAGATCATCCACTCCAACCCCCCTGCCAAAGCAGGGCCACCCACAGCAGGTCCCACAGGAACGTGTCCAGGCAGGTTCTGAATGTCTCCAGAGATGGAGACTCCACCAACTCTCTGGGCAGCCTCTTCCAAGGCTCTGCCACCCTCCAACTGAAGAAGTTCCTCCTCCTGTTTAGATGGAATTTCTTATGTTCTATCCAAACACAAGGATGTTCCATCTTCTTACATTAATATCTTCTCTTGAAGAATGTATTTTCTAATAAATCAATACCTCCTTGCACATATTAAAATCTACTGCTCCTTCTCTCTAGACTGGGCCGATTGAGAAAAATGAAGATTTCTAGGCAGGGAAAACATGCCCCAATGAAATTCTTAAGAGCTGCAGTTTCAGTTCATTACAGAGCTTTTGACTTGTGAAACTGACTGTCCTTTCTTTCCTCAATTAATTCTGGATAATGTTTTATCAAGAGTGTAAAACTCTTCTGTTCACAAAATCAGGATGCACTAAGAGAACATTCCAGTGTATGGAATCCCTATGTCAGTGATTATCATTCAATGAATACATTCCAAAAGCAGTTATGTTTCTCATCACAAATTGTTGGGATGCCAGCTTGCCACACTCTCATTTCTGAACATTCTTTTTCTCTTTATTCCTTGCAATTTTGCCTATATTACATACCAGTCCAGAAACTCGGTATTTACTTTTGCTTTCCTTGGGTATAAAGATGCATAAGAATAGTCTGACTAGATTTATTTTACTTGTTGAGGTGAAAGGTGACCGAATCCAAGAATATGAGAAAAAGAAGAAAAAAAAGAAGACAAACCATCAAATAAACAGACAGCTCATGTATCATCTGTGACTTTATTATGGTAATGACAATACTGGCAAGAAATCAAACCAGGAGGATGAAGGAGCACACCAGTACCACAGGCAGACACAGCTTATTTAGAAAGCACAGGCAGCAACACGGGCTGCCAGGTGTCAGACGGACAGCATGACAACTGAATTACCATCCAGGCAGGACATAACAGTAATTACAGCTTAAAGTAGCTTTTAAAAAGCAATATAAAAGGTTCAGACCATTGCACTGAGTCTGAGAGCACAACAGGGACAGCTCTGCCACACAACAGGCTGCAGAAGGTACCAAGAGACCCAGCAGTTCCCATCTCATTTTAAGGAAGAAGGAACTAGTGGAATTCTAAAAGTAAAGGTCATTAGAAAGAAAAGTTACTTCAATCAACAGAGGTTTGACAAAATATAAAGGTGAAACAAACAGCAACAGAATAAAAACAGAACTGGAGATCCAGCAGGCACCTTCACAGATTTATTTCTTGCCTTCTAAAAGTAGGCTAAGTTGTACCCAAAAAACCACTCCTGACAAATATTTGTCCAACATACTACTTGAAAATACTTATAGTGGAGATCTCACAGTTGTGATCATTTATCTCCTTGCCTAATACTGCCTACTCCTAGAACCCTTTTTCTTGCCTTTGTGGTATAGAATCCTCAGTTACAAAGCTTCAGTGGCTGAAAACCCTGACTCCGTAGACTTTGGAAAACTCTGGAGATACTGGAAACAAGCTGAGAAATAAAGGAAAGCAGGAAAGCTGGTAACTCCTGCAGGGAACTGTACAAAGGAGAAGCCAAGCAATTCCAATTCAAAACAGGAATCCCAGTATAAATACTGGGGAAGCTTCACAAGAACCTAATTATAACTTCCTTTTGAAGAGAAAGCAAAAACCAAAACAAAACACCACCAAAAACACATCAGCAAATGAGTGAATGCATTTCCATGTCACATTCAATCCAAGTGGGGGCTGCCACCAAACAGGGTCATCTGATCTTCCCTCCATTCCCGTTCCCTTCCTGTCTTGGATATAGCAATCACACGGTTGTAGGATGGGGCAATAACCTGCCAAAAAGCCCCACCAAAAGATGAAACCAAATAGGTTATTCTTCTTCTATCAACAACAGAGTCAGACTAGAGAAGGGGCATGGAAACTAGAGGAGACTGGCTCCTTCGGGGGCATTCTGCCCACCCACAGCAGAAGGGAACAGCACACGCACGAAGGCATAAACCCAAAAGTCTAAGGTATAAAATAAATGACAAGTGGTATGGGATAATAAAATGCAAAATGACAAGATCTGAAGTACTGCACAAGTAGAGACAAAGGAAAGTACTCACGACAGCTTAATGGGGAATATAAATAATCCTGCATCTGAGTCCAAGATGCTGATGCGTTTTTGGTGCTATTCTTCACAAGTATTAGACATGGCCAGGTGTTTAGGCCAGCTAACAAGGATTTAGAAGCTCAACTCCCAAAAGTGGGGGAAAAAACAAGTTGGGAATATTATTTAAAATCATCCAAATCAGCAAGTCTAGGTAAAAGTTACTTTTAATTATCTTAAGAGCTAGGAGAAGCAAGCCCTAAACTAACAGAGGACTCAGGTTGTCCGTAAGGACTAGAAAAGGACAAATGTAGGACTACTTTAAAAATGGGAGGAAAAGACTCAAAGTATTAGAGAGCAGTAAGCTTGTTACCCAGAAAGATACCAGACCATATTATTAATCAATTTACAGGCACCTAGGGGATAATAAATGGATAGCAAACAGCCAGCATCAATTTGTCAAGTACAAATCATGTCAAACTAACCTAATTTCCATCTCTGAGAGAGCAGCTAGATTAGTGCATAAATATGAAATGTCTTCACTAAGGCTTCCACCAGTGACGTGCATTTTCTGTGGAAAAAGTGAACTAAGTTTGTGCAATTAGGTAAAAAGGCGTAAGAGCAGCTTTTAAGATGTTCTTTTTCAACCTGAAGGACATTTCAAGTACAGCTCTGAACAGACACATCCTGTGTTCTTTAATATCTTCACTAATGATTTAGAAGATGAATTATAGAGTAGACTCACAAAAATATGCAAAGATGATGATGAAAAGGGTAAAAACAACTCTGGAGAACAAGAACAAAATTTGAAGTTATTTCGGGAAATTGGAAGAAAAGTCCAAAAGCCTTCTCCAAACAAGCCAACAATCCACACAGGACAAGATACATCAGAAGCAAAACAGCATATTGGGGAACGCATGGCAAGGGGACAACGCCACACAAAGATTCAGAACCATCTACAAGGAGGGAATTCAATGTGTGCACGACAAAGGAGCGCTGCTGCAGCAAGAAGCATCTCACTCTGCACGTTACAGCAGCAGGAATGTTACATGCTGGGANAGCCCCTCAATGCCTTTTTTTTTGTGTGGGAAAGGGCCCAAAACTGGACACAGCCCTCGAGGGGAGGCCTCACCGGTGCCCAGTCCAGGGCGATGATCACCTCCCGAGTCCTACTCCCCACGCTATTCCTGATCCAGGCCAGGATGCTGGTGGTCTTCTTGGCCACCTGAGCACGCTGCTGGCTCCTGTTCAGCCCACAGGCCACCAACACCCCCAGGTCCTTTTCTGCCAGGAGCTCCAGTCACTCTGCCCCCAGCCTGTAGCATCCATGGGGTTGGTGTGACCCAAGGGCAGTACCCCAGTACATGGCCCTTGCTGAACCTCATCCCATTGACCCCAGCCCATCCATCCAGCCTGTCCACATCCCTCTGCAAAGTCTTTCTGCAGCTGATGCTCCCACCCAACTTGGTGTCAACTGAGGGTGCACTTGATCCCCTTGTCCAGATCACTGGTGAAGATATTAAAGAAAACCATCCAACAACTGGATTTAACTCCCTTCCCACCCCTCTCTGGGCCCAGTCTCCACCCAGTTTTTAACCCAGCAAAAAGTCCTCCCATCGAAGCCATGGGCAGCCAGAACTGCCATCTCCATCTTCTACTCATAACCTTTTATCTACAATACACATCCAGATCATGTCACTGCCTTGTAAGAGATGACATGGATTAACTGGGAAAGACCAGAGGAAAACAACAACAAAAACTGAAGAGCACACTAAAAAGAGATGAAAAAACCTGAGTTTGTTTCTTGTTAAAAAGCAGACAGAACCTTATAGAAATTGTGGCATTTAAGTCTTCAGCCATAGGAGGGTTATNGATCCCCTTGTCCAGATCATTGGTGAAGATATTAAAGAAAACCATCCAACAACTGGATTTAACTCCCTTCCCACCCCTCTCTGGGCCCAGTCTCCACCCAGTTTTTAACCCAGCAAAAAGTCCTCCCATCGAAGCCATGGGCAGCCAGAACTGCCATCTCCATCTTCTACTCATAACCTTTTATCTACAATACACATCCAGATCATGTCACTGCCTTGTAAGAGATGACATGGATTAACTGGGAAAGACCAGAGGAAAACAACAACAAAAACTGAAGAGCACACTAAAAAGAGATGAAAAAACCTGAGTTTGTTTCTTGTTAAAAAGCAGACAGAACCTTATAGAAATTGTGGCATTTAAGTCTTCAGCCATAGGAGGGTTATTATGAAGTGGAGGAAAAAAAAAAAATCACAGCATTCCTGACTCTGGGGAAAAAACAGACAGGAACAGACTCAGTTTTCAGCCAAGATTATTAAGGTTAGAGATCAGGAAAAACTTTCTGTACACAAAGCCAATGCAGCCCCACTACAAGGCACCCAGGGAGTTTGCAGTTCTCTTCCATAAGAGCAAATTTAGGCAAACATCTGTCGGTGTACTTGTTCCTCCTTCCAGACAGGGAGACAAACGATGACGAACTCCCCAAGAGACTTCCAATCTTCAACTAAGATAACTCCCTGGGACAAAAAAGCACAGGTTTCCAGAACAAGAATACATCAGATTGGGATTTTCAGGTGACTCACTTGGTTTTACAGGATAAACCAGTTCTGACCCAGTTTGCAAAGCCCAGCTATTCATGAGCTGAGACAGAGGGTAAACACGAGGATACAGGAGCAGCTTCCCCATCGCTGGAAATGCCTGCCTTGACTGAAACTCCCACTGTTACCTCAGCTTTATTCACTGTTATCAGTTAGAACATGTCCAAGATTTTATGTCATTTTAAGCCTTTCCATAACTCCCCTAGCTCAGTGCTGTTCAAACAGATCACTTTTCTTCCCTCTTTCTCTGACAAAAAGGAGGAAGACAACAATCAACAAAGTTTCCCTAGCGCACTGTATTTTGAGATGTCCTGAGTAAAAACCCAAAGATTGATAATACTACATTTTGAAAACTGATATCATGTTGAGGAGTTCACCTATGAAAAACAAAACAAAACAAAACAAAATCAGAGAGAGAACTTCATTATCCAGCTCTTTCCTCACCCCCAAGTTTGGTAAGACATGATTTCTCGGGCACTGCTTAGCACCCATACACAGCCTGCCTGACTGCTACTATCATCTTCAGATGAGGACACGGATGTCATGTAATTTTCTTTTTAATGAAAACACAAGCTTTCAACTCTACAGTTTTTATTCCTGGATGTTTATTAAGGAACTTCTTTCCTCTCTGAACACAGGACTTGGTTATATGCAAATGTGGTCTGATCAAGGGACTCTTTCTGTAGGCTATTTTCATAGCTCCCACATTAATCTTAATGTTTTGAATGCTGAAGAGCTGCAGCTGCAAGATTAATTCCTTTAACGGTCATCTAAAATATATTATTTTAAATATAAAATGAAGAATTGTAAAAAATCAAGGCTCTGGGTTTCTTCATTTGTAGTTATTTTTGGCTTTGCTTTTCTTTGTTTAGCATTTCACGTTCCATCTTTTGATGTAAAACCTGCTTCTTAAAGACATCTCCTCCTGACATCCACTCTTTAAGTATGCCCACTGCCATCTTCTATCATGGTTTTGGTTTCTGGACAAGGTAAGGAAAGCAAAGTCCCTCCATCACAGACGCTATTAGCAGCCTGTAATGCTTTTCCTGTGGCTGTCCTTGGCTTGCCGTGTCCTTCCAGGCTCTCCAGTGCTGGGCACAGGGTGGGCACATGCCACCCAGTTCACCACAGCACTAGGCAGCAACAGGATTAAGGAAAACTCCCATAATCATCCCCAGAAGAGGTCAGGTACAGCTTCAGGTAAGAACTTCAGGCTACTCCAAAAAATGCACTATCCATACAAAGAGATTTCCTTACACCAACTTAGCAGAATATAATGTGATATAAAGAGAAGAAGAACAAAAATACTAGTTTAAAGGTAAAGAAATAACAAGTTAATGTATTCCACTTAATTTAGAATGCTAATTAGCAAATTACAAGCAGATGCAAATTTGGGGACTATATTTAAAGAAGACAAAGTACTTGTTCCGATGCAGTGATAATACAGTGATTTTCATCCACCCATTCATTAGTTGTCATGGTTGTAATTTGTTTGCTTTGTTATGTTTAATTTGTTAGCCCTGTGAGTGGTTGCTTCGTTTTCTCTCTGCTTCAAACCATCGACCTCTTCATCTTTGAGGATGATGACTGCAATGCAGAACGAAGCCTTCGCTTTTATTGCCACTTGAGAATATTTGAAACTACATTTTCACTTTCAATTATTGAAAAATTTCTGGCTGGAGTTCTTGAGGGTAAGAAGGTACAGGCTCCCGAGCATGTCAGGATTCCTTTTCAATAAAAACCAGTGGAAAGCCACACCACAACCCAGAATACTGTTTATATTAAGAAGTTTAAGAGCTTGACTTCTGTGGCAACTTTACAAGTGTTCATCCTCTCTTGCAAAGACAAAGCCAACTTTTTAAATGGGGATCTATAAAGAGCTTTCTTTTCAATAAAAATCCCCAATATGCAGCCATATAAGCCACGGAAGCCCAGAACAGAGATCAGTAAAACCATTTCCCAACACATACACGTAGCTACACTTCGGAATGACCTCTCTGAGCATCATCCAAGCAGGTGGGAGGCCGATTCTCCTTACCCCACCTACCTGGATGGTTCTGCGCCACAAACTAACGGTCCTCTTTCAAAGTGCTCAGAGCCTGGGTATCTCCAAGGAGGAAACCTAGAAGGGGGCTAAAATCTCCAAGAGAACCTGTCTTCCTTTGGGTTCCCACCATTCGCCACATGTTGGGTTCAATGATCTGGTTTTTCAGGCTTTCATTTTGACAGTAAACATCGTGTTTCCTAAATGTACCATTTCTCAATTTGTATTGATTCTCCTCCAGGGCAGCGGGGGGAGAAACACAAGCTCCAAAGAAGACAAGGTAAAACTGTTATTATAGAAATGCACTCCAGCCAGAATGATGCAAATCCAAGTTAGCCTTGCTGGAACGAGCCCTTTCCCTTTTTCTATTTAGGGAAAAGAAAACATCATTCGTTTCTCCCTTCCCTTGACTCCTGCCTACCTCTGGGAGCTGCATCGCATAAATAAAGCATCAGTTAGCCAATATCAGAGGAAGCTCAAGTTAAAGAAATGTTAGCTCCAAAAACCAAGACTCTGATTGCGGCTTCACTTCAAAGAAGATCTGAACTCTCTAATTCACATATTAATGATTTCATCTAGCCCCTGAGTATAACTCCAGGTGCCGATACAAATGTGGGCAGAGGAGAATATTCACTCATTTGTACAGAGAAAGGGCAACAAAGAGAGCAACCCAGAAGATGCCCAGAGGAGAGGAAAAGAACAGTAATCTTACAGTTTTGCACCAAAGAGTAAAAAAACAAAACCCACTGAGCGTCAGTGACTGTAATTAACTCTAATATCCACCTCCCAATGCAGGCCATGAAACAAGGAGATAATGTTTGCAACCTCATACCCATCACCCAGGCTTGGGAGGATTTGGGAATCCAAACGAGACACAGCTATGTGTGAAACTCTTAAAAGGTATGCAAGATTTTCTAAAAGCAGGTAAGATCACAAAATCAGTAAGGGAAAGCTCAGTACATAACATTACATTCGGAAACATCTGCAGAAAGGTTTTACCAGCATCAGACCTTCGTGTGTATTTTATATAATGCTTCTCTTCAGATGCTGGGCAAGTGACAAGAAAAAAAAAGAAAAAAGATTGCTTTATGGCTCATTTTCTATTCCAGATAAAAATTCAAATTC
>VXBW01000655.1:80811-219772 GCA_013400375.1 Thinocorus orbignyianus | reverse complement strand
AAATCCCAGCCCCATCCACTTTGAACAAGTGACAGAGGCAAAATAGGTGCTGATTTAGCGAAGCACCAGCAAGAGAAATGAGAACACTGAATGCTGATAAAACACCTTTGAGCCCAGAGTTGCAGAATCTGAACAGGTTTTGAAAAATACCCACAGGTTTTATCTGCAGTGAAAGCGAATGTATTTGTGTAAAGGTGGCAACACAAACAGAGATTCTGTACAGCAAAAGTACAAAGGCAAAAGAATTGCTGAAGGACAAGTTTTCTTCGTTAGGCATTATCTCCAGATGAAACGGTGGCAAGGTATGTAACAAATCTCCAGGAGATGCAACAGAATCAAATAATTTTCCAAAATGAAAAGAAAAAATATAATGTATATTAAAAAAAAAAATACAGACTTGACTTCCCGATGGTATTCCACCATAAGGAGGACTACCAAATGTTTTGGGAGAGATCTGGAAAGACAAATACATTCTTCTCCTGATTCTCCTGATTCCTGAGAGATGACTGAATCAAGAATAAGAAATAAGCTGAACACAGAGAATATAGAAATAAACATCAATATGGGATCTTCTTTTTTGATGTGATCCTGAGATTAATAAGGGGAAAACTGTATTATTCTGTGAGCAGCGTGCATACTCAAATACCACGAGTAAAAAAAAAATGCTGCAAAGTCTGGTTTTTAATGCTACAGCAAACTATCTAAACAAAGGCAGAAGGGTGTAATCGTGCCACTCCATCGCACGCTGAAATGCAGTGGAGACCCGTGACACAGAACAGCACTTCTGACAAGTCCAGGACTTTTATCCTCACTGCAAAGGCCACTTAATGCATCCTGTACGTGCTGCATTTGAGCTCAGCGCATGTTACAAATGCTCTGTCCTCTCAACCAAGAACGCTGACCCTGACGTCCTCAAGGTTCAACTTCATCTTACTTCTCACTATTTTCTACACTGACCATCGCCATATCCTACCCAATCTTCAAGCTCCTCCTCATTCATCTCCTTACTTCTAACACCATTTTTTAATCACAAAAGAAAGTCATCTGTGATGGTAAACCTGCTTTAAGCACATTTCTGAAGTATGTAAGAAGACAATCACATTACGACCAGTTTCTCCATCACAACTTTGATGGAAAGGTTTCTCAAAAGCTGAGATTGAAAGGCTTTGGAGGAGAGAACTGCACCAGCATTTGCTTAGTTCAACTTCTAGTACACTACAATTTACTACATTTGTAACATGCATAATTTTCATAAAGAGTAAATCCAAAGGGGAAAGGTGTATGTGCTGACCATATGTAACACGCAACCATTAGTTATCAACCCAAAGACACTCAGCAGGCTTCCTCGGAATCTTACTTCCCAGCAGAGTGCCACTAGTGGCAGTGGACAGATGTATGGCTACTGCACAGCCTTCCTCCAAGAGTTATCTGCCTCACTGGCACTTGATAAATTCATGTTTTTATAAATCTGCATGGAGCCATGCTGCTCTACTGCCAAAGAACCCAGGGATATTAAAGGAACAGCATAAATCAAGGACTGTAGGAGAAGAGTAAGACCAGCCCCCCTTTCAGTGAAGCACCTCAGTGTAATTGGAACAGAGAGACCTGAGAGGGAAGCAGCACCTTGGGTTTCTTGTTCAGTCTCTGCCACCAAATGGGTTTTCCACACACAACACCCTCCTCCCCAGAGCTGCAGAGCTACCAGAGATGACTCTCGCTCCAGGACTGGTCTAAGGCTTCCCCCTTTGAGGCATCATTCTTCCCACTGGAGATGCCACGCCAGGTGCTCTCTTTGGGGTTAGAACAAATCCCTTCCACATTTCCAAGCAATACGAGCGAAGTAGCTTTAGTGGTTTTGAAGCCATACAACACACAGCTTTTGCCTTCACAGAACAAATAATTATTTGTCACGTTTGCCCAGTAGAAGCAGTAAACCAGTAAATGGTTCTGGTCCCTTCCATCCCCTGCAGTCCAGCACACCCCTATGTCCACCCCGCTGCTCCTGCAGCAGCCTAACCCCAGCTACTATCGCTACTCACAGCAGAAACCTCAGCACCTCCTACTCAATAAGCCAACTGCTTCCTAACTCTGAGATTTGGAATGCAAACGTAACACTTCTCTTACTGAACCAGCCAAGAAAACTTTAAGAATGTAAGAGCTCCAATTCTGCTTCACCCAACATACATTTAGCTGAGCTACAGATTAATGAATGAGCTGGTGATGGCTTAGCACATCTCTGCCTTTTTTCTCAACTCCTCTAAAGCACCCACCAGTTGTTATCTGCTCTCAGATAACCAGCATGAGAAAGATGCTGCATCATTTTACCTATAGAAAGCTCATGAAAAAGCAAAAAAAATTCATCTTTTTAACTCAAATGCAGGAAGATTCAGCAGGAAGTCAGCAGGTTTTTTTCCCCCTTTTCGTGTTTACAGCAAAAAGGTCCGATGACATCTTGCTTAGAGCTGCAGTTTTGATGACTGCATAATGCTACAACCGTACACAAGAGTTTGATAGTACATTATCTGGCTGTCTCATCTGCCACTATTCTCTCGGAGTTGCCTACGCAAGTTGACAAAATAACTCCATAAATCCATATTAATGATGGGTATGGCATCAAAAGGGACTTGCTCATTTTTCCATCTAAGACAGTTGTTGATTTGACAGTCAAAGTCATTAGGAAAAAAAGGTATGTCTTTTTCATTTTGCATCTTTTCTGGCCTTCTCCCAGCTCTCTTTATAGAGCACAGAGTTGGAGGCTTGGCTGCCCTCGCCCTAGTTACATACTCACAATTTAATGGTGCTTGTGAGTCCCCAGCAATACAACCTGCCCTGGACAGTGGGTCAAACAGCTCTACCAAAACATCACACCACTGCTTGACAGAACAGGCCCCTCGTTGCCAAACCAGTAACTTCTCTGTAAAGGCATTCTGCTGCATGATCCACTATGAACGGTCAAGAGAAAGATGGGGAGGGTTTGCTCTCTCTTAGTTAAGGCTGTATCTATATACAGAACTGTTACTGCCTTTCTCAGAACACTATTTCAAGTCATTTGACTAAGACACTGAAGAAAAGCCCACAGAAAGGCAGAACTTTCCTGATTAACTCACCATGAGGGCTTTGCCAGGTTTTGCCATCACTTCTCATTAAAAATCACTTCATTTCATAGCTGTCATATTGTCTTATCAAGTAATGCAGGATGTAAGAACCTGGCAGAGGATGCCTCCTTCAGACAAAAATACAACAGCTGGAGTTCAAGCATTTAATTTTCAACTCTTTAAGTGGGCTAAGTGTATTATCTATCAAAAAGACACTACCAGAAACAGTATACTATGACTATTAGAGACAGAAAGTGACAGAGACATCAATTGCGCTGAGGTTTGCAAACACCAGGAACCCTGGCAGGCAGCAGAGGTTTAGCAGAGTTTTCACTGGGCTGATGGGAAACAAGGAGACGGGAAAATGTCAGAGGGGACATTGTGAAGACAGAAATGAGTCAGTGCATAACAGTGGCAAAAGCTTAGAGAAACTCCTTAATCACAACCCAGGCAACAAATGAAACTTGTACCTTATTACGAAGATTTTAATTCTATGCTGTAACTTCATGTGGGTCAAGACTATTTCACATTAGCAGTAAAGATGGGCTAATAAAAGAAGGATTCTGCACCAAATCAGTGATCTTGCAACATGGGTGCAGGTGTTCTTACCTGAACATGTTCCAAAGCTTTCACTGCGAGTTTAAATAGACAGGGTATTGTGTCCAGAAAGTAAAAATTCTATTAGTGTCAGTTAAGGTAACTTACACTAAGTGCAGACTCTTTCAAAGCTCATTTCTAGTCTCATCTAGCATCAACATAACCTGCAGCCACATATCTGGGAAATCTATCTGGTGACACCCAATGTGACACCTGCGCTGCAGTGCCCCTTTTTTTCAATTCTTTTTTTTTTTTTTAATTACTGTGCAATTTAAAATACAGAGTTTTAATTTTCTAATAAAAAAGTCACTCTTCAGTGTCGGCCCCCTGAACGGTTCTAAATCCCATCATTTAAATCCCATCTGGAGGTCAAACCTGACCAGAATGCAGTATGCAAATCAAAGCAAAATGAACAAAAACAGCAGGAAGATTTGACTTATTTTGCAGCAGTGGGTTTAAATAACACCATCAAAAACCATCACTAAACATGATGGATCAGAGCAATGCAGCACTTCTACTAAGCTGCAGAAGTATTCTTGTGGTCTTCTAATTCCTGAGAGGGAAGTCCAAACAGTGCACAAATAGCTTTACAGTTTAAGCCATAATCAACATTGTTTTGCTGCAGGTTGAACTTCCAAGATGGGGAGGGAAAGCCAAAAAAACCTCAACCCCAAGCAGGACATCTTCTTCCCAAAATACTCTCGAAGAGAGAGAAGAGACAACTTTGCCCAGTTGAGGCCAGCCTGGATGGTTCCATTGACTGGAGTTAAAAGAAGGGCTAGAAAGGGCAAGGAGCAACTGAAAACTGCACTCCACAACCCAACGGCTAGTGCTAAATGACCTGGACATCTCCTCCCCACACCGATTTGTAAGGTTCTGCACCAAGCCAATGTCCCCCTCGTAAGGAAGGATCCCAGGAATCCTAATATAAGGAAGCACAAATTCACTGCTTTGATTGAGAGAAATGAAGTTACGGGGTGACCTCAGCAAGACATGCACCAGCCAACTCCTATAAACCAAAAGAAAGACAAGAAACTTGACCAGGTGGGGAGGCCACAGAAAGTAGGCATTCAGAACAAGAAATACAGGATGTTCAGTCTTCAATTCAATCTTTATCTTCCTCAGAAGAGCTTCCAAGACAAATTTCAAGCAAGATGATCCAAACAGGCTGTGTACAAAACTCAGCCAGTAAAGTCTCAAGAGGCTGGGTATAACCAGTAGCACATTTAAGATTTTTTGGTACAGTAGCAGATCAGAGATCTTTGGAGAACACTGGAGAAAGAAACCAGTTTCATCACTTGACCTTAACCTTGAAGTCCCTGCATCTGCATTTATCATCATTAACCTCCATCAGAAGGCACAGGGAACTTCAGACTTCCCGGGATGGTTCTGAAACTACTCACCTCCACTTGAAAATTCCTTTTGAGATTTCCTGCTTCCTTTTCCCAAAACAGCAATTTTGCTGGCAGTGACCTGTGTAAGAAGGGAAGCTACCCCTCTCTGAAAAAATACTTCCCAAAGTGGTAAGCTCTACAAAAATTGATACAATTTTGTAAAAACTCACATTAAATTTACCCTATAGCACATTTTAAGTAAAAAAAAAATATCTCTTTCTGTAGATTGCTGTTGTGTGCTACTGGACACAGCCACCTTGGTAGGTTTCTTGGCAGACTTCTCGTGAAGCAAATATAAAAAATTATTTGGCAGTTCTAAGCGTAAAGAATATTAAGTTTTATTTTGGTTCTCTGCTTCAAAGTGACATTCACACCCTGTCCCCATCACAGGCATCTGGCGTGCCAGCAAGAGCAGCCTGATGCACGCTGGCAGCCAAAACACATTGCGTACGCCCACTCTGCCACTGGTTCTCTCTGTGGGGTTGGTTTTGTTGTTTTATTTTATCTAATAAGCTGGGGAATTCACTCCCGTTACAGGAATCGGTTAGCAGAAAGCCACTCACAGCATTCCCTGCATTTTGCTGTAATCCTACNGATCTTTAAGGTCCCTTCCAACTCTAACTGTTCTATGATTCTATGATAACACATGTCATCTCATACGCGTGTAAGAGAGACGAAACTCACTCCTGTGAGCCACCATTCAGGTTTTGACAGCTCAGAAGCCCTGCGTGGCAACACTGCTCCTGTAAAATCCAGTAGCAAGTCTCCTGAACGTTGGACGAAATCACAAACATCGATTCATGAAGTTTGTTGTGTACCCTTGGACTCTACCTCCCTGAAAGGCACAGTTTGCTTTTCAAAACAAGTACAGAAATAAAGCTGAAAATTTGCCAGTTAAAACATAAGTACTTTAGAGCGTATTAGAAAAAAGTATACAAAGAAAATACTTATTTTAAACTCCTTACAACAGCTCAGTAAACACCTGGGAAGCTGAACTTCCGTATGTACCCAGTAGCTCTGAACTGCTGCAGAACTTACACCTTTCCTCAGTAAATGTAGAACTAGCGGCAGTTTTTATACTGGCTCATACCTAATAAACATGATATATGCATTTTAAAACACGGTGGTGCAAATGTTCTTCTAAGTGGATACTGGTTCAGTGTTAAATTCACCATTTCTTTCCATGAAAGCTCACAGTGCATACGTCAAGTTCCCAAGAGCCAAAGTTAGACCCAAGGAAGCTCCCTGTTGCTGACAACCTTCAGAGTTTGGGGCCAATTACTTCTCTACTCATTTTTCTCCTGTAGGCAGGATCCCTGGTTTTATCTTCAGCATGCTGGCAGCTCACCATGAGGAAAAAAGCAACACCAGCAGCCACCTGAGGACACCACGAGAAGACTCAAAGCATCTACAAACAGTTCTGTTCAAAATACTGCATAAAATGAAGCACAGTTTACCCCTACCATTAATTTGCGACTTAAACGAACTTGTTCTTCTGATGTACATAAATGGCTTCACTCGGGAAGTGAGTTGCTTTGACACAACCACCTCTCTGTATATTGTCAATGCAATGCAAGAGTTTATTAACAGCTCCTCTTTCTAAAGGAAAGGATATTTTAATGTCATTATCCCCTCATTAACTGATGGTAACAGGTGCACTGAGTCAAACTAACACACACAGCACTAAATCCTGCAGCCGTCCAGCACAAATTCAGGAATTGCTGAGAATAAATTCAGGTTTTGAGCCAAAAAAGCCTTCAAAACTAAACCAAATAAGAACACTGTGAGACAAATATTACAAATATAAATAGTAATAACTATGATGAGACCCCGCTTTTTAATTTTACTTTAGTTCCTGCAAATATTTAGATACAGGAACTGACATAAATAACCTGTTTTGGTTTCATCACATTAAAAAAATCCATTAATCACAGTGTCACACTGTTCTCATGAAAGCTATGAAAGGATTTTTAAATGCGTATTTCATTTCTTTTTCTCCCCCCAACTGACAGTTTGTTATAACCCTCAACCCCCAATTCCAACCACCACTGTTCAATTCCCATCCAGACGTGAGCCGGAGGTGCCACAAAATACCCACCAGAACACTCCCTTCTCACTATAACTTAAAGTTTGTTTTCCTTCCTGAGATTGGTTTTGCATGGCCTTTTCACTAATCCTGGTCTTAATAAAAAGAGCAGGCAACTGCAATTTCTGCAGCCTTCCTGAGAAGAGCACAGACTTCATCACGTGTTGACTTTGTCTGCTACCTAATATTATGTCAACACTGTTTGGCAAACAAGCACAGAGTGAATGGCAACTCAACTTTCACTCACACACCTGAATCCATCCAGAGTCCCAAGTTATCACTAGATTTTTTTCCACCACTTTTTTTTTTCTCTCTTAAGACTACATGCTCACTAATCACAGTTTTTCCATTACAACAAACTCATATCGATTAAGCAGTATCCTAAAGACATCTGCCAAAAGGAACTTTTACACCTGCTTTTCACTAAAAACCAAAAAAAATGACAAGATCTGCTTATTTTTAATGGGCACTTCATTTTTAATCTTTAGCCTTTTCTCACTTTCAATCTTTAACCTCTCCTCATTTTTCTTTGGACACCAAAAATAGGTAGGAATTTTGAATTGCTCATTCCCCAATCAAGCATCATAACCTAAAGATGCCCTACAGCCTTCTATGATTAACAGCCTCTATAAAGAACTAAAATTAATTCCACTCCAAGGGGACCTACATGTAGCTTCAAGAGCCACAGTAACAGCATCAGAAATCCCAGCAGTGCACAGAGTGCCAGACCCTAGTAAGGATGATCCTCCTCTGCACCTAAGAAATACACTGGAAGCCCTTTTTCCGGGCAGACACCACCCCAGATGTCAACTCAAAGCGTGCATTCCCTCACTTTTCCTAGAGAAACCACCAAGCTCATTTCTAGCTGCAGTGCACGAGCACAGCTCAAGAAGCAGAAGGAGGGATGCTCCCACCACCAGCAGTCATGAGCTATACACAGATTGACAAGTGAAGAGACCAGTGAGCTACTCCTAACGGATTTAGAGACCAAAAAAAGAAATGTAGAACTAAGAAAGATCACTTTATAAAGTAGAAAAAAACAAAAAAAAAGAAAGAAAGAAAAGAACAGGGCAAAACGTTGGATGTTTTTTTCTCTTTTCCAGGTTTTGCTACCAAGAGAAAGAAAAAAGATCCCACTCACATGCACCATGAGCACACTACAACTGCAGCGATGGAAACCTACCACAAACTGATTTAACTGTCTGGTTAAACGTATTTACATACTCTGTCGATATAACAATGAATTTGTCCATTGTGCTTTGTACAAACATACATTATTTGGCACAGCAGTAAAACCAAGACAAATAATATGCCCTTAATATTCATGAAGGGATCTTCTTCCTTCTACAGACAAGGTACAAGAACGCATCACCTATTTTCAGTGCATAAGAATAGCTCCACTACATCATACTAGGCACATCAGGATAAATGGAATTCTGAGCAGTTTTACATAATGGAAATACTACTATGGGACATTTATAGGCTTCATACTCCTTCCAGGAGAATATGCAAACATTTATTTTCTTGAGATTTTTTACATTGCCTACTTTACTGTCCTCAGAAATATCCCAAACTCACCACAAAACACCTGCAGGACTTGTCCATCGATGACAAGAGTCAGCGACAACTTCAGATGTCATAGTAACAACAATTCAGATGTCCTTCTTGAGAAGAGAATCTACAAAACCAATCCCTGAAATGGACTGAAGCACCTATCTTGAAAGAAGCATTAGGAGACTTAGCTGCTTCCTTCACTCAAGACCTTAAAACATCTGCTACCTACTTGGGCATGCTCCATAAAGCGAGCAGATATTGAACAGTACCCCAAATACTCTGAGAAACAGCTCCTTCACCAGCGAAGATGTGGGCCACACTTTGGGACAACAGACAAACCACACCCGGCTGCTGGCATAATGAAAGTAGCAAAAGAGGAATAACATGTGCAGACACTCCAGGATCTTAAAGATTTTGAGTTCTACAATCGAGAAGGTACTCAGGGGGCCGCATCTCTGTCCCTGAACTGCCTGTTGTTGGTGGAGTGGTACAAACCATCATTCTTCCGGGCACTTAAAACCAACACACAACCATTTCAAGCAGCGTCAAAGGCTGCCAAGGCATTTCTCCAAACAAATAATATCTCCTGCATGTGCTGCAAACACTGCTGTGACTCCTGCACTGCCCAGGCCCTTGCTATTGTCCTCAGATGCTCCCAGCTGGTGCAGGCACATTGACACGCACCAAATTCCATGCAAAATTTCGCTGAGATGTTTGGCAGAAGCGTAACTACTAAATGAGCAGCAATCAAGTAGTTCACCCAATCAGTTTTCCAATTCACCACAACTGCTATAAATACCACCCATTATTACTGAATGTAGCTTTTAGGAGAAAAATGCATGCAAACTTCCTGCAGTGTCTAATCTATGGGAAAATTATACAGAACATCACATTAAAATCTCAGTAAACACTCTGGCATGCTCCTAATGTATGTGCATAGATTACTTGGGTGTACTTCTAGCATAAGTACCATTTGACGTACACATTATTGGTGGATATTTAAAGTTGATTACCCTAGAGGTAAGATATAATTGGTAAACATGGAACATATACAGAACAACAACATAATAACCACAAGTTGCATTCATTTCACAACTTATTCCCACACTTGGGACAATGGTTCANGAACAAGTATTACAGGGAAACAGCAACATGATGGAGGATACAAACATCAGTACGAACCGACCGCAGCCCTCACCGCCCAGATATAGGCTGACACCGTCACCACCACGCTCACTTTCGGTTGTGGCCCCTCCCCTTCCGGCCAGCTCCCTGCTGCCCCCGGGGCCTTGGCGCACATGGGGTGGGGTTTCTGTGCCTGATAGAGCCAGGGGAGAGTCAGCCCTGTCCCTGCTGGAAACAGGCTGTGGCATCTTCACACTGTTCTGCTCTCCATGCTGGGTTTTTCCACCTTAGAATCTGCTGACTCTGAGACTGCAAGCTATGCAGCCCAGGAAGTCATGGTGAAACACATTCCTTGCCTATCAGAGGAACTTCAGCCAGGAAGTTTCTTCAACTCTGTACCTTTTCTTAAAATGTGAATGTAACTTGAGTTTCTAAGTCCCCTCCAGCAATTATCCCTCACAAGGAAAACTCCCTTGGTCATGGCAAAGGCTGGGATTTATTTCAGCAGCGAAGTGCTAGAGATGGCAGACTAAACACGCAGCAGCAGATAATAAGGAGGAGAAACAAAATGGATGTAGGTAATAAAAGAACAAACAAACAGACAAGAAACACTGATGTGCTCACAGCATTACTCAAGAGATCCATCAGCCCACAGATGTGATGGTGGGGACACGTTCACATATTGAATTACCTGTATTATTTTCCCTTTTCAGTACAAGCAGCTTGTCTGGACTGTTTGATTACACTCAGCTGTAAGATGCTTCTGGCTTTTCTCTCTCTTTTTTTGTCTTATTTATAAGATGGGTTTCACTACTCAATGTAGGACAACTGTAGTCTCCTTTCAGATTCCTGCTTCCTTCTCACCATGAGGCACTGACAAACTGTTGTTTGTTTTTTCCCACTGATGATCTGAATTATGAGAGCATTATTATAGGAGTGCTGGGTCATTCTGGCTGCTGAAGTCCCACTGTTTCCCAAAATATACAAAAGCTCCATTTTCTGGGGGTGCAGGGTGGTGAACTACAGACAGGTACCCTCACCCCCTCCAACGCCCGACAGTACTGGCAGCCACAGGGATTGACTGAAAGCCAAACCTAGGGAAAAGACCCTTCCCACTGAAAGCATGCTTGAATACTGTGGATAATAA
Organism: Thinocorus orbignyianus; assembly: GCA_013400375.1. NCBI lineage: Eukaryota > Metazoa > Chordata > Aves > Ciconiiformes > Thinocoridae > Thinocorus > Thinocorus orbignyianus. Next base: position 208,774 of record VXBW01000655.1, on the reverse strand, counting down.
TAAATAAACCCCAGATAATCATCAAAAAAGAGGAAGGGTATTTAGACACAGACACAGTTCCTCATGTTTGAGGTGTCTGTCAATAAATGCACAGCCGCACTGGATCTGTGTATAGGATACATCAGGAGCTTCCCCAGAGACCACACTTCCTCCAGAGACCTGTGTGCCCAACACCAGCATAGATCAAAACAGTCTCCAGCATGAAGCTCTGGCTTTCTAGAGGAAAGAAAATGTTCTGAAACGCTGCTGAAAGACATGGTGGGAATCTCACACACACCTCCCTGCCAACGGATGCACTGCAAGACCTTGGGGCAGCAGTCTGAGCCTGTCTCAAGTGAAGACAACAGTCAGATAGCTGAGTCAATAAAACACTCAGGAAGAGGGAATGGGCTCTGGTTTAATCCTACCCAGAGCAGCCATAGAGGAAAGTCTAGCTGAAGACCACTTCAGCCCTGATGGAAGCCGTGGGAACATCCAGATGCAGCTGTGAACCATGAAACCTTATTCAGTTAAGTCATCACATCAGCATATGAGCAGGGAAAAAAACAGAACCTGGAAGAGGGTGAAGAAACAGCACTGAGAGCCAGTATTGCAAGGTTCAAGGACGCAGCACCAAGAGCAAAATGTGTCAGAACACGTTTTTTTTTTTAAAAATGGGTGGCATATTCAGGGCTTTTCTTCCTTTTAAAGATCTGGCAGCAATTTCTAGAACACCTGTTGCCTGCAGGCACGTTTGCAAGAATAACCGTTAGCAGCACCCTAAGCGGGTATCAACTCCGGTGCTAACTTTCTGCCTTCACATCTCTCCACAGAATTCACATGGGCTGTAAAACTATTGCTCTCTCCTTGGAGTGGCTTTCATGGCAGAAAAATATCATCCATAGAGTTTTTTCAAGTGCTTTTAGAACAAAGTCACTATAATAACTCATACCTGAGGTAGCAGGCAGGGTGAGGTTTCCCACCCTGACTTAAGAATACAGACCTGGTAGATGACAAACCCCTCTGGCAAGATGCACTGCTTGTATCTCCAATGTAGACAGAGCCAGTTTACAAAAACAAAGGACATAAACCCCACACTTTCACATGTCAAAGAAAGAAGACAAATGCAACTCCACTGAGTAAAAGAACACAAGCGCCCAGATTTGCAGATGGAGAAAGAAAATAGGGGAAAAAATTACTTGAATCACTTTACATAAAAAAGATGTAAACCAGGAACAATTATATTTTACTGGGAACCTAAATAGTGATTTTAACAACTTAAGAATCCCTTACATGCCTTTGTTGCCTCTTTATTTTGATTTCATAGGGTATTTAATAGAAACCTCATGTGCTTCACTTTCAGAAGAGGAAAAATGTTTTTAATGAGCATTAACTCTCTTTTTGCATTTTGGTGGTGGCGAGCTGCCTTGAAAGAGCAGAATTTCACAGCACTATTCTGAAACAGCATTAGAAACACAGGCACGCTGTTTTCATCATCACTTGCTTTTCAAGGCAGTCCAAGGAGCCGTGCTCCAGGTAACGAGTGTTCCTAAAAAGTCTATAAACATTTCCGTAAGAGATATTTGGAATTCGAACAGGAAAATCCTAAAACCACTTAACGCCACTACAGCTAAAACTTGGCCAGGTGGAGTTTCTAAATTGTTCCACAGAAGAGGCATTAAAAAAAAAATAATCCTACCATAACACAGCTTTGCCAATACCTCATTCTTTCAAATTACTTTAAACTATGCTGTGTATGGAGAACTTACAAGAAATACAGAGAGATTTTCAGATAAGTATGGGACATAATAATGGAAACTAACGTAATCCAAAAAATCCAGTTCTGCTACCAGAAAGTAAGGAGGGTTATCTTCCTAAAACAGATCAAACCAGACAGCTCAAGAAAGAAATAGGAGTAAAAAATAGTCTTTATCGTATGAGAACGGTTTTCTGACGTATTTCAAGTACTGAAAAAAATGAGGATTTTACTTAACAGCTTTCTTGGCAGATCTGAGAGTCACTGAACTCTAAAAGATTACATGAAGTAGTGCACATCCTGTCAGGTTTTGCATAAAAAAATGTCCTCGGTGTGTCTGAGCGTGGGAAAGGCACAGTGGGGCAACTCATCACCCACAGTGTGAACCACAAACAAAACCAGGTGCAATGCCCATCTTTTCTCCTGATATTAAACTAGGGAAATACCATTCAGCCTACAGTTTAATTCTGTGAGACGATGAGTGATGTTGCCAACATCATTCCAGCAAACGGCGCTCAGGCAGAGGTTCAAGAAAACTGGAGATCAGATGCTGGAGAAACTCTTCATGTTTCTGAGATGATCAGCCCAAAGCAGTAGCTACATAACTGTCAACTCACCCACACTGATGCTCTTCAATTTTAACAGCAGTTTCTTATTGAATCAACACAATTAAAAACCCAAAATCAACCCACATTCTTTTTATAATACACAGTTCCCTCTTCAGCTGTTTCAAGTATTCCAGTATTCTACTCTAAAGGAATATTCTTAGATTACCCTTGTAGACTTCCTCAGGTGGGGTTTTTTGGTTGGTTTTTTTTTTGAGAAAGATAAGAATGCAGCAAGTAGAGTAAGAAATAAAAGCGATGATTGGGGAATCCAAAAGGGCTCTACATGCCTTGTTTGATACCAAGGAGAAAGGGTGGGCTGCCCATTCCCCATCCCTCTTTTTGTACCATAGCATGGATTCATAAGGGATCTCACTCCTCTCCCCTTCTTGGCTTATGAAAGAAGGACTCTGCGTCTCACCCTCTCTGCACGTTACTGCTTCCCAGTTCTTCCCACCAACAAAAAAAATGTGTATTTCTTTCCTTGCTATTGGGCAAACATGTTACTTATTCCATCAGTATTTTAACTCACCAAGAGGGATATTTGGCTTCCATCAGCCAGTTAATACTTTTTAGGACTCACAGGGTTGACCAAGCATACAACAGTCACACAGGGCACTGCGACACTCACAAAATTCCCTCTGAGCTTTCCGGTGTGCACACCTTAATGTAGTTCTCTCCAAGGGCACCTCAGATATGGAGAGAGATTAGTTGTGGAGTCCAAAAGCAGCAGCAGCAGAGATGCTATTATACAGAACCTGTTCTAGTTTAGCTAAGGCAATTATTCAAAGCAGCAGCTCATCAGAAAGACCCTCAAGAAGAAGTCTAAGCTCTGTAGCTCTTGTCAACAAGATAATGCAGGGAAAAAAACAGAAGCAATGAAGAAAAACCATTCTCTAACTTTTAGCAGCAGATCAGTGAAATACATCAGTACTTCTCATCACTTAGCAGACAACTTTTGGCCTCATGGAATGTGCCATCAGGGAAAAAAAATGGTAAGAAAACATCTCCAAAGCCGAGTACCATCACAGCACCAGCTCCACAGGTAATTGTGAATTCTGACCCTCAGCACAGATCTCTAACACAAAACCATCTAAGAGCTGCTCACAGAACAACTGCTCTGAAGTCCAGGTTTGCATTTCTGCTGCAGTCACACACTAAAGGTCTAACTTTACATTCAGATCTAATTAGCACATGAGAACAATGCGTAAATAGCTTAATCAAACTGCTTTGGTTACAGGACATTTCTCTTCTGTCTAATTAACATTAAAGGAGAAATTGACTTTAGAAGGCTGGGAAAGATAAGGGAAATTAAACACATTTGGTCCAGTGGCCTCCCATAACCTCATCACAGGCTTAAGTGGTTTCAGGGAAAGGAGAGCGGTGTATTTAGAGGTGGCTATAAAAGCACATTGTGGAACATCCCCTATTGGAAAAGCAGTCGCTTCACTGCTTTCCTGGAGAAGACAGCAGCATCCCAAGACTGAGCTCTGCCTTTCCCCTTGCTCTCTGTGCAGGGTGAGCCGATCCATCAAGCCGGGAGGACTCGCAGACTGCTTCAGACTGCCACACAGACAGGGTTTTCTTCCCCTGTGGCACCAGAGCTGTACCAACAGGCATTTGCCTAGTTACTGAGTTGGAAAAATGTGGAGCAAGTCCACAAAACGCTCAAGAGCCCTGGCTACCTTTTATCTTGACTGAAAACTTCCTCTCCCTTGGGTTAAGCACACCTGGAAATTTTCATGACGGGGCATCCTTGCCCCAGCAAGGTGAAAGGCTGCTTCACCTTACACGCAGGGACACACTGGCCTTTCTTCTGTACCTTAATATGGAAATGTAGGAAGCAGCCCAGCCCAGCCTTAAGGGTTTTTAAGTTAACATCCAACATTAATTAATCATCAGAAAAATTGCAGCCCAGCTCATTACCGGTGATACGAATTCTGGGCTAGAAAGCAAAGGAAAGCAGCGCTCCAGCTCCACCATCACCAGCCACAGAAAACAGAAAGATTGCCTGAAGTGGGAAGAAACTAAAAGCTTTCTTAAATGATGTTACAATTACTGATTTGTGCTTCCCCACTTAGGAATAGATGTGTCTCTGCTGCTCATAAACCAAAGGAGATTCCTGTTGTTCCAGTATGGGATCAATGAACGTTGCTCGGTCCTTGTCTCTCACACTCAGCTCCATCAAGTTGTGCCTCTCTTCAAGACAGCCTTTAGGTGATATAAACCATTACTGACTATCCTCAAGGAGTTTTCTACACAAAGTATCTTAAAGAAAAAACAAATCTCTTCTAGGGAGTAGTAAAAGATACACATCATTCCTAAAATAATGCAATCAGGGCAGTATTTTGTTTGACAGTTTTGAACACAAGATTTTACTGGTGGAAGGGAGAAAAGTATTCATGCAATAATAAATGCTGCCTTCCAAAAATAATCACATCACTTGAATACACCTTCAAAACAAACACCACTTTATTACCACCGGTATAAAGGGATTTCTTTCCCCATGCTTAGATAAAAATGTCAGGTCTTCGGAATCACGATTCTACTCCCACTTTCAACACAGCAGTAATATATTTCATTATCTGTTTCACACTAATTAGAAAAACAAAACAAGAAACCGGCTATTTTAACACAGATCCTCTAAATGTGAAACAACATTAATTGTCATGGGTGAAGTAACTTACTGAAAAGACGAAAAAATAAGAGAAAAGTGACTTTAAATTCTGAGTTTCTGAACAGAGGCAAATTTCACCACAGGTGAAGGAGTTATATTGATTATTAATGTTTCCCACAATCCAATCATTTGCCCACCTATATGGGAAAAGTGCTATCTTTACAAAGATCAAGAGAAAATGCTAATTATTTATTAGCACATTTCCTTGAATAGTGTAATTCACTGCAACATGAAGAGAAACCCTGTTCTATCAGCCCTGCCAAACAGTACAAGTATCACAGTTCACATTAAAACAACTATCAGCAAACTTTCTTTTCAGAATCCAGGCAGTTGTATAAGCTCATGCACATTTTAAAAGGTAAATCACGAAAGAGTAGGTCAGAACAGTGTAGCAGGCTTGGCAGCTTTTTCTCTGGAACAGATTTTTCCCCAGGTTTGGTTCTATGGCACACTCTCCATCATCTTTAGCTGTCAGAAGCTGCTCGGGTTGGGTCAGAACCAGTGTGAAGACCTTGTTAGACCCAAATGCTCAGGGACTTGAGTATGTTTAGTCTGGAGAAGAGAAGGCTGAGGGGGGATCTATCAATGCCTAAAATACCTCCTGGGTGTCAGGAGGATGGGGCCAGGCTTTTTTCAGTAGTGCCCAGGGACAGGACAAGAGGGAATGGGGACAGACTGGAACATCAGAAGTTCCATCTCAACATGAGGAGGAACTTCTTCACTGTGAGGGTGGCAGAGCCCTGGCAGAGGCTGCCTACAGAGATGGTGGAGTCTCCATCTCTGGAGACATTCCAGCCCCTCCTGGACACATTTCTGTGCAACCTGCTCTGGGTGGACCTTCTCTTTCCGGACACTGGACTAGATGATCTCCAGAGGTCCCTTCCAGCCCTGTATCATTCTGTGAAATCTTTACAGTTGCACTGTCAGTGGCTATTGTGCTCTCAAACATTAACACTCACTATAAAGTTAACGTACTTTCTTCTTCCCCAGATTTCTACAACCCCATTATAGGGGCTTGCTAGCAAACCGGAGTATGTTCATCATTAGTAGAACAAATGGTAACTAATGTTTTCCATCAGCTCTCTAAGTCCCACCAATTTGTGAGTGCTGGCTCTTCCCCGGGCTTGGCTGCTCGACAGCAGTAAACAGAAGGCTGGTCTGTCAGGGNCTGCTCCAGCCCTCTGATCATCTTGGTGGCCCTGCGCTGGACCTGTTCCAACAGTTCCATGTCCTTTGATATCTATCCTTTCTGTTGGGATCCAGCAAACTGCTTCAGAAGTGGTGCTCCGCTAGAAAGGACAAGTGAAAGACTGGGAGTCGCAGCACCAGGCATGAGACACACATGCAGTGATGGACTAGGGACATGGTTTAGTAGGCTCACAGTTGGACTCATTAATCTTAACAGTTTTTTCCAAGCTAAGTCATTCTATGATTCCACTCAATCAGCAGAAAAAGGTCGGTTAACAAGAGTACACCTTAGGGCAATGCACGGAAGCAAAGGCAGCTGGGGTGTCCCACCACAGGAGAGAAAACCCCTCAGGAAGAGCTGCAATGTGAGGCTGAGCAACCAGGCCAACCACCCAAAACGTGGGCTAATTACTGATTCCAAAGCTGAGAAGGAGAAACGTGAAGTCCTGCATCGGGGGAGAATGAATTCAAAGTCACTATCTAGAAGTTTCCTACATATTAACAGGTGACACGCCTACTGAGAGGTAACCTCCCAACTTTCCTACTGACAAAAAACTGAAAAGAAAAATAAATACAATATTTCAAGTAACAGAAAAAAAAAATATTAGCAACACAAATCCATTCAATAGTTCTTTAGAAGCATCTCTGTTCACAGCAGCCTCCACAAGCAGTGCATCAGAGCGGGGCCAGGCAGTTTAGAGCACGCTTAGAAAGAGTATCAGCAGCACTCAGCCACAGGCTGTTACTAATCTATATCCACGGGCATTCAGCAGCCAAACAGGCTGCTCAAAGGGATCATTCATCAAAAATAATCCAGAAAATGAGGAAAGAAGAAAAGCGGCATTTTAAAGACAAACAGTATTCATTGCTCCGATTTAAAGGTTGTGTTATTTTGGTAATGCTGCTTGCGAAAGTAGCTCAGATGCTACAGCACAAAGTTAACGACTATGGAAATAGACAGGCAGCTCAATCAAGAGTCAATTTCCCTTCATGCTTATTAACTAAAACATTAAGTTAATGTTTTCCAAGTGATGCAAAAGCAGGAGATCAGCTCCAACCTTTCCCTGCAACATCACCAGCTACCCTTAGGATCCTCATAAATTTATCTCAAAATATTCTGACTTCTCCTACACACCTCCTAAACTCCCCCCGTGTAACCAGCATTCCCAACCAGAAATTACCACTGGTTAAGAGGTGGTATAAAGCACGGCTGATTCAGAGCTACAACATTCCAAATGGTCAGGCACAAGTTCAACATAACCAGTTAACTCTTGAACCCACGCCGCGCTTTCTCTCTCATTAGAGATACTAATGCGAGTATGTCTTCTATAGCCAGCTACAATGTTCCTCCAAAGTAACTACACAAGCTTTGAGATCTCTACTCCTGCATCAAAACTGATCAGAAATGGATGAAAGGATCCAAAAATTACTGGAGACATGCTGAAAAACGAGGAGGAAGAAAGGCAATCAGGACTGCAGTGAGAACCCAGACAAAATACACTGTCAGTGCCACGACCAACAACTTTGCTCGTGATACAGCATAGCAGGAAAGCATCAGCTGAGGTGTCAAAGCTCGGATCTGTGCTCTTCTGTGCTCCTTCCTTTGACACTACCCACTGACACAGGCGACCAGAGCACCCTCAGAGCACAGGAAGGAAGGGCACAGCACTGCATAACATCCGCATATTCTGTGCCGGTTGCTAAGGAGCAAAAATTAGACACTGGAAGGTGCCAATGATGTCTTTATTTGCTACCATAAAACAGATCCAAGAACGTCAATTAGAGTATTCATAACTTTAGAACTATTTGCAGACCGTGTAGACATGCATAATGAGAAGGCTTTGTTCCTCAGGAACCAAGGAGGTTGCTCCAACAAACACAACAGGCTTTTAGATGTGCTTCAAGCACACATGCCTGCCCTTGTTCCGCCAGGCTGCAGCACCACAGGAGCAGCCAGGTGGCTTTCCAAGACGCTGGGACTAGAAGAGCAGAGGAAATCAGTTAGAGGAAATCAGCCTTCTGCACACGAGCTGTTCTGGCACACAGTGTACCTCAGCCAGGTCAGCAAAACTGCTTGCAAAATCATAGTTAATGCTGCGAAGGGAACAAGTACTTACTCATCCTTGGAGTTTCAGAGAAAGCTGACGCTTTCCAAAGCCAGGAACTGAAACTCTGTACAAGATGCAGCACACTTATCATCAGATTATGGAGATGCAGCATTAGTAACCACATTCAGCCACACACCCTCTGCAGCATGCAAACAGCAGATGAATATGAAACATCTACTGCACAAAGTGCTGAAAGAAATTAATTTGCTTAGGACCTGATGCAATAACACCTCGAGTTCTGGTGGCATCAGCTTTTGTGGCCAGCACACCTAACAGGAGAACCATATTTTTACTGCTCGAGCTCCATTGCTGCATCAACTCTCTGATTGTTCATTCACTCTCTGAATTAATTATATATCAGATGAGCTTCACAGTTGGCACTTGCCACAGCTGCTTTTCTTTCCTGAGCAGCTGGCAGACAAAGTGTACCCTGTCGTAACTCACAGCCACATTACAAGCTGCCAGCACCACTGAAGGTTGAATTTGTGCTCTTGTTCCACAAGAGCCGTCCTCTCCACCATCATTTTAAGACCAACTACTTCACTAGGTAATGTAATTCGAAAAAAAAAAATAAAATAAACCAAAAAAAGAGCAACAGGAGCTGGCACTTTTAACTGTCACCCCCTGCAGCAATACTCCTAGGTGGACCTCCACTGCACTTGTGTCTTCAAGGCACGGCAGAGCAGCTGAATAAACTCCTGAAGTCTGAGTTTGCTCTGTGCTGCTGAGCACATCAGTCAACCTTTCTATTTCTTTTCCCCCCTTCATTTACAAAAGGAAGATAATAGTACCAGCTATACCAACTGCACAGCAGTGTTGAAAGGATTAATTGGCTAATCTCTCTCCAGTCTTAAGCGTGCAGAACACCACAGATGCAGAGCGTAATTACTATTATTAGGGGGGTAATTTCTTTGACTCATTGGGACAACACACATTTTATCTGTGGTTTTTTGCTTTTTTTTTTCAAGGCACAGAAGACTTCCACCAAACAACCTCGGTTAAAAAGAAACTGGAGTAACACAGCATAAACTATCCACTGCAGGGCTTTAATCACCTATTAACCTGATAGTCCTCCTCCTTAGGGTACACTGATGTGGCTGAGATCAGTGAGGGTACCGGACCATCAACCACACACAGGTCATTGGTCACACCTTGTGAAGAATGCCATAAAACTTAAGACTTCTCTTCTTCAGGCCTCAGTACATAACATCTATAGTTTAAGAGCTTGGAGACCTCCTGTAATGCTCAACTGCTTTCCTTAAAGGAACCACAAAACAAGAGGAAAATCATCGCGCACAACTGAAGATTGTAATTACTGTAGGCTCAGAAGGAAGATAAACTAAAGTAGAAGAAAGGGAATCGATATTTTGTTTTCATGCAAAATATGGGGAAAAATCTTGGCAGCGAAGGAACTGAGAGGAGTGCAGTAGAACTGCGAAGTTACTCCTGCGCAAGTGTCAAGTGTGATGCTAACTCAGTGTTGGTAACTTCATACTGAGAAAAACAGGTGATTCCAGGACATTAATATTCTTTCCCTAGAGTAAAAATCAATGCTTTTCACAGAAATTTACGTCAGCACACAGTGACAGACACCAGCCTCCTGAACACACGTAAAGTAGCAGTAATAGTTTAAAGCAATGCTAAACCAAACAGCTTAAGAAATACAGGAGCTAGAGGTGTCATCAAAGCCCACAGTAAACGGCCACTCTCATGTAGATTTGCTGTTGGGTATATAGTGCCATGAATGTCATTCTGTGAGACAAACACAGTACCACAGCTCCTCAGCCTAACACAACTGCTCCAGGCACGCACCGACTAAGGTGGCCAAGGCTCCTTACATGAACCATCATTCAACTACACTAAAAACCTCTGTGGTTGGAGAATTGGCACTGGTTACACAGGAATCTCTGAGGAACATCACCTGGCAGACCTTTATTTCCCCAGGACACGTGCACCAGGAGTTAAGCACCACTGAGTTCCCACCTTCACAGGCTCACAGACGGACGCCTCCGGTAGCAGCCAGCTGGAATCATTTAAATCAGCTTTAACTGCAACACTGCAGAGCAAAGCAGGGAAACACAGCATTGTTCTCACAGCTTCGTGCTTCTACCAGTCTGTCACCCACAGAAAGCTGCTCGCGGGGCCCATCAGTCAGAGCTGAAATTCTAACCCTTCCTGATTAGCATCAGCTCAACCAAATCAATGGCTTGATTGAAGATTTGCCAAACAGAATTGCAATATGCATGCATTAGAATGATTAGACAATCTGCAACTTCATTGTCTCCTCTAGAGATACATGAGATATCACCCTAAAAGTGGCATACATAATTAGATAGTATTGAAACATATAGCCGGCTTTTCCCACCCCTGCAGAAGACTACAAGATGATTAACAGCTGAGATACTAAGGCAAAGCCTGTCGTGACAGCCTTGACCCTACCACCAGTAACCTACTTCAAAGTAAAACTTCACAGGGATTTTTAAGCTCCTTTAAATAGCACTGTCAAACTTTGTTTTATTACTGCTTCATTGTTGGCATCTCCAAGGACCAGTAGATAGGTAATTAGTGCTTGACACATCATCATTCTCCCCGGGCAAAGTGGCAGCACAGATGCTACCTGTATGAGTGGAGTGACAGCTCTGGTGTGCCAACACAGCCTGCTCCATCACCGGAGAACAAAAATACACACAGGAGATGACCAGCACCACGAGAAACAGTCTATCAGGAATCCTATCTACAGCTAGTAGCTGACTGACTACCAAATGGTAGAAAATGGGTTCCCAGCCGACTGGGAACCAAATGGGTAGAAAAACACCAGTGTTCTCAGCTAAAGCACAAAAGTTTTTCAAAACTAAAAGCAGTTTTTGCAGTCAGAAAATTATTATTCTTACTCACCACTTTTGAGGTGAAAATGAGCAGTTCCATACAGCTGTCACCACTGCACGGTTGTTTAGAAGAAACCTCTGGCTTTTACTTTATGTAAAATCCACGTCACAATTGAGTCAAACTGCTGAACGGGTCTGCACATTAACCTGCATTTTACTAAACCACTGTGCTTACATCTGTAATGACAGCTCTCCTGTGTGTCCCCCTTAAACTGACGTTCCACCACAGCAAGAGAGCTCCCCTCCACGCCGTACAACAGGCGGTCACTAACGCGGCAGAGCCCGTCACCCTGAAACTCCAAAGCAGTTGTATGCTGTGGAATAACTAAAACGACAGCTTTAACACTCTGACACAAAGACATTCATCTGGTTTAAGTAAGTTAATGGGGACAAAAACCCAAGCACCCTCCCACATCGAAAACAAATAGCAAATACCAGACCTTTGGGAGGTGAACAGTGGGCTACAACCACGCTGTACAGCCTCAGCTAGGCAGTACCCACATGTGTGCCAGACTTTTAAGAATATAAAGAATATCAGAATATAAGCTACCAAATCCTATCAGTGCCTGGAATGTCCTGTGCTTAAACACCTACAATGTAGTGCTGCAGAGCAATTTTCCTTTCAATTAAAACAAACAAACAAACAAACAAAGCCATCAGAAAATCTTCTCAAAACCCAGAAGGATATATATAGTCTGAGTCATACTCCTAGAATTCATCTGTAAATAAAAGATTGTCATGTAGCTTGTGGCAACTAGGTACCATTACACTGCTGTACTGTTGGCTTCTCACAGATATCTTATTGTTTTATTCATTACTGCTAATGAATTGATTTCAGACATCACTAACTAACTACAGCGTCTGCAAAATTTGAACAAAAAGCACCCACAATAAAACAGTAATTCAAGCTAATAAATCCTGACCAAAATCCTCTTCTCAAATACAAATTACCAATTAAGTCCCATTAGGAAGATTTACATCTCAAACGGTATGAAATCTATTTTACTATTTCCAAGTAGAATACGGGACAAAGTAGAGCTGCACACAGCTCGTGTGCCCCAGAGAGGCCCTGGCAGTTCCTCCTTGTACCCGACACCGTAGGATATTGCCACAGGCAGCCAGGCCAGCTAAAAAACCCCTGCTGTGATGTAAAACAACCCAGGCTGAGATACCTGGGTGATGCCACACCTGGGTTGCATGAAGAGATGTGCTGCCAGCAGATCCAGAGAGGGTTTTGCTGCTTTGCTCTGCTCTGGTGAGACCTCACCTGGAGTCCTGTGTGCAGGGCTGGAGCCCTCAATATGGGAAGGACACGGACCTGTTGGAGAGGGTCCAGAGGAGGACCACGGAGATGGTCAGGGGGCTGGAGCAATTTTGCTCCCAGGACAGGCTGAGGGAGCTGGGGTTGTTCAGCCTGGAGAAAAGGAGGCTCCGAGGAGACCTAAGAGCAGACTTCCAGGATCTGAAGGGGCTACAGGAAGGCTGGGGAGAGTCTGTTTCCAAAGGCCTGCTGGGACAGGACAAGGGGCAGTGGCTTGAAGTTGGAGAAGAGCAGCTTTAGATTGGATATTAGGAACAAGTTCTTTCCTCTGGGGGTGGTGGAACACTGGGACAGGTTGCCCAGGGAGGTGGTTGAGGCCCCTTCCCTGGAGATATTCCAGGTGAGGCTGGATGAGGCCCTGGGCAACCTGGGCTGGTTGGGGGTGTCCCTGCGACTGCGGGGAGGTGGGACTAGATGGCCTTTGGAGGTCCCTTCTGGCCTGGATGATTCTGTGATTCTCAAACCAACAATAAAAGAAAGCAATAAGTTGAACCCTAATACTTCAGCTTGTTTGTAAAATGAAGGAAGCAGTTAATACTATTGATGCTTTTACTCTGTTTGACAGCTTGAAATTTTAAGAACAGTAAATGCATATGAAAGGTCTGTAATTAGCAACTGCGCTTAATTCCAGCAGAGAGCTGTCACGTTACACACACACAACTCCTGTATTAACTGACATTTACTTAATCAAGATATCGATAACTCAAAGTCAGTTCACACTCTATGACACACTGGCATCTAGTCCCATTACATTTTTCCACTTCACCATACTGCTTTAGATGCCACCAAAAACTCAGTTTACCTTCTGTCCTCTAGAAATTCAGGGTCATGACTTCTGTTGATTAATTCCTTCAAACTGCTACACCCAAGCAGATGTTAAAAACAGTCACTGAGAACAAAAAGAAGTTATAAATATTTGTGTAAAATGGGCTTCTTAAAATGTATCCACATTAACTGAAACTACTAGAAGAAATAAACAGTTGCTGTATATATTTGGAAGGAAACAAGAAACAGAGGAGCTCAATGGAAGTAAAGACGTGACCTTAAAAAGCCAGAGAGCTGCCTTGGGCACCAGCTGGAAGATCTGCATAACTAGGAGGAAAAACCACCATCACCTGAGGCACAGCCACATCTTGTATATTGTCTAACTGCTTTGGCAAACGAACATTAGGGAAACACTTATGCAGAAATTAATTGCCTCTTAATAAACTAAGTTCAGACACACCGGTAACTAAGACATCTAATTGCAACTGATTAAAACTGGAAATTCTAGGTATTGCGATGGTGCAACAATAATACCATAAACCTAGTGAAATCTGGCAAGTGTTACAGACAGGCTGACCTGAAATGTAAGCACATGAACTGCAGGGGGGAGAGCAGGGGATTCTCTTTCAAGGCTGGGGATTAAAAAGAATTTTGAAGAGTACTTGAATCAAATACTAACTCAATAACGTTGTAACTCTGTGGAATTTAAAGGTCTGTGAAAAAAACCCCAAACAGTAAGCACAGAAGATCTAAGAGCTCTCTTGTGCCATGTTATCCGTATGAATAAAGCTTTCAAAAAACTACTAGAGGTGGTTCTCTCCCATCCCATTTCCCCCCTTGTGGAGTATCAAAGAGGTATCTTTGAACTTTTTAATTTTTTTAGTTTTGTAGAATTGGATCAGTATTAATTGGAAGGGCCATCTCTGAACCAACCTCCACCTGGCCAACACCAAACTGGGTGATTCTTGTCACCTTTTCCTGGAGAAGTCCCTTTACCTTCCCTCTGGGAGAACCAGCCAGTTTTGGACTGGTAGAATCTCTTGGTTTATGTCTCCTGGCACCAAGACACAGAGCAAAGCACCAAACATAAATAGGGTTTTCATACCTTTGTGTATGAAAGTTTTGAAGAAATTGCAACTGTCATTCCTTGGAACTGATAAAGTGCTTGCTGCTAAAAATATCCTTTGCATCTCAGATTTATGGCTTGCCTTGGCTGTAAACCCCTTGGTAATGACCTTGCAATTCTGTTTCAGAAGTTTTTGAGTAAAACGAAGTAGATGTTCGTGTGCTCTCAATATTCATAAGGCAAAGATTATGTTTTTATTCAATAAAAACAATTTATGACCGTGTATAATAAGTTCTGGGTTTTTTTTTTTACTGAAATTGAATATTTCTCTTCATCAAAGGTCAAAGTATCTATATTTACAGAGGAAAAACTGATATTTTTTCAGATGTATGTACAGGACCTTCAGTAAGGTGTTACTAATGCTGACCTCTCAATTAAAACAAAACAAAACAAAACCAAAAAAATGCTCCAAACTACCACAAAAGAAAAGAGCACCAACCAAAACCACAGAATTTTTGCAGAATCCTAGATCTCTACTAATTCCACACCTGAAATGCAGTAGAATAGTACAGGCTTCTGGGAAAAAAAAAAATAAATAAAGAAATATTTTATTTTTAATGGCTCTTCCTACAAGTATGGTCAATGAGCAGTTAGACAATGTGTACTTTCTATCACCCAGGGAAGTCTTACAAGATTTCTCTCATTATCAAGTGGTAGTCAATGGCTTATTAAAGAAACAGACCCATCTAGTGGTAACACTAGTTTTATGCTAATGCCTGTGCCAAGCATGAGCTGGGAGGGCTGGGGGCTCACGGAAGAGGATGCAGTACGTCACCAAGAAGGGCACCAGTCATCAGAGTTTCAGTTTAAGTAGGGAGAATTTTTCCTCCACTGAAGGTGCTGAACAAGCTTTTTCAAATTATTTTGGTTCACCAAATATTAGCACTTCGAATCTTCAGAAAAGGAGACGCACTACCCAAACCTGTCAGTATCAAAATCAGACTACTGCAGAAAAACTCTAGTGCATGAATTCTTGGAATACTCTTCAGAAACTGTAATTTGAGTTCAAACTATGCTAAAATACTAAAAAAAAAAAATATACTTTATGCTATAATGACTTTGAGTACATCTGTACCTAAATACCTCCAGTTCCGAGCAAGAGTCTGCTTTGGTCTAGTGTTGCATATGACAATTCCAAGCAGGAATGGTCCCAGGGGATGAGAGAAAAAAAACCCTCAACATGCCAAAACCTGAAAGCTATGCAATCTTAGGCTTGCCAGAGCTTTCCTAGTAAAAAGTGCTAGAAAAGCTAATAAGGACTCATCAAATAATGAATTGAAAATGACAGTAAAATTAGCATCACCGGTCACGATTTCACGGTAAATAGCTCCTGTCAAAATAAATCATTATGCAGGTTTTCAGTAGGAATCTCAGACTCGGTTACTTGGCACCTCAGACCATCTTGATTAGAAAACAAAAGCTCTGCAATAACAAAATAAGTGATTCAAAAACATGTTGTGTGCCTCAACATGCAGCTGTAAAGGAAGGCAAAGCTGCACACACATCACTCCCATTTCCCACTTCGCCCTTAACTGTTCTCCTCTGTCCCCAGCTCTGCCATGGCAATGGAGAAACCAAAAAATGATCAAAGATGATGTTTTCAGGTAACACACACACAAACAAGTACAGAAGACCACCAGGTAGCAAAGTGAATCATTTGGCTTAAAACTGCTACTGGGCTCCAGTGAATGCAGGATATTTTGTTGAACAACAAGCTGAGCAGAGGTCTAGCTTGATTCTTAAAATAGCTCCATGACTTAAAATAAAAAATACAAAGGAAAATTCAAAAGGAAAGGGAGGTGCTGGCCTCACCTGGAGTGACAGCTAATTTCTAAATCTAACTAAATTCTGAAACCACTACAGACCCAGAAACCAGAGGATAAAAAAAAGAATTGGGAAGAAAGAGGGACGCAGGGGTGCAAGTGGGGTGGCAACAGCGGCTTCGATACAGGGGAATAGCTAGAGGCAAGGCCTTGCTTGCAAATTTAGATTGAACAGGGAGAGGAAAATAAAAGGAGAGAAAGAGCAGCAAATCCATGTCCCCACACATAACCCTTTCTCCCCAGATCACCAGCATGCTTCACAGGTGTGCTCCACAGGCAACACAGAATTGACTTTTTCTGCCTTGCAAAGAAAACAAGCACTTTTGATTCATCTCTCAGACAGCAAAATCCTCCAAGGACGAGTTCAGAGAAATCCTACCAGTATGTCAGGAAAAGGACTTCTTCATACTGATAATCTCTGCACCACAATTTTTCCTTCATTCTCAGAATTCATCAGCCCTGGGCCTGTAGAGTCATAGAACTGGCCAGGTTGGAAGGGACCTTTGAGATCATCTAGTCCAACCATCAACTTCACTGATAAAAAAAAAGAAAAAAGACACAAAACCAGCAACCCATCACTAACCCATGGCTCTCAGCACTAGGTCAACCTGGTTTTGAAATCCCTCCAGGGATGGGGCCTCAACCCCTGCCCTGAACAGCCCATTCCAAGGCTTAAGAACTTCTTCCCTGTCAAAAATGCTCCTAATCTCCAACCTGACCCTCTCCTGGCACAACCTGAGGCCGTTTCCTCTTGTCCCATCGCCTGGGACTTGGCAGAAGAGACCGACCCCCCGCTGGCTACACCCTCCTTTCAGGGAGCTGGAGAGAGCCAGAAGGTCTCCCCTCAGCCTCCTTTTCTCCAGGCTGAACCCCCCCAGCTCCCTCATGAGACTTATTCTCCAGACCCCCAACCAGCTCTGTTGCCCTTCTGCAACTGTAGAGACTGTGCAGTCTTGTGGTGCAAAAGAATCATCCCTTTGCTACCCTTAAGTCTCTTTAAGAAGTTCATTTTCACTCAAAACGTCCCTCCACTTCTGTCTTGCATTATGAAAATTGTTAATTACCCACTTTGCCATTATTTACTGACCTGACAGTATTTGGCAACATCTCAGATCTTGAAAACCACCCAAGCCTTTGCCGGGTGATGCCAAGAGCCTCAAGTAGCAGAAGCTGTGTTGCAGATGGCCAGCTTTCACGCTCCTGTCCAACGTGAGCCTTGGTCCCTTCAACCTGAGCCCTGACAACCCCTCGTGCAGCCCATTCTGTGACCTGGCAGAGCAGAAAACCTTTTGAAGTGAGGGCTGCACAGTACCTAAGTTGTTAGGGACTAAATATAGATAGACTTATTTAAATGCAGCAAGCACACAGGTGTCTGTGCTGGTCACAGCAACAGCTTTCAGCTGTCCCCTCTGCAGTTCTCCCAGCCAGAGAGCAGAATTCTGTCTGTGCCCTGAAGTACCACATACTGTTTGTGCATTTGGCAAATTTTTTGGACTTGGTATGATTAATGTGCCCAATAAGCGTATGAACTATGAACTCCAGTCACAAACTGGTACCCAGTTCAAGGCCCCGACAACTTTTATCATTTTAGATGCTCTGGAGTTACAAATGTTATCCCTGGAGGACCGGGGAGGGAAGCACACCCTCATTCACAGGGAGCTCTCTTTAAAAGGTTCAGCTTCTCCCAGAATGTCTCCCTCCAGGCAAAGGCAGCAGTAAGGAAGTCGGTCTCAGTCCCAGAGCACTCTTCTGGTTCCTTCTAAAAGGAACATAAAAAGCCTACAGGGCAGTCATTTGAGAGCAGTAAAAGAAAGGCTCCCATCAAAAGCTATCTGACAAAATTTGTCTGCTACAGAAGTATTCCAGTTGAGTCTGGAGATAAGTTAAGTACTCAAATGATGCCCACAGGAAACTAAAAATGAAATTGAGAAACTGAAGGCAGAACAAGGATCACAATCAAACCTGTTAGCAAAGACTGATACTGATAGCTCACAGTGGTGAAATCTATTGCCAAAATTACTATTTCTATTTTCTTTTTCTCTCAAATTGTGCAAGTCTTCAACACAGGGGCTAGCAGAGCTGTTATTTATTCAGACACGACTAATGTTCACTCTGCCAAACAGAAGGAGAACCCCAATGCCATATTCATATTCAATTCTTCAGATAGCTAATTTGAGGCTGAACTTACAATCTTACACAACAGCATCTGTATTATCAAACCTGGATTTCACTAGGTCACTCCCACTTTAATTTTGAAGCCTCTTTTATAACAAAATCAACTGGCAAGTGGCTGGTGTTGTTATATTGACACATCTCATCTGTGCTGAGAGATACAACTACTAGAGAGGTGGACTGGACCATCACACAAACAACTACGTGTTGAGTAAACAATTACATACTATCTAGAACTAATCTTAAATCAGTTTAGATTAGAGTAAGACTACTAGATTTTTTGTGAAGAGAAAACTTTTCAGGGCAGACCTTTAGTATTTCAGAGAACAACCAGGTTTCTTTCTTTCCCAAGACACAATCCGTGGTAGAACCAGCTGGAGGATGTAGCAGGAAAAAATTAATGGACTTAGTCAGATAATCGAGGTAGCATTAATACACAATGATGAGACAAATTTTATCATACCTACAATAATGCATGATAAACAACAAATGGATTTAACGTGCCTTTACATGTGGCTCCACTGGGACTCCAGCAGTTTTGGAAAGAAGCAGATGGGTCTGATCAAATCAAATCAGAAGCTGAAGAACTTAAACAAGAATAAAGGAAAGAAACAGCCTTGTAATTCAGCGCAAGAACAGAGCTGTAGAACCACTGAGCTGCAAACTGATTGATGTAAACTGGTGAAAAACCACTTCTGGGTCACTCACCTGCCGCTTGAGGAGTTCTGAAGGACGTTTCCCATCTGACTGTAACTAGTCATGTGGCTCCGACGCTAACGGTGCAGCATTGGCTCGAGTGCCTACATGCACAGGCTTTGAAAACCCAACGCAGGAGAACAGCAACAAGAGCATGAGAAAGGCTGGCTGTTGGCACAACTGCCTTTCAAATAGAACAGCACAGCTGCCTTTCAAATAGAAATATAAATAAATAAATAAATCAATCAGAGGAATGGTAACAAACTGCGGCAGGAACAAATTCACTCGGTGCTTTACCTCTGGAAAGAGGGTTTTGGGCACCACCAGACCTTCAGAAAAGCCAGAGCTGAAGCACAGCACAACCATCAGCAGCACAGCTGCCAAACGTCAGCTACTCCTCACAGGTGAGGAAATGGGAAGGCTTCTGAAGCTGAAAAGCTAAGTTGCTGCTGTATAGATTTTTATTTATGTATTCACATACATACAGATCCAGACATACAAATACTTATTTCAAAACACAGTAAGTCAAGTACGCTGCAGCCAAAGGAGAGAGCTGCTTTCAGTTGTTCCTTCTATTTTCCTTTTGCCCGTACACCAACTGCTGCTGCGTTTATGTTCATCATCAAGTGTGTTTATTTTAACAATAAATACACTTGATTACTGTTATAATACACTGAATAACTTGGATGTGCATGGAAGGTTGCTTCATAAGGTTTGAGAACTCTAGTCACAAAGCTGACAGGATGGGAGATGGAAAGTTCTGGGGTTCTGCTTTTCGGTCGGTTTCCTCCCCAAACCACACCAAACAACTGTTATGAAGTAATGTCTGATTTATTGGAACTTAAAAAATGATATATCTGATATTCTGAAAAGCTCTGCAAGCAGATTCAACAAGCAGAAATCGGGCAACATTTTTTTTCAGATGAGCAAAGGGATCACTTTTATTATCTTTTGTATTTGGGTACAGCAAGATGATGAAGAGATGGTACCCACATACACAGAACAGCCTGGACACGTTCCTGTGCAACCTGCTCTGGGTGGAGCTGCTTTGGCAGGGGGGTTGGACTAAGATGATCTCCTGAGGTCCCTTCCAAACCCATATCATTCCATGATTCTGTTTCTTTCCTCTGGAGATGAGTTAAATTCCATATTTAATATGAAATCTGGAGACGTAAACCAGGGTGCAGCACGGTGTAGATGCAAGTGTAAGAAATTCTGATGTGAAAGTAAAAGTTGTCCTTTAAGCCAAGAGACCAAGAGTAAGTGCAACACCTTCTTGGTTTCGCCCTTGAGTCTGTTGTCAGCTCCAGCATCTGCCCCTCCGTGGGCCACCCCTGTAATTCCAGCCCTTTGGAAGCAGCAGCTGCAGAGAGCACAGGACCAGGAACCCTTTTGTAACCCGTAGATGCCAGCACTTACACTGGTGCAGCTCAAACTCTGCCAGGTCCATTGTATTAGTACTTATTTATCACCTTTGGATCTCTGAAGGGTTAACCAGGGGGCACACTGAATCACCATCCTTAGGATTTAATGACACCCAGCAGGAATGCTAAACTGAAGAGGTGCTGGGGAACACAGAGGAGAAAGAAGTGTTGTATGTAAATCTGGTATTTCTTTCAGCCCTACTTAACTTTGCCTAAGCACAAAACAGGATTTCACCTTGTCTGAAGGGAGCCAGAGGCACACAGAGCCTCAAAACGCATTACTTCAGGATTCTTAAATTTCTAAGAGATTTCCATACACCTTGGGAGACCACACATCTGTGCACCTGGAGAACAGTGCACACAATCTACAATACAGCAAGTGGAGTCTGTAAGGCCAGGGATGGATGGCTTGTGAACAAAAATTCTGCCTATTCCTCCCTGAGAAAAATTGCTGCTTCCCCCCACCCCTGCCTTTTCCTTTTTCCTTCTGCTCTTGTGAGCCAGGAGGTGAAAAAACACTGTACAAACTCACACTTGTTTTTGCCTCTGGTCTCTTTGTGACAGACAGAGCCACAGTTTGGAGTGGTTCAGTTAACTCCCAAGGTTGGGGTAGGTTCTGCAAGTGAGAATTGCTTTCCCTCCAGTTCTCCTCCAGGCTCAGGCACCTGCATTGCAATGGGATCAAGCTTTATCCTAATAAAGGCAGACGTCACTCTAAGTAAAGCTGGAATAGCAATCCTCCACAGCAAGAGGAACACTGGCACGCTGTCATCTTCCCTTGATAAGTCAGTGCACCTACAAAGACATTTTAAATAGGGCTTTGAGCAACCTGCTCTAGGGAGAGGTGCCCCTGCCCATGGCAGGGGGGTGGGAACTTGATGATCTTTAAGGTCCCTTCCAACTCTGACCATTCTGTGATTCTATGAAATTCTCACTCTTACACCATCCTAACACACCACACTGCTGTGCTGAGGTAAAGGAGCTGCAAGAAAAAGGTAACACTGATAGCAGAGTAGCCTTTGATAATGGAAGTAATGAAAAGATAAAAGAAAAATCTCCAAAACAGTAATTTTGCATCTCCTATTAGCATCCCATCCTGGTTTTAGAAGTTTCTACGCCCTTTGTTGAGCTGACTTGTTCAGCTCCACACACACAGAGATGCATGGTGTACTGATGCCAGAGCTCCTTTCCCTTCTTTTCTTGGCTAAACAAAGGAAAATACTGCAATCTAAAAACTGGGTCACAAGGACAATAGAGAAGAACAACAACAAACACCATAGCACCATTTTCACTTGGGTTTTTTTTTTTTTTTTTTTAAGAGGAAAAGAAACCCGAACAACTTCAAAACACTTCAGGGACAAAAAAAAAAAACCCGAACAATTTAAAAACAATTCAGGAAAAAAAAAAAAAAAAAAACAACCAAAAAAAAACAAACAAAAAAAAAAACAACCAAAAAAAACCCCCACAACTCATTCAGAATGAAAAATCATGCTTCATCGGTTTATATCCAAGTTAAAGGACTGAAGAAGTCCTTCTTTGTAGCTACTTGCAGGCAATAAACTTCCTCTCTCCACCACACGGTGCTGACAGTTTTACTGAAATCCAACTTCTTTGGCAATTCAGCAGTATAAGAATTTAAACGTACACTAGAGATTAGAATTCATATTTCTAGAGTATTACCCATTTAACGTTTATCAATACACATCAGTTACTTCGCTTTGCAACTTAATAGTAGGATTTCCTATTGATAGCGCATCCAATATCCTTTTCCTATCTTCTGTTTAGATGCAAACAGGGTGCATTTTGGGGATTTTTTGAGGTTTGGAGTTGATTTTGTGTGACTTTTTCTTTTTTTGTTGTTGTTTGGGGTAATTTTTTTGTTGTTCGGGGTTTGGTTTTTTGTTTGTTGTTGGCTTTTTTTCGTACTTCCAACGCTTTGGTGTTCCCCCTTTGTAAGGCTGCCCTGCATAGTAAGGAACTTAAGTTACACCAAATTATTACACAGTGTTTGACTTGTGATGAAGGGAAGTCACAAGCCAGATGCCAGGTACCCACCCTCAGCACATCTCTCAATACTCACTGCAATAACACGAGACTTTTCCTCTATAAAAATTGATTAAATAAATAAATATCAAGCCTTTAACTCTAAAGTTACCGTTAATGGATGTAAACATCCAGCAATGGCTAGGCAACAGAATGATATGCCTCTACCTAAATATAAGTAGCAGAGTTGAACTATATTGTCCTTACACATTCAAGTAAGTTATAAAGTACTAAATAAGTATAATATATAAGTGTAAGTATAAAGTATTGGAACTTCCAGCTGTAACATACTCCAGTCTGGTATTTTCCTCTAAGATAAAACTACTGCTGATCATCTTTTAGATAATTATGCACTATGTAGATCTTTACATTAAAAAACCATTAAGAACACAATAAGAGCTATTACCTGCTCAAGCATCATCGGTCACAATGATCAATCTAAGCACTTTTCAGAAATACCACAACGTCATAAAGAAAACGAACCATTCTCCTTTTTGCATTTCAAGAAATACCATCTCATCTTTGCTCCAGAAGATTAAATGTCCAGAAAGATCCAGCTCCCACACAGAAAGTGTGAGGCACTCAGGAATTCCCTGGGAAGCGAACTCACAACTTATTTATCACGATTTGGGGAAAGGAACAAGTAACTCTCATTTTTGCTATGATTTATCCAAATGAGCTGCTCTTCATCAAACTTGAAATTTCTTTTACAAACACCACTACAAGTATGTGCTATTTCAGAATTCTTCCAAGAAATAACGCAGTTTGTCCTGCAATCTTCCAAAACAAGTTATATATAGCCAAGCATAACGTGTATGGGTCAGGAAGTGGAGAAACAAGGCCACAAACAACAAAACTGAAATTCACCTTCACTCTTCCCCTTTCAGTTCTTCTCCTCCAGAAGTCTGGGAGTCTTCCAAAAGAGACATGGAAAGCAACAGAACATTCTCCCCCCCACCATGAAAAAAGCACTCCAAAAGGGAACGCCTTCCACAAGGGAGCAAACTCCATTCCCTGAGCTTTCCTGAGTTGGAGGAGAGGTGAGGAGGGCCTCGGGCCTTCTGAAGGCCCAGAGACCACCAAGGCCATCTCCCAAGGAGGCCAAAACCAAGCCAACCTTTTAAATTTCCTCCATGAGCACCTCAGCGGAAAACATTTAAGGTCAGGAAAATTCACAAGTTTCCACTCAAAAGACAGTTTAAAGAAAGCACCACCAATGTCAACGAGCATCGATATCCTGTCAGGGATTATTTGTTTATCACGCTGGACCCAACTGAGAGCATCTGTCAGTCTCGGAGCAGCCTTCATCCGTCATTATGGGAA
Source organism: Thinocorus orbignyianus (assembly GCA_013400375.1). NCBI lineage: Eukaryota > Metazoa > Chordata > Aves > Ciconiiformes > Thinocoridae > Thinocorus > Thinocorus orbignyianus. The sequence continues at coordinate 184,883 of VXBW01000655.1, read as the reverse complement.
GATCACATCTCCACAGCAGAATGTTTTAACTGTGTGTTCTTGCTCTGTCATCACTTCAGAGTTTCTGCTGCCTGTCCTTCAAAAACTGAAATGCCAGACAGAAGTTGACAGTCATAATGCAGTATCAATCTTAAAATATCATGTTAGATCAGGACTATGGACCACACACAGAATTTAGGGTAGAAGCTCCCTCTATCCTAAAAAGTCTTTGTGATCTGCCAGAAAGACTACAGATACTGCCTACCCGCTTTGAAAAGGAAAGTATTACCTGTTATTTTGTTTTTGAAGACAATCACCACAGAAAACAGATAGTATATGTGATTTCACCTTCAATTAAACATCAGAAAACTAAAATAATGAAAAAACCCACTAACATTATGTCTGCTTATCAAAGAACAGTGAGAAGCTGGATGTCAGAAACTGGATGCAAGGCTCAAATCTGCAGCCCTTCCTTAAAATAGCATCAACAAAACCACAACCCAAAACAACCACCACCAAGACACAAAAAACTCACTAAACCATCCAAGTCCTGACTTTTCTCCCAAAAAGGATATAGCTTGTACTCCACCCTCCCTGCTCTGAGATGATACAAAACTCTTAATTCTGAGCAAGACAAGAAAACAAATCTTTCTACTCAGTATGAAAACTAATCACGTCTCTTGATGAAGTAATAAGTCTGGTACTACGGTAGCTGATCCTAAGGTTCAAAGGGGCTCATGATTTATATTTATTTTTATTCTGTGGACAAGAATAGAGACCACAAAAATTACAAATTAAAAGGGTTGAACAACAAAAAACTCCTGAATACTAAGTGCAAGAGAAGACACAAGATCCATTTCTGTCACATCACTAAAGGAATGCCACTGAAAGCTCCAGGACTCTCTGAGACAACAAGGCTCTACTAGATGCAGCAGCTTGAAGGGCCCTAATCCAGAAGCAAAGAAAGCAATTTAGGAGTATATAGATATTTTCTGGGTTTGTACTTAATTATCAGTTCACACAAATAAGAGATGGGTGCTGTACAAACACTAACCTCAGTTGTACAGAGTTAGTGTCAAGTAGAAGCAGTAGCTTCTACTGCTTATTGCCAGTAGAAGCTGGTAGGGGATGAAAAAACCCCAAACAATCCCAACCATTAAACACATAGCCAAAAAATAACACCTGAAGAAGTTAAAGAACTCAAAGTTCAAGAGCAGAGGCCATCATTACTTATGGAAAACAATGAGTCTAGAATCAAAGTCACTAAAAAGGTAACTTAAAAAACAAACACAACACAAATAACCTGGAGACCAGAGATCTACTTTGGTACATGCATTTACTCAACAAGAAAAGCTCATTAGTTAATTCTTAATTTCTAGAGTCAGTCGCTGTTTAGGCACAAAATATTGCCCAAAAGGATCATGGTTAATTAGGTTGCCTATGAAAACCAATCAAAGGTTTGGCCATTTTCTTTTTGTTGGTTGTCTTTTTAATTTGCAAACTTGGCTGGGGAAATTGTGTAAGATCTGCTTTTGCCCATGAACAAAAATATACCATTACCCAAATGGTATTAATTAACAGAAGAAACCCAGGCCATTGCCACCAAAGAAAAGAGAAATACTTCAAAAAGTAGGTGATACCAGGTATTACGAAAAAAACTAGAGCTGAAAATTCTCTTTTAGTACACACTACTTGTTTGTTTGTCCTGATTACAGGCAGCTTCAGTCTCTCCTGAACTACTGCAATTTGCCTAATTCATCCCAAGAGTAAATAGAAGAAATAACAAATGTCAAATACTCAAGCTTTTAAGATGTCAAATGTTCTTTGGGAAAAAAGTGAGGGGAAAAAAAGAAGGGGGAGGGAGGGGGGAAGAGGGAAAAGGGGAATTTCGTTTTTAAGAAGAGACTGTAAATACAATATGGTCATTTTCACATGGCTGTCCATATTCCAATTCCAATTCTTCCTATTACATGGAAGAAAACAGTACTTAAATGAACCATCAGAATGTAAAGCACTTCATTCTTCCCCCCTCATCTCTGTCCTATAATAGTACTTGAAAACAAAAAAAGTGTTGCACTTGATTATCAATCTTCATCTTCTGACAAAGTCTTTATTAGGGCAACACAGGGCATATAATCCAGGAAACACACGACAGAAGCCACACTAACACACCTAACAAAGTAATTTCCTTACTTTCCTATCTTTCATACTGCAGTGCCATTCATTTCCTTACTGAATGTTTTAACAACATATGCAGGTAGGGGAGTCCAACATTTTCTACTGCAATGAATTACTAGAATAATAGTACTTGGCATTAAGGAAAGCTTCTGCAAGGAAAAAGACTGTCATTTAGAAAGAACAGAGAGTGGCAAGCTCTTTTACATTCTGCTGACATTTGTCAGTCTTTCAAGATGTGAAAGATTTTATTAACTAATAGCTTCTTCGAAATAAAAACCATTTAGCAGAGGAGCATAAAGCATCCCAAGCTGAGTTCATGGACTCTGAACACAGGCAAAGAGTCTACCATCAGCTGAGAAATACAGTAACTCGATTATTCACTTGACAACCCCCTAATGTCATTATTCCCATGTCTTCTCAGACAATTTTTCAAAATAATATGATGTTACAGCTTTTAACAATTTACAAGACGAAGTCCAAAATCCCCACTAGAGAACGGCTTTACGTTTGCTATTTCTGCCAGTGCTAAATCACAGGCCCTGGAATACACTTTCAATTCTCACATATCTCCAATTCCATTCTCGTGAGCTTACATCAGGTAATACCTGACAAAATAAGATCAGCTACATACGGAAAAAATAACCCTGTTTTTCAAGAGGAGGCACAAGTATGCAGATCACTGAAATCACACTGAGTTCAAGAGAAAAATACTGTATTCTCAGTGCAGAGAGGTTTCAGACCTAAGGTTTTTTTCCAACTTAGTTTCAAAAGACTAAAGGTAAAAGAATATGTTCCACCACTAAGTTTCAAGACAGAAAATGCTTAAAATACTTTAGATTCCATGTGGGTCAAATAAAAAGTACTTTTCAAACAGTAATTTAAGGTTTCTTTTGCCCCACTAAAAAGTTACACATATGCAATGAAACAGACATTGTGATTATATGAAGTTTATACAGTAACAAGCTCTGAAGGGTCAAATAAATAAATAAATAAATAAAATTCATATTTGGAGATGTGAGAGGAAAGAGCAGAAAGAAGATCAGTAAGTGAAAATTTGGATGAAAGCCACTAGTCTGGAAAGTAAAGAAGTTAAAGCATAAAAATGCAAGTACATGCCAATCAGCACTTAATAAACCAAGAGTCAGAAGAAAAACAAACAAGTTCCCACCCGTACTATTCATATTCCAGTCTTCTGCAGGTGATGGCCAAAAGAGATTTAAACCCTTCATGGGTATTTATGGAGAGGGTTTTTTTCCCCAGAGACTGTGAGGAAGAAAAGGCTTTCACAGGGGATGAAGACCAGTACCACAAACCACCACGAGGCAGTGTCCCCTCAGGGCACAAGACACTATTTATAATGTGTGTGCTGGCTGTGAAGGGTCTCAAAAGAACCTCTCCTTTATTTTCTTCAAGCTGGAAAAGCTCTAATGTAATTGATATATTATCAGTTAGAATATATAACATCAGCGTGCAAGTTATTTACAATGGATGCCTTAAAAATGCCCAGCCTTTAAGAGTTTAAGTCTCTAAATGTCCCACAAAGGACCAGGTTCTTGTTGATCAGGTACACAGTTTAGAAAAAAGACAGAAAAATACCCATCAGTTGTTACAGCAAAAGAGGATGATGAAGCCTAACAGGAGAATTCCTCAGACCTTCATTACATCCTAAATCCATGCATGTACACGTGCTTTTTCTCCACTTCCACAGAAGGACAGTATTAAATTTCTCATGTCATTTTGGACTTCACAACCTTCCAAAAGATACAGCAGTAGGAACACTCACGTAACTTGACATTTACGGTGTTTGAATTCTGTGATAAAATGAGTGACAGACTGATCATTCCCTCAGAGGAAGCCAATTTCTATCAACATCTTTCACATCCTCCGCTTTGGCAAGATCAAAGGTCGCATCTGAATTAATAGAAAGTTGGTTTTTCATCTGAAATTCTTTAAATACTCTCAATACTTTGCAAATAAGTATCTTCTACGGTCTTAGGAAACTCAAACTATCAGTGTGGAACAACCTGCAAGGCAAAGGTATCCCTGGTATGTTGTTATTTACAACCATTAAATCAAAATTAAGTTCAAAGATGCATTATTTCAAGACAATTCACTATCTATATCAACAGTGCCCATGTTAAGATGCATTTTCTAAATTACAGAACAGATCTTGGGTCTTTGAAAATGCTCTCAAAACCAAAAAAAGAACTGCAATAAAGAAGTGAGACATGGTAACAAACCCAGTAAGACAGACACACTCACGTTTAGGAAAGTTTAGACACAGAGAACTTCACATCATCATTGTAAAGGCATTCAGTTCCATGCTATTAACTGTCTTTCAGATTCCAATGACAATCATCTTTGATTACATCCTAAGAGTAATTCCTTACGAGACTGCTGGCCAGGTTTTGCTCAGCCAGGAGATCTCATGCCACCCCCAGGTACTCTGCCACCACACACAGCGCACATCTTTTCAGTTGTTAAACAGCAATGACAGGCGATTAGTCAATTGTCATTTGCTTAAAATCATTCTCTAGCCTTCGTGCTCCCTAAATAAAATCTATCAGAAGCTTAACATAGACACTGACCTGAAGGAACTGGGAGAATCACAATTTCTAAACTCTGCCCTCAGCTTCCCAGCAAACATCAGTAACCACCAGTAAAACTCACTGCATCTCAGGGACTAAGTTGAAAAATCAGCCTGCATTTAGTAATTTATTCTGTCAAGTGGAATGGCTCTAAACACACCCTCCTCAAGAACAAAATATAATGGTTTTATTCTTCCTAACCATAGCTGACCATTTCATGAGATCAATCAACATCAGCAAGAACTTCTTCCCCTTCCATTTCCTACGCAAAGTATCAGTGCAAATTTCAAATAGCTCCAGTCACCAATTCTTGAACATAACTCATCCATCTACCCCAACAGGCATTAAGGGGACAGTAACAATTTATTCCAGCTCTCAATTCAGCCTCTTACATGGATAGATCTTAAAGCACTTCACAGGAGAATCCTGTATCATCTGCCCAACTTCACAGAGCGGTGAAGGGCTTTGTTTCCACCGGAGTGGCAGAACTGGGTTTCTCATCTCCCATGCAAACCACTGAAGAAAAACAATTTTTCACCTAGTGAAAAAGCAATCTGAACTTCAACTCTTCAGACGGTAATGAACTTTTATCAACAGCAGACGTTCTTCTGAGTCAGAAGGGCCATTTGCTTCATTCAGATGAGAAGCATCTTGACAGGATGAGCTGAAGCCCCCCCACAATCAAGCTCTTGGCATAGGAACAATCATAAAGTCATAAAACGCTTAGAGTTGGAAGGGACCTTAGAGACCATCCAGTTCCAGCCCCCCTGCCCTGGGCAGGGACACCTTTCACCACACCAGGTTGCTCCAAGCCCCATCCAGCCTGGCCTTGAACCCCTCCAGGGATGGGGCAGCCACAGCTTCTCTGGGCAACCTGGGCCAGGCTCTCACCACCCTCACACCAAAGAAATTCTATCTACATCTCCCATTTTTCCATTTAAAACCATTACCCCTCAGCTAACCTCTGCATTGTTATCTGCTTCAAAAAGCCAGAAGGAGAATATCTGTGTATTTTTCAGGCCCAGGCAACAGATGAAGTCATTCCAGACGTTAACCAGGCCTACTGGAGACACAGTTGGTAGAGACGAATTCATTCTTTCAAACTATGGGCTATTTTAAATGGTTAATATTTCCTGACATTCAATACACACTGATCATCTCAACTTTGAGCCCAATTCTGCTTTATAGCTGGAGTACAGGACTCCTGAATTCCTCACTTTCTCCAGCTGGGAAAAAGCTGCATCAGGAACATGAAGCAAGGGGATTTTCTCAGTTGTAACTGCTGTCACACCACAAGTGTTTGCTATTGAATGCCAGGTGAACCTTTGTGTTTATAAGCCCCATGTGTCTAGTAGTCATGTCTTCAGCACAAGGGCTTATTTGGAAACCTAAATTTAGATGTTGTAAAGTTACTAAATTTATCTTCAGTAATGAGGGCTAATTTGATCGTAATTTGGGGGAAAGCTCTCTTCAAATTTAGATTTAGGAGTTCAATGCAAATAATTGTCCTTTGTTAAAAAGTTCCAGTAACTGCCAATTCTCTTTTGCAGGCTGACACAGCACACATCTTCCAATCAGCCTTCTTTCTCAACCTCCTTGTCCTTTGATGTCCTTCTGCTGACTCTCTTGGATGCTCTTTCCCCGCACTGACAATTGATGACCATCCAGCTAAATACGTATAGAACTGCCTGAAGTCTTCAGAACGCTTTTGGTAACAATCATCTGCTGTTTTCCATACAGATGCCAAAAATAAAAAGAAAAAAAAAGAAAAAAAGAAGCAAGTAAATGATCTGGCTTTCAAATGCCTTTGTTGCTTCAGAGCACAATATGTCCAGGAACTTGTGTGCATCATCAGACTCTCTGGTGTGTGAATGGCTGTTCCCAACGAGTCCTGCCTCTGCCCAGATGAGACAGAAACAAGAGCCTTGGCAGAGGAAGACGATGGACAGACCCTGGCAGAGGGTGATTCTTTGTTTTCAGCTGGCAAAGAAACAGCCCAAACTAGCCTTAAAGCTTTCACAATAGGAACAAGAGCCGGCGGGAGGGAAGAGGGACAGTTCTGAACTGGGATATAAATGCCAGCTTATTAGCGTAACGCAGTTATCCCCACGCTGCCAAATTTAATCAAGGTTCCATGAACAGAAAGGGCAGATATCCCATTCAATCTTAAATGTTCTTAGAGAAGACGAATAAAGGAATATTTGCTTCTAGCTTCTTTATTTAGTGCTATAAACTCTGCCCTCTACTTTCCATCTCAACAAATTCTGGCTCAGTAAGGTGCAGAAAAGCGTCTCAAGTTGCATAAATTAACAGAGTTGCATTAAAACTGCCCTGTTTCATGGCAGCAACTGCCTACCACTCCTCCCAGCAGGGCTGGACAAGGTGTACAGCGGTGTTGCCATCATCCCTACCCTACGTTTAAGCACTTGTTCTGGCTAAGGCAGCAAACAAGGAATCACTTTTCTGAAGAAGCGACACAATTTCAAGCAGCTCCCAGCGTCTCTGTTATTTTTTCCCCAAAATGAAATACTTTTCCTCATTCACCAGCAAAAGGTAAACTTTCATTTAAGAGTAATCCCTCTCCATCTGTGGAAGCATCACTCATAGAGTGTCAAGTCTCTCGTGTGGCAACACGATGGACCCCCCCCAGGCAGACACGACAGCTCTACCACCAGGACAGCACAAGCAAACCAGGATGCAGATGGATAAAACATCAGGATGCTGCATCATCCTGCCGCCTTATTCCCCTTCCCACCCATCCCCTTCTTTTCTAAAGCTTGAGAAAGAAACTCAGCTCATACTCACTGCTGGGTGCCCTGACACCCGATCATACAGAAGAGCAGTTACCCTGGGGCAGATGATGCACACGAAGTTCAAATTTCACCTCGTTCAGTGAGAAATTTTTCTTACTCCCGGTCATCATTTGGCTACTTCAGAATCACAGTTTAAACCTGCAAAATCACCTTCAGTTCACAAGTCAAAATCTCCATGACATCTAATTTTTTTAGCGTGCAAGGAATACAAAAAGCAGCCTCCATTGATTCAGGTGGAATTGAGACACACAAATAGTTTCGTTGCAGCAAGTACCTGTTCCTTTCCAATCGCAGCATCACTCCCTTTCATTCCATATTTTGGCTCAAAGAAAGTCTTAAACCCACTTGTTTCACCAATCTTTTTCACTTCTTTTACAGGTATTTTCCTTTCAGTGCCTCGACACAGCAAGGAAGAACTATCTACATCCTGCCACATCCCACCCTCTGACAAGTTTGCTGATCAAGGCATTAAATCCTTTCCTGGGCATTATTTCATGCCTGGGCTCAGGCCAGCAGCAGAGTCGAGCTTCGTTTCAAACCCCATTTGCAAGTAGCTGCTGAGGGTCCAGCACCCAGCACTTCACCTGAACTGCTTCCATCAAACCAGGGTTAGTGTCCTGATTTACTTCTCATTCCCAGTTATCCCATCTTCCATATGCTAACTCTTTTTTAAAAAGTATAAAAGGAAAAAAAAAATGAAAAAAAAATCAAGCATGATTCTTTCTTTCTGCTAAGGCAGACAATTCTGATTTGGTAACAAAAGAGAACGATTTTGGTTTCTCTGGTTAACTTTTCATAAAGTGCTAAAGTGTGATTATGAATGCATTTTGGACAAGGAGATTATTATTCAGCTTACAACTCTTAATTATGTTTTCCTTTTCATACACACAGCTTTGGTCTTCTTCTTTACTGTGAAAATTACAGATTTGCTTGGACTTCAAACCGAAGACACGTGCATTTATTTCCACAAGAGATTATTTATTTTAAAAAGTAATTCAGCATTGCATTCCACCCTTCAGTGCTGACAAATACACTCCAAAAATTAACTACGTTATTTCTTAAGACGTTTTAAAACCCACTAATCCTCCATTTTTCACTTTCTACTGCTTTCCATCCTACCCATCCATTACAATGTCCTGATCCCTATTTCTATTGTATCCGTGAACTGTAGTTCCAAATTCTAAAAAAAAGTAAAACCAGAGAGTAAATTCCTTCTGCACAGACAGCTGAAGAATAGTAACTCCTCCTTTTTTCTGCTGGAAGTTTGTTCAGCATTTAAAATTATAAGGTGGGCCCAATCACTGGAGTTTTATTCAGGTTTTGGTTCATTACATATGAATCACATCATACAGGCAGAATATGCTGTGATTCACACCAGGAAATGGGTGCTTCTAAGTTCTTACTTGCAGCAAAAGCAACAATCTCAAAACAGTGACTTCAACCAAGTTCTTTAACAGGCATCAAACTATCACAGGTTTACAAGGAGAACTCAGGTCTTTCATAACCACAGCCCTTAGGGAAGGCACCAAAATCAAGATTTATCCACCAACAGTAGAAACTACAGACACCTCCCCACAGGTAGGAAACGCTGTTTACGCAACTAAAATTTGAATATACAGACATACAAAAATATCCACAAGATGAGCTATATTCACCACAGTTATTAAAGAAAATGCTTTTTCTAGTTAGAATGTGGTTTTATAAACGTATAACAAATGCTAAAACACCTACAGGAAAGTTTTCAGACACGCTCAATGCTCCCATGGCTCTCTTTCAACTGGTACCACTGCTTTGAGCCCAGTGGTCATTCAACACTTCCTGAAAAATTGCCATTTTAAGGTTCCTGGACATACACAAGGATGGGGGTAAGGAACTCTGTAAGAACTGACTTTGTATGGGCGATCCATAAACATCTGAATTAATTCCTGCAAGGGGTATTTTTTTTGTTATTTTGGTGTTGGGTTGTTTTTTTTTCTAATTGTCAATACTTCCATAAGGGTTCAGTGAAGAAAAACATTTTCTGAGGCATGAGGGACTTTAGAAGAAATTTATTTCCACCAAATGTGGAGAAACTGAATTACGTGTTTCTCTGTCAGCCAAGACTTGGAAGACAACAGAGGGAGGGAAATAAACCAAGGCTTCACTCCATTCGTACACTTACAAAATGTATGTGGCTTTCTTAAGTAACATATCAGTTCAGACTATAGCATGTGGTGATATGGTCAGAAATCTGCCTACCCAACTGTAAAGAAACACTCAGAAAACAGCCTGTACAGCAATTATTTTAACAAAAGTCAAAGGAGTAATTGTCATTAAAACAAATCTAGATCAGTAACTTGACTTGGACATAGTGTGAAACTGCTTTCCTCTGAAAGGCACAGAGGAGCTTCAGCAACTGAAAATGTTTTGTCAGGTTTTGTCAGGAATGTGCTTGCTTAGTTTCCTGCAGCAGTGTCACTAAGAGAACCATTACCAGGTTTTCCTCTCCTGAGAGACGAAGGTCCAAAGTAGAAAAGAGAAAGCACTTCAGAGCATAAAGCCTTCTTGGGCTTTGATGCACAGAAGGAATGTCAAGTGACACAATCTCCTCAAGGTCTCGAGAACGAGTACCATATCCCAGCTTCTGAAGACTTTGTGAGGATGCTCCAGGAAAGTATCCTCGCAGAAAAAAAGGGAAACTTTAACCAAGTTGTTCATTAGCCTACAAAAACTACACACCCAGACTTCAAACACGTCTGAAAGCACTCTGGGTGAGAAAGTGCATTTTCAAACAATTTCTTGATGCATTTTTGTCTAGATTTTGTCTCAATACTGAATACCTTTACACCTTTTACTACATTTGCTGTGCCCCCTTGATCAGAAACGTGGCTGTACAGCCAGTTACATTCACACAAAAAAGTTCAACGGGCAATACTACATATAGAATCATAGAAGGGGTTGGGTTGGAAGGGACCTTCAAGATCATGGGGTTCCAACCCCCCTGCCCTGGGCAGGGACACCTCCCACCACACCAGGTTGCTCCAAGCCCCATCCAGCCTGGCCTTGAACCCCTCCAGGGATGGGGCAGCCACAGCTTCTCTGGGCAACCTGGGCCAGGGGCTCACCACCCTCACAGCAAAGAAGTTCTTCCTAAGATCCAATCTAAATCTCCACTCTTTCAGTTTACAACCATTACCCCACATCCTTTCACTACATTCCCTGATCAAGAGCCCCTCCCCATCTCTCCTGCACGAGGTACTAGTCAGGGCTCTAAAATCTCCCCAGAGCCCTCTCTTCTCCAGGCTGAACAACTCCAGTGCTCACAGCCTGTCTTTATAAGAGACATTCCTTTCTTTTCTCTCTTCTTGTGAAGAGAAGGTCCTTCTTCTCCTTTACCTTTTATCTTCTGAAAGAGAAAGGATGTGTATTGCAGTGGCACTGCTATCTTCAATGAACAGTTATTAAAGTCTGAAGTAAAAAGTATAGAAGGAAAAAGAAGCTCAGTTTCGGCCCTGACTAAAACCATTTACTTTATTAAAGGTGAAAAACAAAGCTTCAAGTGAATATTTAAAAGCACCCCCCCAAGTCAAAATTCAGTCTATTGAGACTAGCATCAGCAATTTTCTTATAGTCTGCTGAGATCTGCATCTATGGCAATAGCTATAATCTCCTCCTTCCTTTATACTAGGTAAAATGAATTTGAGCATACACTGATCTTCTGCATACATTGCAGACATGCATCCAAATCTGGATCAACCAATTGAATAAAAAAGCTGCCCAGAGCCCAAGAAGGAGGTTACCAAGTGCCTCTAAATGACTTACAATCTTCCATCCATAAATAACTGTCCTTTTGCCGATGTCTGCTTTGTGTGGACAAAAGAAAGAAGTGAGTCTCATAACCTGAAAATAGGACCCAAAAATTGTTCCATTCCAGGGTGTTTTGGTTTGGTATTTTTGCTCTTTTTGGGGTTTTGGAGGAAAAGGGAGTGGAGTGTTTGTTGCTGTTTTTTCCCCTCACAGCTATAACCTGCAGATGGGTATCCCAATCCATGTATTTTTCAGTTAATGGCAATTCCTGTGGTCATCCAAATATTTTTCTGCTCAAGTGCTTACGGTTTGGGCACTGTTCCACCCAAGAGAAGAGTTCAGGACAACGGCCCTATTCGGGATCAAAACCCGCAGATAACTCTAAATGGAAGTAAGTTCTATTCAGCCAGAACAAAACAGGAATCTAGAAGGAACAACTGAAACCCTAAACCCAATCTTCTACAGTCTCATCCAAATTTTTCAGAATCAAGCTAACCACAAACACACACACACATATATATGTTTGTACCTCAAACTGAAGGGGCCAGGGCCAAGTCCCTGATTACGTGGTTTCACAGCACAAGCCGTCCTCCTGATCAGCTTCATCTATCTTGTTTTCTGACAAGCTAATTATTTTTACTTGCTTCTAGGAAAGAAGTTTGTAGAGTGATTCTCTAAACACAAGTAGGTACATATTCTGCACCCATCACACACTAGTAAATTGGTTACACATTTTTATTACACCTTATTGATCAAACCTGTTACTGCTATATTAGAAAGTCCTCGAGCCAGTGTTGTAACAGGAGAGGTTCATTGTTGTTGGGTTTTTTGTTTGGGGGTTTTGTTTATTGGTTTGGTCTTGTAAACAGTTAATTTTTTATTTTTTTCCCCCCTCACCAGGCTGCAGAGAGCTGAAATTCTTCTCCAAAGTCGGGGCACATATGATAAACACTTTAAACTGAACAACGCAGAGATTTTGCCTGACATTCCAAAATGTAAATACTTCCACTTTTAAGGGACATCACTCATCAAGCTGCAGTACGCCTTTCTACTTCATCTTCCAGGATGGGGACAATAACATGAAAAATTAAAAAAAAAAAAAATCCATTCTGACTGCTCTGAAGACAAGAAAAGGCACCTAAACCTCTTACTGGGGTCTCGCTACCAGCGCTATAGATATTGGAGACTCCTCTCTCCCATCTTATCTTTCATTTCCCCCAGCTGAAAACAACGGCTTCCAAGTCCTTTGATGCTCTTTTGCCCAGGTGAGCACACAGGCTTCAAAGCACCTTCAGAATTGGTCCATCCTTCCCCGGGCAGAACCTCATACTCCTCATGAGATTCCTGGCCACGACTCGACTCTCAAAGCCATATATAAGCTCTTATTTCCCCCATGTATTTTGTCAATGAAAGATTCATCACAGAAACCTAAACTTGCTGAGAACATCCGAGCTTTTCCTGTACAGCTGGTCCTCTGTTGGGCATGGCCACATGGATTTGGCTGGAATGAAAAAAGGCTCTCCTCTGATGACAAACGTTACCACCCAGCTGATGTTTCGCTAGCGGCAGACATTGATTATTTTATTTTATTTTTTAATTCCACAGTAGTGTGACTTGCTAGAGGGAAAGCAAGCACGCACTGCAGAGTAAAAGGATGATTTGGGAAAAGAAAGCATGGCATAATTGTACTCTTCCCTTCCCAACAGTAATAAAATATTAATTTAAGCAGCTTGTGCTTTTTTTAAAAAAAAAAAAAAACACCTTCCAAATATAGAAGGTCATTTACAATAACAAAATTTTTTAAAGAATTTTCATGAGATCCCCTGCTGTTTTAATTAGGAGAGTTTCAGAAAAAATTACCAAACTTGATACTGTTACTATGGAGTTAACTATCCCTGGAGTACTTCCCACAGAAATTTTGTTAAATTAGCCAAGCTAGGAGTACTTTAATATTTCAAGGGGTTTGGGGAAGCAAACCTACCACTTGCTACCCGCTTCAGCCGTCTTTCCTCGCATTAGCTTATGGAGATTAAGTATGTCAAACAAGAACCCTAGGAAATCCACCCACCAGGAAGGTATTCTTCAGGAAAAGAGGCAGAACTGTTCCTGCTAACTGTTTGAGTTACGTCCTCAGAGTGCTTCCCGTGTTTTTAAACATCATTCTCATTTGCATTCAGCACTGTTTACTTAACAATTAACTAGGCAAAACCCTGGGTTGTGCTGCATCACACAAGTCTTTCTCGTATGCAGGAGCTGTCTCTTTCTGCCACAGCTGACAGCACTGCAGTTCAACAGGGAAAGCAAGTGCAAATTCCAAACTCACAGGCACCTTCTCATGGAGAAATACAAGTTGTGTGAGAGATGCTGCTTCTTTTCTTTTTTAAAATAAATCTTCAACATCAGTTTTGTTACACGGTACTTCTGCGCCAAAGAAAAGCCACGGTCAAAAGGGACACATTAAGTCCATTAAAAAAATAATCCTTAAACAAAACTAGAATCTAAAGTTAGAAAATTAAGTAGAAGCCTCATATATTACCCAAGCCTTTATTTCACTCAATGTAAAGCTGCTCTTCAACACCACACAATGAAGTTAAGAAATGCACACAAAACCATCTTCATACAAAAGCTACAGCGCACAAGAAAAAATTCAGATTGGGTGGTTCCTGTCGGTGCTTCCCACCAATAATTCACATTTCAACCTCAGTTTCTGTTTTGTGGGGGTGAGGTTTTGTGTGTTTTGTTTTCCTAACCAAGTGGGGTTATTTTTTTAAATTATAGAGCAGACAGGAGGCTTCACTGCAGCATCCTGCTGAGAACCAACGCGGCAGCCTCACAGGGGAAGCTCTCTGCTTCTAATACTGCAACTCAGGCTACTGAAAATTCATCTCACCCTGCTTAGCCTGAAGAAACCCGACCAACTCCCCACCCCCTTCTACTTCTCCCCCCCCGCCCTTCCTACCAATTACATTAGTAGGAAAAATATCACAGAGAAAAATTATTAACCAAATTCACCGAGGAGGGCTAAGGCAAACATTTTCATGCTCACATTTTACTTCTGGTACAGAAGATTTTTTTCTTTAAAACCAGAAGCATTTGTGACTCACTAGGACGAGAACACAACTAAGATGATTCGAAACACAGACTGCGGTTGCCTTGCTGCCAGTATCAGATGGTGGCTACATATGTCTTTGCCTACTGTGCATCCCTAATTATCCTGGGAAAATGGTACGGATGCCAATCAACGCTGGCTGGCCAGTAGAGAACCAGCGCAGCCTACGCTTCCAGCACCAATTCCCTCAAGACCACTCGTGCGCTATCTCTCCGCACAGGAAGCATTTATAACCCATTCTGCTCAACAGAAGGATTTCTGAAAACCATCACTGATACAAAACCACAGAAAGAGAAATAACTGCAGTGACGGAACCAGCTACTGCATGACTTCTCAGCTAAGGAAAAAAACAACTTTATTAACTTCTTCTATTTATGTCACTGTTTCTAAGAGGAGAGGGACGAAAAAAAAAACCCTAGATGCCATATAAATGAATATAAATTAACATTATGGAAGCAGACCTGAGCAGAATTTTACTCTCAGCTAGTTCTGTTCTTGTAGAATTACAGAATATGTAGAATACAGTAGACAGAAAACTCATTAGAAATAAGAAATAAGAAATATGTAGAATATTGTAGACAGAATTTCATAATTTTTAGTTCTCATTTACCTCTGCTGTCTTGCTAAAATCTCCAAGACATCTTCCATGTCAAAATACATAATTCTCCATGTTTATTCTATTAACTTACATGGTTGTACCACAGGGGTTTGACCCCATGGTCTAGAAGTGTACTTTTCTTTTTAATTTCACCAACCATGACTAATTTCCAGCATGTTCAATTCAGACACCAAGAGTCCTTCTTTGGGTCCAGCACAATCAGTGCTTTCAAATTTTAGCCTGAATAAGGGCTCGTGGGTTAGGTCCTTTCCTTCCAACTATGGCTGTCGTAAGCATCCTACAGGTTCTTCTTGCCAACAGTCAAAATTTAAGATGAGAAACAAGTTTAAGACCAAGTATCAAAAGTAGCAAGCAAGTAATGTTCCCCATGAAAAGCCAGCAGGGAAAATAGATCAAGTTTTTCCCACTAAGAAGTTTTTTTGTTTGTTTTAACACGACCCCTGTACTGTGAGCCTGGCAGAATGGGGGCAGATTACAATATTTTGAGTCACATTTACACTCCAAGTAACAACCCCAAATTTGGAATTCCTTATTCTCAACACCGACGGATGCCCTTCATCACCAATTCTCTAAGCACCAACTTTAGCAATACGCAAGGTTAGACAAGTATGCACTAGAGTTTAGACAGTGACAGCTGAGAGTAGCTCTGAAGTTATACTTAACACTGAAAAATCAAGTAATTTGTCTTGTGGAACATTTGACTAAAATTGGAGATTCAAATTATTTAAATAGTGAGAACTCTAGCCTTTTTTCCAGTCTGCAATACTGACCAAGAAAAGATGGCAAAGAAAGTTAGTAGGACTAGGGTGTGCATGTCCTCAAGTTTTCCTCGTGTTCTCCAGACTTCAGAAACTTGCAGCCCAAGTGTTTCGAACACGGGTGAATATCTGTGTTTAACCACCTCAGGGAATTTTCAACTTGTCCCTTTGCTTTCACGTGTATGTGAAGGCAGGGCTTTTTCCCAATCCCACCACCTCTCAGCACAGCCTCACAGCACACCTGTCTGGAGTGGGAAGAATTAACTCCTTTGGCTATTTTGAACCTTCTAGTTTCATCATGGGCTCTCCAGCTCCTCTCTGAAAAGGAATCAATTCTCTACCCACCTCAGGGAATTTTCAACTTGTCCCTTTGCTTTCACATGNAGCAGGGAAAATAGATCAAGTTTTTCCCACTAAGAAGTTTTTTTGTTTGTTTTAACACGACCCCTGTACTGTGAGCCTGGCAGAATGGGGGCAGATTACAATATTTTGAGTCACATTTACACTCCAAGTTACAACCCCAAATTTGGAATTCCTTATTCTCAGTGCTGATGGATGCCCTTCATCACCAATTCTCTAAGCACCAACTTTAGCAATACGCAAGGTTAGACAAGTATGCACTAGAGTTTAGACAGTGACAGCTGAGAGTAGCTCTGAAGTTATACTTAACACTGAAAAATCAAGTAATTTGTCTTGTGGAACATTTGACTAAAATTGGAGATTCAAATTATTTAAATAGTGAGAACTCTAGCCTTTTTTCCAGTCTGCAATACTGACCAAGACAAGACGGCAAAGCAAGTTAGTAAGACTAAGGTGTGCATGTCCTCAAGTTTTCCTCGTGTTCTCCAGACTTCAGAAACTTGCAGCCCAAGTGTTTCGAACACGGGTGAATATCTGTGTTTAACCACCTCAGGGAATTTTCAACTTGTCCCTTTGCTTTCACGTGTATGTGAAGGCAGGGCTTTTTCCCAATCCCACCACCTCTCAGCACAGCCTCACAGCACACCTGTCTGGAGTGGGAAGAATTAACTCCTTTGGCTATTTTGAACCTTCTAGTTTCATCATGGGCTCTCCAGCTCCTCTCTGAAAAGGAATCAATTCTCTACCCACCTCAGGGAATTTTCAACTTGTCCCTTTGCTTTCACATGTATGTGAAGGCAGGGCTTTTTCCCAATCCCATCATCTCTCAGCACAGCCTCACAGCACACCTGTCTGGAGTGGGAAGAATTAACTCCTTTGGCTATTTTGAACCTTCTAGTTTCATCATGGGCTCTCCAGCTCCTCTCTGAAAAGGAACCAATTCTCTACTCATCTTCTCCGTGTCACTCATGGCATCAGACCTAACACACTCCTTTTCTCCTCTCCCCTGCGTTTCTTTTTCAGCCTGACAAGCGTAGCCTATTTAACCGCGCTGCACACACACCGTTCTGTGTACAGATGATGCCTTTCATCCCTCTCTGAATTGCTTCCACTGCTACTGATACTCTTCTTGAGATTGGAAGGATGATAGCTCTGCAAACATACAGGCAAGGCATGGATTTACGTGATCGTACAGTGCTCCCTTCTGTTTTCCATTCCTTTTTCTAATAATACCCAACCATCAGGTCGGCTTTTTGACAGCTGCCAAGCACCGATCTGATACGTTCATAGATCTCCTCATTTTAACACAAAGATCTCACTCCCAAATTGTAACAGCCAGTTCAGAGTGCAGATTTCATGTGAAAATGAGGATTCCTCGGTGCACACTCCACATTTATCTACCTTTTTATTACCCAGCCTCTCAATATTCCAAGGGCCTTTTGTAGCTCTTGAGTTAGCTCTCATCCTTCTTTCTAGAATACTGATCATCAACATACCACTGCTGCTTTTTTCCAAGGCAACAAGGAAGAGTAGAACACCAGAGGTCTGCTAATAACTTCCCTGCACTGGGAAAGTTGACTCCCTGTTTCTAACTTCATTTTATAATCACCTCTTATCAGTGTAAGAAACGTTGCTCCTACTCCCCTCTTCAGTCTACACCAGCCCTAGCTGATTTCTTCTAAGGCTTCAATAATTGCATCAGGATCAGCTTCCACTAAAAAAGCCACACTGGTTCTCATTTTGTCTCGTTTCCTCACATCACCAAATTCTAGTCCTTACCAGTGTCAAACAACTTGCCTAGTATTGACATAAGACCTTCTGACCTATAGTTTCATCCAATATTCCTGAACTACTTTAAGAAGACCCAGGTTTTTTTCCCCTGAATCGTCTCTCTCTTGTGTTCCCATTCCCCTTTTTGATACCAAGCCCAGCTGCTACCGATGCTTGGCTCTAACTCAAGAAGGGCCCCGGCAGCAACATCAGGCATCACATTCTGCATTTCTCAGGGGCAGGTAAAAAGTTCTTTCTCCTGTGATGTTCAGCAAGCAGCTGCTCCTTGCACCAGCTGTAGCATTTTAAGCTCCCCACCCTATTGCTTAGATTTTTAGACACAACTCCTCAAGTGCCCTTTTCATCAGACCCCATTTAAACTGTGTTCTGTTCAAACCTGACCATTTTTTATTTGAGTTTCAGAACATCTGCCGTATTTTCTTCTGCTGAAGGAAGTTTTAAACACATTCCACACTTGGACAGTGCTTCATCCTGAACTTTGCACGGTTCCACACATTAGCTATCTAGCGCTTTTCTTTTTAAACTACCCATCACTCTCAATGCCATCTTTAAATACCAACAGTCAGTTCCACTGGTATTTTGACAAAAACATCTGAACTTGCTATACAAGTCTCCCATTTCAGACATTTTCCCATTCTCCAACTCCTCATATCATTTGTCAACCAACTTCTTTCACTTCCATGGTCCTATAAACAACACATGCAGCATTTCACTGGAAGGACATGGACCTGTTGGAATGGGTCCAGCAGAGGGTCACGAAGATGCTCAGAGGGCTGGAACAACCCTCCCATGAGGACAGGCTGAGAGAGCTGGGGCTGTTCAGCCTGGAGAAGAGAAGGCTCCGGGGAGACTTTCCAGCAGCCTTTCAGGACCTAAATGGGGCTACAGGAGAGCTGGGGAGGGACTCTTGGTCAGGGAGGGGAGTGATAGGACAAGGGATAATAACGGTTTTAAACTGAAGGAGTGGGGATTTAAGGTTAGATATTAGGAAGAAATTCTTTGCTGTGAGGGTGGTGAGACCCTGGAACAGGTTGCCCAGAGAAGCTGTGGCTGCCCCATCCCTGGAGGGGTTCAAGGCCAGGCTGGATGGGGCTTGGAGCAACCTGCTCTGATGAGAGGTGTCCCTGCCCAGGGCAGGGGGGTTGGAACTGGATGATCTTGAAGGTCCCTTCCAACTCTGACCATTCTATGATTCCATGTTACTGCTGAGGTCCCAGTCACACTCTGTTGAGGCCACTCCTCAACAGTTCAAGCCCTAATTCACACACACCGTGACCACTGGCTCATCACCAACCCAGGAGTCTGGTCACGCATGTGGTGAGCTCTAAAATTTTTTGCACCTGGCAGGCAAGTTACCCTGTGGTCCCTAAAAATGCAAGTAGCCATAGAGCTGACAACCAAGCCCCTGAATTACCACCCTCTCTTTCTCCTCTTGCCTGGCGTCCCTTCCACTGAAGGGGCATTCTTGATGTAAATGCCCACGCAGCCATCACTTGATGGGGAGGGTGTTTTTCCTGGACCATTTCTGCCTTTGCTGCATTGCTGATTTCTTGCACAGTGCTTTCCCCCTTCTCAGCAGGTCTATGGCTGCAAGCATTGAGATGAGATCATCTAACACCAGAGCTGTAGAGCAAAATTAACAGTGCATGGCAGCAAAAGATTTCAGTTCTGAATCAATTTCCTGCCCATCAAGTTAGTCAGTGTTTTTTTTTCTAAACTGGAGTGTGCAATTACCAAATAAACACCAGAAAGCAATGAAAGGAGCAGACTCAAGACCTTTATACTCTTAGTTTCCATGTCTATTAAACTATAATTTAAAATTAGCCACTGTGTCACACAGATACAGCTGCTACCATCATTTATCATTGAGAGGACAGGGATAGAGAGAGGGATCACCCCACAGGCACACTCAAACCAGCAAACCAGAAGCTGTTTTCAGCACATTCCCATCTTGGTTTTCTTGGTACAAAGGGCTCTGTGCCCAGGTTTTAGCCAGATACACACACTGCTAAAGCAGATACAACTTCCCAACGCTGCCTAATCTTATAAAAGTCAAAATTGCTCCCCATGACAAAGAAGGGATTATTCTGCAGTACAGTATATGGATCCTGAATCCCAGATGATGCAACTTAAGAGTTTCCCTAACAGTATTCTGGAATGATAGTTATCTCTATGAATAAAGACACTGCAGGTAAGGAAGTGGTTACAAGAACAAGAAACATTAAGAAAAGGGGGTTTAAAGTGTAGTTCTTGTGAAGATTTGTAGATGGATACTAAAAAAACCACCACCCTACGTGCACATATAGAAGAAATTTTTGCCTGTTGAAAATCAACATGCATGTAGAATATGATTTAGTGATGGGTTTTTATCAGAGTTAGGTTGCTGGTTGGACTATATGATCTTAAGGTCCCTTCCAACCTGGACAATTCTATGATTCTGCAATAGGAAAATCTCTTTTAAAATGAAGAAGGGTATCTTAAACACCAGTCATGTGACATTTCAAGTTAACAGGTCTGGAATTCCATTGTTCCAATAACTGTTGCACAGAACTGTTCCACAGCAGAGTTCCTACTAGAGGTGAAGGAAATGCTATAGCTGTTAAGCACCCATTTACCACTTTGCAGAAATATGGTGCCAGGACAGAAAGCTGTGTCACCTGAGCATCAGTAAGATTACTGGAGAATTGAAATAACCTCCACAAGACAGACAAGCTGAAACCAAACCATTTCCAAGTTGCAAGGTGGTGTATTATCCAGTTGTAGTGTACTACTATAGGTGTAAATGCATGTATAGATGTAACACATCTAGTAATAAAATCACTGCTGATAGCAGCTTTTGAGAACAGCTTCCAGAGGAATAAAATTTGAGAGGAAAAGCAAAGTATGAAGATAAGAGATTCTTATCCTTGGACGAAAGAGGGTTTGCGGTGAAGGGGGAGAACAATCAAAATGCTGTACAGGATTGGGGCTTGTGATGTCCCCAGACCCTCTGACTTGGCAGCTTATTTTGTTGTCTCTGCTGATTCCTTCCCTCACACACACCATATACCATATCTTTCAACTCCACAAACAACTAAACAGTGCAGGCAGACAACTCTCCTTGCAATATGCTGTACTGGAGGGTTGCCTTAGTTTCTTTCTGTTGCTGTTTTCCCCTTTGCTTTTAATGTTATTAAAGATCCCCTTTAGAGGAAACATAATACTATCTTGGAAGATATTTCACAATCTAAAGTGTTGTAGATATGAACCAACGACAGGATATTTTTGCTGCAACCAACTGGCCTCCCCCAGAGCACTGAGGATACTGGGACACACAACCACAACCACACTATCACTTCTTATGATTTGCAAATTAGCATATACAGGCAACTAAACTATTCAGTATCTAAACACCCAACCAGGTTCTAGAAAGATGCTGCAACCCTTTCACACCTCTAGGGTCAAATAAGTCTTCCTGTCTTAATGTCATAGGCCAAATGAAGAAAAAAAACAAACCCACCTGCTTAGCCTTTTCAGAAATGAGGACAACAGTCTAGAGCCCTCAGTTTGCATGGTAGGAATACGTGTAATAATTATGACTACATCAAAACTGCATAAGCAACCAGGCAAGAATAGAAATATTTTGTCCAAATTCATCTCAAACCTGCTGGTGAGAGCTCAGCCAGCACCCTCGGTTTCTGAATAAGGGAAGCACCGGTCACCACTCCCTACTTAGCTCTGAGCTACATTTTGCACTTCCAACAGTGATTCAGCACTTCTGGATAAAGCTGTCCTCCGTTAGGATGGCACTTGTTCATCATTTCCAGAGCATTTATGGACAGATCATTAACCAGCTGAGTTACATACACCTTAACGTTTATCGCTGGAATCATTCCATCTGTGTTTGGGTGGGTGTTGCAAGAGGCAAGGATGTGAAATGACAGAGCAAGAGTGCTGCACCTGGACTACAAAGCATCACATTTAAAATCATAAAATCATATAAAATCCAGTGAGACACCAAAGCCCAGATACAACTGCTTAGATGTGTGGGTGTCCACATTACCTTTAAGAGTCTTTTATGGCAAATTTAATTACTACTATCATGTCCTTAGTCTGATTCTACTGATTGCTTAAATGATGCACTTGGGGATCTCTTAGCAGGTTCAGCTATTTTAAGAGGGCTTCCACCATCCATGCCAAGCAGTAAGAAGATATGGAGCAAGGTAGTGCAACACCATGGCTTTGCCTACAGTCCTATTTTAATTCTCTCCCACTCTCCAATTAATGCAAAGTAATCAACGGAAGGTATGAAGCAGACCAACAACACGGTCCAAGACACAACCAGAATTGCTTTTCTTACAGACTGTTTTCTTAGAACTTCCCAAGTTCTGCCAGCTGTACATCACACAGTGACACAGACACAGCAACGCCTTGAGCAGCTATTCCCTCCAAACACTGAAGAATGAACCCTGTAGGTCAGACAACTATCCTGATTTTGGCTGTTTTTTTCCCAATAGGCCTTGCTAACACCCACTGCCACTCAGTGCTTCTGGATAAAACTGTCTCTATACACCCCACATAGCCCAGAGTACAAAGAGGTTTTGATTAGATGTCTGCCAAGTGTCAGGCCAACAGCACAACTGGAAATACCATGGACCAGGAGAAAGGAATAGGCTCTAGTCTCTCAATTAAGCTATGATTTATCCTGACCTCCAAATCAAAGACTTCATCCCAGGGAACACACAGAACTGCTCAAATGCATCTTGGCTCTTCGTGTTTGGTGGCTTGACTGCTGCACAACATACTTCACATCATCACCAAAAGGCACAATCACAGCAAGTTGCAAGACCCTGCCTTGAAAAGGATACCAATTTGGTACAAATTAAACTGGGTGTCTCAAGAGACAAGTAAGTATGGTATTGCCACCACCAAGAGCATGGTGGATGAACACAGATGAGATGGCTGTTTCTGCTCTCTGCCTGGGGCAGGCTGTCAAGCCTGCTCATCAAAACACTCTTGTCTACATTCAAGTCTTGATGCTCAACGCAGAGCATCTGGGTAGAAGAGAAAGCCATACAACAGACAGCAGGTCAGGCCAAGATGATTTGCAAACTGTGAAATTCCACACCTCTCTCAGCTCCTCAGCCTGCTCCTCTTCGACTCGGGATCAGTCATTTCAATTCTCCGGACAGGATCCTCGGACTAGAAGCATATGGCCTTAATGCTAATTAATGCTACTACTCTGCCCAAAATTTCCATGGAACATCTAATATCTCTCATATTCATATCTAGCAGCAACACCCCTCAGGGATGCAAATTGCATGGACAGCAATGAGCAACAGCAATTTAAAATAAAAAAAAGAGATGCTAGAAGCTGCTGGCACGCTAACCGTTACACCTAGTGGATAGATCATTTAGCAAGAATTATATCCAAGATTTATTTTTCAAAACTGAATCAACTGAGAATTCATTCTGCCTCACTCCACCATAACGTTGCACAGGTTGAAATCAATCTAATTTAAAGAACATTTCCCTGTGAAGATAAGTACTTTTCCCACAGTAAACAGCTATTTACTAGCATTTACATAATTCTTACTAGCAACGCTGCGCAATGCCATTTCTCACGCTGCATCACCCAGCAACATATTCCTTATTCTGAAAGCAAAGGGCCAACTCCCTTCAAACACAAAGCACACGTTTCCCAGCATATTGTAGGAAATTCTCTTCTCTTTTTGGCAGGTATTTTTTGTTTATTTGATTCCCTACAGTTCAATCTCGGTTGTTTCATGCCTCAAAACAAGTTCAAGAACTGTTTTATTGAAAAAGGCCCAAATATCCATTTCATAAAACCCACTAGTCCATTACACCGCAGCGTTCTAGCAATTTCATCTACTTCAGCTGTGATAAGAAATTACTTTGCATGTTCTTTAAACAGGGATGCTTATGCCAAAGAAAACAGCTTTCAGATATTTTACACTTTTAAAGGAATACTGAAGTTTTATGAAAATATACACCTGCTCATTCCAGAGTATGTTTTTCCCCTCCAGTGGGAAGGAATAACAAAAAAGCAAAACTAATGCAATAATGATGTCCTCCACAATAAAAATGCCAGCCAGGTATAGGGAAAATGCAAAGTGAAAGCAAATCTCAAACACCCATGAACCTGAAGCTCCTGCCCTTGAGGAAAGCTGGTCCCCATCCCACTGGGCTCACTAAACCCACCAGTATCCCAGACTCTTCCAACAGCCATCAGCATCTTACCTTGTTTGGCAAAAGGAAACCATTAGCTTAGGACCAAAATACCTTGAATTCACCTTATGGTAAAACATACAGAAAATGCTAACTTGGTCCCTGGAGTCAGTGTTAAATAAGGCGTGTTCCAGTATCATTTGAATCCATAATATTCAATCCTGTTTCTTTTTATACAGCCATGACACTCAGCACAAAATAAGCAGGTTCTTTTCACAGCAAATAAATACTCCCAGTTGTCAGCAGATTTGTGTCATTTACTGATAAAAGTGCAAGAGAATATTAATTTTTCTGTAGGTCCTGCAACAAAGTAAGCTTTCTTACAGCCTGTTCACTACAGAGTAGTGATTTATAGACCCACCATAAGTAACCTGGCACATAGTCCAACTTCTATTTCAGCTGACTTCAGCAACTGATCCCATTCAGAGAGTCTTATTTTCTGCTACAAGTGGAGGTTTTTTTCCCTGCAGACAAAGGACACAACAGCAGAGGTCCAAAGACACCTAAAATCACCTACTTGCCCTCCTCCAGCCTGAGGCATTTCTTTGCAAGAACTGGCTGCCACACGGAGAGAAGCTGCAGTGTCATTAGTATCAAAGAGCAAAAAGCATGTAGCTGTGGCTAACCATGATGGTGGGACAAAACAGTAGTTTTCCAGGATTTTCTTCCATTTTCTGCTTACAGAGGCACTGGCCAAACACCTCAGACAGAGCCGTTTCAGTAAAAAGAAGCTACAACAGAGGAGGAAGAGAACAGCGCCATGGAACATCTTCAAATCAGCTTTTTTCACCGGTTCAAACTGAACGTTTCTCACCCAGTTCAAAGTCAGAACAGAAAAAGTCCTAGCTGAGTGTTAATAAAACTGGCAAAAATGATAACAGCAATTTAAAATTAACAGATACTCTTCTGTAACAGAAGAATAATGCTAATGGGGTTGGGGAGGAGGACAGGGGCAACGCTGTTGATCCTATTAGCTGATAAGCACACTGTGAAGCTTGCTGTATGGTCCTGAAAAGCCTGCAGTTATCTGATCTAGTACTTGTGTGACAAATACCCAGGAAGCACAGGGTGGGCACAGACCACTTCCAGAGCAACTGCTGTAATCCGTGTTTAGGCAGAGCAGCAACACTAGATCCATCATGTGTGTTCATCCAGGAAAGGCCCTGGTTCCCGGCCACATCAGGAACTGCCCACCCATCCCAAGGTACCAACAGGTCATCCTGAAATTCAAACCCAGCAGCAGCTAGAAAAGTCTAGCAAGACAGACTTCTGTGACTCCCCAGCATGTGTGCCTGAAAAAGTTGTTTCAAAGTTCATCTGCATCTCCACTGTAGTCATTTACTCCAGTTTTCCAGAGACAAAAGTATTTCTCAAAATAGAATACTCAATACCATCATTCTCAGAAGTGCTTATTGATTTCTGCACGGACTTAACAAGATATCTGACTTTCTGAAGCTGTGCTTAATTTCTTTGTCACTATATTGCCTCTCCCTGATCTGCAGTCCCTTCTAACGTTTCTTAATATAAGCATCATTTTTCTCTTTCTCTGAGAACATAAAAAGGTGAAAGCATTCTGCATCTAGCAAGCTGCTTCTGGAGAAACGTGACTGCTTCCAACCCTATTGGAAAGGAACATCCTGAAATACACACAAATGTAGGGAGAACCCTCACCAACAATAAATCAATGCTTGAAAAAAAAAAAAATCAACATTCTGTTTTAAGCAACTTTAGATAGTTCCATAATTATTTCTTATTAAAGTAACAGGGAAAAAAAAATTAAAAAGCATTCTGAGATTATAAATGCAGCCT
Source organism: Thinocorus orbignyianus (assembly GCA_013400375.1). NCBI lineage: Eukaryota > Metazoa > Chordata > Aves > Ciconiiformes > Thinocoridae > Thinocorus > Thinocorus orbignyianus. Next base: position 158,865 of record VXBW01000655.1, on the reverse strand, counting down.
ACCTACTGCCTCAGGAGTTTACAAAACACTGCAATCTGTCAGCACCCACGCATTTTTCTGTAAACTAAGCCAGCACAAGGTTGAAAAAAAAAGGAAATACAAACCTAAGAATTAGTTTATTTTAAGAAATTGTTAAGCCTGTATTTAAGCAATGCCTTTAAGTAAGAAATAACGTAGAAATCATGACTGATGAGTCAGAGCGTGCCTCGCTAATTTCACCCTCTATTTTCTACGGGTAGTTTCTTCAAACTCAGTCATTAAAACACAACTATACTAAGTAGTAAGACAACAACCTTCTCTGGAAACAGGCTAGTGTGGAAAGAGATGTTTTATCATAGTTTGGGTTTCAATACAATGAGCGATGTCAGAAAGCACCCGGTGATGGAACTGGGAGGCAGAGACAGAGGGAGCAGCTGATTGTGCTCTGGCACAAACATCATAAAAGCATTATACTCCAACTCATACCTCATAAAACTCATAATGCAGCAGCAGAAGGTTTAAGCAGGAGGGAATAAGCTTAAGGTTATTTAAATATATTGTAGATATATTTATATTTTTTCCCAAACAATATTTTAGTCACAAGAGACTTTACAAGGTAAAGTTATATCCTGCAAGGATAAATGAGTTCAAAATTGCTTTCAAGGAATAAATATTTGCCTGAGCTCAGAAAAAAAAAGCAATATATCTAAAAAGAAGGTAAGCAGCACACTTCAGAGCATTCTACCAACGTGCTTACTGATGCTTTACCCTCTTCCATTTTATTCTTTGATTTAGACAGTATCACTCACTGTTATTGCTAATTTAGATCCTTCCCTCTTCCTAACACTACACAGACAAAACGAAGGGCAGAACAAATGTGTGACTGTTTTAAAACCAAGAAATCCAGATGAAGTGCCCACGTGAAACTGCTTTATCAAAAAACAAAGGGAATGGGTCCACGTACACATATGGGGCAAATTCTGCCTGTCTTCTCACCTTAGAAAGGTGAAACTTAAGGGAAAGAAGTACCTTCAGAGTACTGCAGGAAGAAGAAAAAAGAAAACAGATGTTCCCAGTAAAGGAAGGGGATTTCTGACACTTAAGGAATGCCAGGGGAGAGACCTCTGTGTACCAATGCCCGAGCAGCAGTATTTTTAAAAAATCTTACTGCTTCTGGGGGAACACATAAAGATTCTCAGGAACATCCTTGCAACCAATGTTTTACTCATTTTCAGCATTCCATCTTATCCTCACTCGGGTGTACTGTGAGTAAACAACCACCACAGCTGAGGGAAGAACACAAGGAATTTAAGTGGAGAAATACAACTGGAACCAAGCAAATCAATACCTCTAGCACAGACGTTGTGTTCCTCATTAGGCCATAGCTTAGGTCTTAATGGTGCCGCCAACTGTTGCTTCTTGCAGGTTTTAAAAATATGTAGAAAATTAAAAGACTGTAAAAATGCTTGGCTCTCGGAGGCAATAAATGAGGACGAGCCGAGAAGCGCCGAGGTAACCCTGCTGTTAACTGGTAATATAATTTAAACAGGAAGGCTCTGCAGGTCTTGTGTTCCTCAATCTGTCCTATTTGCCGGGCTGTAATTGCCATCCCGGAGCAGTAGTAAGCCAGATGAAAGCACACATCTGGCTGCAGCTGTCAAGGAAGAGCCTTTTAAATTCCTGTTATCACCAAAATCGTTGGGAAAATAGCAGTGCTCTCCATACATGGTTCCCAGTACAACAGGTGAAGAGAAAGCTATTTTGATTGTACACTGGTTTTTAGATTTCAATTGCCTCTTCTTTTATTTGATGCAATCTTCTAAAACAAAACTGAAATTAATTGTGAGAGCCACATCCACATCTACATGGATGAATGTGGGCTAAGATACTCCCACACTTCTGCGGCCTTACCGCCTTTAGACATTTGCTTCCACCTTCTCCCCTCCCCTTTCTTACATGAAGAAACACTTCATGTCATGTGGCAAAACCTTGAAGTTAGAAATAAATGAGCCATTAAACCTGGGACAGAAAGAACAGCAGATAGAGCTGAGGTGCCTTTTACTTATGGAGAGTTGCAAGCAAAACAAGTAAATAGGGATATACATTTGAGACACCAAAGTCCTGCCCCGTTTCTTGGTTTCAGGATTAAAGTGAAGGCTCTGAAATGAAAAAGGGCTTTGGAGTCACTTGTTTGGCTTCTGGCTCAGCACACCCCATCACTTACTACCCAAAATTAGTTCTCTCTTTCCTGGAACAAATGAAGACCAAGGTCAGAAGTGCAGTAAGGGAACAACTCTCACTGGAAGCGTTGGATCATGAACCAGACATTGCCTTCAACAGCTCCCCGTAACTTTACAAGAAGAGTGTACAATTAAAAGAGCTCTTTTCTCAGACATTAAGAAGCACACAAATGAAGTGAAAACTGCCAAAGGTGCATTCAGCTACACATTAGGCAGAGCAGCAGAATACAGAGTAAAACTATCTCCTGCCATATATGACAAGCATAGAAGAAAGAGCGCCACATGACAAAAAGAGAAAAAACAGCTATTATAGAAACAAAGAGTTGACCAAAAACTGGGGGAAACGTTTCTTATGAAGGATGCATAGTTAAGACAGCAACTGAGGGTACACACATGGTAATTAGTACAATTACTCAGTAGAGGACAAACTGAAGAAGTTCAGGGCACTTGAAGTAGTAGAGCCAGACAGGCTGTCTACAACTTCAGAAACCTTCACTGTATGAATTCATACCCTGCTCTGCAGTAGTTTCAAGCATTTCAAGACAAGAATGGTATCACTGATTAAAGATTAGGAAACACAGGTTTTTAATGAAAGAAAAAAACCATTAAAAATAAAAAAGAGTTCTGAACAACTAAGCTCAGAAGCCTGTATCCAATATGTACAGAGCTTTGGAAGGGAAGACAACGCTAAAAGACCCACAGGTCAATGAAGAATTGGCAAACACAAGATGAGTTCACTTCCTAAGACCTGCAGGCATCAAGCAAACACAACAGCTTTTCCAAATATTCCCACTAAGGCAGCAATAAACTAAGTAGATGTGATGCTTCCTCTCATCGGAGCTAGAGATGCACTTGGTACAGCACAATAGGGGATGCTCCAGAGAAAAATAGAACTAGAAGAACTGTTTTGAGAAAAGAAAGAGGAACAGAATTGAAAAGGACCAAGCCTGGAGAATGGATACAGCAGAACTCCCCAAGCCTACATCAGAAAACTCGGAGAAAATCCTTAAGGACTACAAAGTAGTCAAACGGGTGCTTGTCCACCCAAGAATGCAAGTCATACCTAAGTTTATTCCTCTGGAGTTTCTGCCTTTGATGTGTTTCAGGATTTTGGAGGGCTTATTACTTGGAGGCACGCAAAACTCGAGCTGGTTCTATGTACTCAAGCAAAGCTAAAAGGAACCTGAAGGGTTTTAAGAGTACTGGGAAGAATGCTACAGAACACAAGGGCTTCATCTCAAAGACCAAAATTCAGGTATAATCAGGCTGATTTACACTGCCCTGAACCTGAACTAGGCAGCCGTGCAGCACAACTAGTTCTACCTCTCTTTTGTCCAAGGAGGAAACGAAAGACTGGGTTGGCTGGGGATGGGAGAGTTGCTCACTTTTCCCCACAAAGTCTTTCAATACTTTTTAAGCTGGCTGGGGAGACAAGGAAGAGAGGAGATCAGAACTTCCAAGCGTTTCCCTAGATGGCACTGTCCTCTGAGGGTGCTCCCTCAACCCTGAGAAGCCTTCCTTCCTCCACTACAGCTCTTAGGATAAAACACCTATTTGTTTTAACCCCTGGGAATGGCAAACCTGCACACTGCCTACACTGCTCAAAACCACTGACGGAGTTTTTTAATCCATTTAACAAGTTCATAAATGCAGAAAACCCTCAAATTCCTAAACAGAACCTAAGCTTAAGGTAATGGTGGGAACAAAGCAGATCCCCCAGGAGGAGAGTGGTCTGCTGACTCTGGGAAACCACATGCAAAAAGCCACGTAACCTTTCTCTCCACAAAACTCTTCGTGGAAGACACCATGAAGGGCAGGAAACTACTTAAGCAAAAGGGCAATGCTGGCACAGGAACAAATACGAATATTTTAATGTCATAAATAGGCATAAATTATAAGCAAGAGCCAAAAGAGCTTCAGCAAACAGCCTTACGCTGAGAAGGGGAAATATTAGCCATGACATGCTTTGTTTTGCAAAAGGGAATTTTCAATGTAGCAGCAGCAAGCAGATTCAGTGATCCAAAAGGCACCTTAAAGCATTTCATTCCTATGAGGATTTCAACAAAAACTCCACTGGCTTAATTTGAGCACTTGGATGAAATGATTTTCTAAATGACCACTCAAGAGAGAAGGAAAACAAGTACTAAGGAGCTCAGTAAGGAGGACAGAGCAGGTGAACGGAGCAGACACATCAGGAATGCATTTATGGGAGTCCAATACAGGAGGGCAGCTAATAAGAAGACCCTACCAAGGTTTTGGGTTGTATTTTAAAGGTTGTCTAGGTCCAGTATTCCCTATTCACTTCTTCATAGTCTTGTTGCAGGAGGTTTTGTTTAAAAAAGGCCAAGAAAAAAAAAAAAAAACAGTTTCAGGTACTTCTACAAAAAAACCAAATGAGAAACTACAACTTGCATTATTTTAGAGTAGTGTAACCCTTACATAATACAACGTTTAAAAATTGCACAAGCCAACGTGGAAAAAAAGAAACAGCACAGAACAGGGGGAATGAGACTTCAGCCCAGGACCTTCTTGAAGAGAAAAGATCTATCATTCCTAACAGTTTTTTCCTCCTCCTCTCTTATTGTACCCATTTCAAAAGGAGCCACGGTGCACAGCTACCTCAGCACAGATTACAATCTAATGAACAATCTTTTACAATTAGACATGCCTACCTAACTTAAAGAGTCGACATTCAGCTTTGCAGTTGAGAAGTGCTATCTTTGCTTCTAATACCTTTCAAAAACAATTTTCCAGATTTGGAGTTCCATATTAGAAATTATTTCAGAGCCCAAAACTCATTAGTTGCGCTTCACCAGCTCCCATCTGATACCTTCACACCAATACAACCGACTCCTTTCAGCTCTGACACGTAAGTATAGGAAGGAAAAAAGGTGGGTTTTTTTTTCCAGTGGAATAACACACCAGCTGCTGGTTGCAATAGGACTGAAAAGGGGGAGAAGCTCAAAATGCGTGAGCAGATCATATCAGCAAAGCTTACACTGAGTTGCTATCAAACATTCAAGTACCTGGCCTGCTTCAAACCACGTAAGGGATCAACAGAGTGGTAGACTTGATGTAATCCAAAACACCCACCTCGCAGCTCATGTTTTTGTCACAGTCCATTACCACCATGATTATTTCTAACACTGTATTTCATTTCAAGAACATTCATGCCACACAGCTGTTTAAAACTTCTCTCCAAAAGGTTACTACTACCAGTAGACAGTGCTGCTGCAGCAATAAATCGTGATTTTGTAGGTTTCCCTTGCACACCCCCAATTCCACATTACTATAACATACCCCTTAACACCACTCTACATAGCCCCATACACAGGGACTACTTTCCTGTAGCTAAAGCCCAGTACCCTCTCCAGCTACCTAGAAATCACCTTGCTCTCCCTAAATTGTGAAATGGAGCTACAAAAATCTTTTCTGTCCACAGCTCTGCCCTTTCAAATAATTTCCTCTGTGTAACAGTCGAGGACAACAGCAAGCACAGATAGACGGTAAAATGACAAAATACAAATGTGCTATAAACACCTGCTGCCCAGAATTTAGCATTTGTTCTAGCAGTAAGGTAACAGAGATCAGTTAAAATGTCTAACGAAATGGTTCCAGCCTAACCACAGGATAACAAGTCACTGCCAGCAACCCTCTGGACCCTGGAATTTGCATAACGTATAGCTTTCCTTTTTTAAGTAGCAGCATTGGGATGCATATTGCTGAAGTGGATTGGCTTTGTGTTACTCATCCTCTAAATCTAGTTGATAGACATGATACTGGAATCACGGATTAGTTTGCACTGGAAGGGATGGACCTCCAGAGATTATTGAGAATCCAACCTCTCCTGCAATAAGCAGGGACACCTTCAACTAGATGAGGTTGCTCAGAGCCCCGTCCAACCTGCCCTTCAGTGATTCCAAGGACGGAGGCGCAACCACCTCTCTGGGCAACTTGTGCCACGTTGTTATGATGAAGAACTAGATTAAAACATAGATGCAGTTATTGGAAAACATACAGCAGGACAAGACTGGCATATAACTCCACAGAAAATCCTGTGGCAGTCAGACTGGAGAACTAACAACTTCTGAAAATGAATCTTTATATATAGACAGTAATGTAGATTAATCATTCTTGTCCGAGTATGGACAATGCTCAGGGCAGCCATGCTCCTTCAGTGGCTACTTTAGATTTCATGTATCAAAACTTCCATATCAAGCTGGTCCTTTACATCCAACAACCTCCTCATCAGCCCAGGAATACCACCGTTTTGCCAGAAAACAGTAAACTCTTGTATGTACACTGAGCACACATGCATCCATCAGCTCTGATTTGAGCAGAGTACATAGAACAAAAGCTCAAGATTTCCCATGGCTTTTAGGAGGATCTAGAGCCCATTTAAGTGTGCCTGAGTGGGTATATATGTAAAAATATGTGAAATGAGCTGTACTGGTACAGCTCCTATTGCACCTCAAGCTCCGAGGCACTGTAAACAAGATACTGCATATCTCATCCCTGCCCTGTTTCCAACGTTCCCAAACACCCCAGTCAGCTCAGCAAACAAAGCTGGTGCCCTCTGGCTACATCATCCACACCCATGTTTCCCCCCGGGGAAAAGGCATCCCCCATCAGCACCCCAGTTCTCCCAGTCAGACCCAGGTGGGCACTCCCCAGAGGCACCAGTCCCAATCCAGGGTATATCACGCAATAATCCCAGGCTGCAAGTTCCTTCCAGAGTTCTTGAGCCCCACAGTCTCATCCAAAAATGCCATAACCAAGTGCAAGAGACTGCTTCAGCAGGCAACCTAAAGGCACAACATGGTGTGGTCTGTTTCAGTGGTCTCTTGAATACACGATGGTACATTTTCTTTTCAGGGTAGAAGGGAAAAAACAAACCACAAAGCTGACACAACACCTACAGTAATAGTAACTTCCCAAGCCTACTGCTAGAAAACCACATGACACCAGTGCATCAACACCATCTATACCAGCAACACAGCACATGGTTCTTAACCCTGAAAAATGACATGCTAAAAACAATGAAGGGACTAAAAATGGGCAATCTGTTAGTTTCTGTGGTACCAGGTTGTGGCTTAAAGCCCCACCACTCCAAAAGTCTCAAACAGTTCTAACTATCCAGGGCTGCATCAAAAGAAGTACGGCCCGCAGGGTGAGGGAGGCGATTCTGCCCCTCTGCTCTGGTGAGACCTCTGTGTCCAGCTCTGGAGTCCTTGTCACAGGAAGGTCATGGACCTGTGGGAACGGGTCCAGGGGAGGGACATGAAAATTCTCAGAGGGCTGGAGCACCTCTGCTATGAAAACCTCTCATATGAGAGAGCTGAGGCTGTTCAGCCTGGAGAAGGCTCCAGGGAGACCTGATAGCAACCTTCCAGGATCTGAAGGGAGCTCCAGGAGAGCTGGAGAGGGACTCTTGGTCAGGAAGTGGAGTGACACGAGGAGGGGTAAAAGCTTTAAATTGGAAGAGAAGAGATTTAGATTAGATATCAGGTAGAACTTCTTTGCTGTGAGGGTGGTGAGACCCTGGAACAGGTTGCCCAGAGAAGCTGTGGCTGCCCCATCCCTGGAGGGGTTCAAGGCCAGGCTGGATGGGGCTGGGAGCAACCTGGTGTGGTGGGAGATGTCCCTGCCCAGGGCAGGGGGGCTGGAACTCGATGAATCCATGATTAAGCCAGCCTTGAGAACACAACCAACGTATTACAGTCATCATTTCTCACCAGCTCCCTTCTACAGCTCCTCTCACCTTTGCATCTATCGCTCTGAGCATGATGTTAATTCAAAGAAAACAGCAATGAGGAAAAGGAAACAGTGCTTCTACAGATACAAATATCATGCAAATGTCAAACCTCGTGTTAAAATCTGATTAGGAAACTGAATGAAAGGGAAACAGTATTGCCATAAGTAAGCCAACACAGTAACAACAATCTCAGTCTGCCTGCTCCCTACATAACCTCAGTGATGGATTTCATTATTTTTAATTTTCCATGTAATATTAAGATGTAATTGATTGTGCAGAAAGATCATATACAGCAGTACAAGAGTTGCAAACAAATGTTAGTTGACAAGACAGATCTACACAGTCTTAATACTAAATTCCTTGTGTGCTGTGCATCCAGCCACACTCCTGTCAGCTCAAGAAAATTTTCATTTCTTTTGCATCACAAATGCTGGTCTATTTAGAAAGACTGAGAACATACACGCCCGTTCATCTGTATGTACCTGTGTCAGGGGAAACAGAAAGTGCTTTCACACCAAAGCCTCAAAAGCTTAATTGGACACTAAATGGATACAGATAAATTCCAGAGACAGAGTCATTACAGTTTTGTCTTGGAAAGGTAATATTTTTCCAAAACAACACAACCCCAATTGCCACACTTCTCGATGCACTTGTCTGGGGAACTTCTTGATGCTTGTCTCGGGAACTTTCTTCCTACTGAGTGACCTCAGCTCTGCTTGTTTCAGGAGGCTGGACACCTCCTGCACTAGCTCAAGTACTTCAACCTCAGTCTGAAATACTGAGATAGAAATTTCGACAGGAACATTCATACTAGCAACAAAGTTAGAATGAAACAAACATTCCAGCCACATGATGTTTCTCCTATCAGCTTCACATGGCCCTACAGAACCAGCCCCACCAAGCAGCACAACCGATGCCAACCTCAATTATGTTCACAACGAATCTCAAAACAGTTCAGCAATCACCCTGCACTGATTTCTTTCTAGCCAAAATGCAAATTCTTAGCCCCGGCTTGCCTTAGGTGTGTGTGCCCCACAAAGCATCAACTTAATTTTGCCCCAGCCTCAACATTTTAGTTACCTGTTGTGCCATCAAAATCATTTGCTAATTTCTTCCACGGAAGTTATACAAGGACATCTTCAGAAAGAACTTGTAATTTCATGCCCCCAGTGACATCCTCTGTGGTTGACAGTCCAAGTCATAAACTTGTCACTATCCTGATAATTGGTGGGAGGGCAAGAGGACATAACATCCATATCTCTGACAGATGGCTCCCTTTAGTTTGAGACTCCCTTAATAGTTAGAAGATTATTTTTTTTTGTAATCTGTCTTCAAAGATACTGGAACAGGAACATTATCAAAGACTCAAAGGGAGATCACTGTCCACCCAAAAAAGAGTTATTTAGGGATTTCAATAATCCTCTGTCCTTTACCTTCAAAAAGGCAAACCTAGGCACTACCTTCTACTGCTTTAATGCTCTTTCAAGTTATAATCAGGAAGAAATAAAGCCAAAAGGGAAGTGGGCTTCAGTTCCAGTGGACAAAGATTCAATCCATTATGAATTTCAATAGTTTCAACTGTTCAGTGGGTTCACTCCCACCAGTGCACTTCAGACTGCCTTCCCAGATGAAAAAGACCCCCCCAAACAGTAGGTCAACTCTTCTGACCCTCCTGCAGCTGCCCTATTGTTAAATTTCCCTCATCTAGATTAATCCCTAGATAAATCTAGAGGAACTGCTAAGAACAGGAGGAACATTACTCACCACCAGCCTTCCAGCTCCCTCTACTCTGCCTGCCGAGCCGGTTGCCAAGCAGAAGGATTCCACATTGTGACAGAGGCTGCTGCAGAATTCCTGGGGGCTGTACACCCTGCTTCTGCAACCACTACGCTTCCAACAGGACTTAACAGTATCTTATTGCCAGTTTTTCAAAATAAAATCTTTTTCTTTTTTTTCTTTTACAAGCTCAACTTCTGCCCTATGGTTCACGGGTCATAAATCCCATTTTATTATAGAGTCTACAGTTTTAAAAACCAAAAATCCTCAAACAGCCACAATCTGAAATTCAACAGGTGCATTTTTCCTGATCTTATTGTTGTAAGTACTTCTGCAAATAACCTTGTTTCATATTAAATGTGAAAATCATTTTATTTTTTTCTAACTAGAAATTTTATTCTCTTGAAATACATTGTTCTTAGATCCTGGGTGGGGAAAAAAAATAAAATTAAAGAGAAGTAAAGAAAAGCTGCTGAATAAGATTATCTACTGCTCTATGACTGCTTTGGGCACCTATACGGGGAAAAAAACAACCAACCCTCCAACTCAAGTAAAAGAAGGAGTACTGGAAACCTCCTTGACTATCAGAACTGCAGCAATTTNTGAATAAGATTATCTACTGCTCTACGACTGCTTTGGGCACCTATAGGGGGGGAAAAAAAACCCAACGCTCCTTGACTATCAGAACTGCAGTAGTTCTGTTGTTATTAACAAGTCTATACTACTGGATATTTAAGTAAGAGAGTTCAGAATGTTCTTGAGAAATTTTAAGATCCTGCTTGCGATTGCTAAATAAATTCAAGCTCTCATAAGCTAAATTCAGGATTCAGGAACCAGTTGGTGCTTCTTTGAACGTAACAAGCACTATGCTGAGACCTTCATCAACAGCCAACAGAAAGCTGGAGAGGATGTGCAAACACAACCCATGCAGCTGAAGGACTCCACGATAATCTCAACATCACAAAGTCACTGAAATCTTAAAACCAGGTTAGTTTATGTCAAAACAACTTGAGTATTTTAAATTTTACTTTTGGGTATTTTAAGAAGAGGCTGGACCCCACTCATGGGCTTGTATCACACAGTGCATTTACTCCCTAGGTAAGGGAAGACAAGACTTTCACTCATATCACACAAGTGAGCTTCAGTTAAACCTCCCAACCACAGAATTGATCCACAGTTCACCATGACCTTCTCCCAGCACCTCCTCATCAGCAGAAGGCTTCTCATCCCAGAGCTCCCTCCCTCACAAGAAACCACAGGCCCAACAGACTGTCCAGATGCAAGAGAGGAAGAAACAAGCGGAGCCTTAATAGACAGTGACACTCAACAACTGCCAGAAGACATGCAAATTTAGGTAGTACATAAACCAAACATTTACAGTGCAGAGACTAAAACCAGACTTTTACATTTCCACAACGTAACAATCCAAAATATTTCTTTATTAATACTTTAAGACTATATGGGTGTTCATTCAGTGCATTTAACTTCTGTTCGCCCATCCACCACTTTTCTTTGAATTTTGTTTTTATTTCTTTTAGTCTCTGTCAAAGGCAACACCACATTTCTGCTTCGAGTTGTTCATTTTTCCTTGTCACACACATGGCACTTTAGCTGTCAATATGTAATTCCATTAGAGTGTGGGTTTCATTTCTTTCAATTCTTTCATTTCTCATGCTTACGCTCATTTTAGGTGTAACAATAAAAATAAAAAATACCACGTTCTAATTACTTTCATTGTGCTGTCTCACAAATGTTTTATTTCCTCAAACTTGCCACCTCTGTTTACAGACAGCAGCAGAGAATGAAGACAGAAGTTGTGCTGTCGGATACACAACCAGACAATACAAATTTCAAAGCAAGTTATTTCAAGCTTTGACATTATTCAAGTGTAAAAACTGAAAGAAAATAAAAATATTAAGAACATCTTCATAAGCTATAAATTTAGGGTTTTGAGATGAAGCAGAGGTCTGTTCAGTGGAGACTCCTGGGAGTAAGTATCTGCCACGGTATTCCAGAATTCAAATGCCATCCCAGTTAACCAGTACGTACCTATCTATGCTTAGCTACACAACAAACATTTTGCCAAGTAAAGTGTAGACTAGTGCAGCAATGAAACGCAGTGGCTTTACTGCCATTCAGAAGGAAACTGCTGGCCCAGCACTTACAAAACCTTCCCCAGCTTCAGCTGAAAAGTTCCCCACCTCCTCCTCATCCTCTCATCACTCGCGTCTCCCAAAGATCTGTTTCGCAGTGCCACCACATTTCAGTAAAACCAAACCACCTTGGCTTCAACAACTCCTCTGAAAGACCTGAGCTATTGGTCACCCAGAGCAATAGTCTCCAAAGCTCTCCCTGAAGAACCCAGGAGTGTCTGTGGGGTTTCGTGTATTCGTCACTATTACATACCAGAACAACCACGCTCTAAGGTTATACACTCACATATATGTTCCTACAGAAAATGCAGTTTAAACAAAGCTAGACCAAAACCAACAAATCAAGATCATCACAATACTCAATTGCTGGTTTGGCTGTTTGTTTTAAAGCCTCTCTCTCCTACTTCTGAGAAGGCATAATTAATTTCTCTGTTTAAAAGAGATTTATTTTCGCCACAAGAGTCACGAAGAACGTCCTTCACACAAACACTCCAAAATACATCACTATGAAATGTTAACAGCTCTTGTAGCAAGCAACATACAGTGTCCTGTTCTCCTTACACTTCCTTGACTTGGGAAGTACCCCTACAAACAAGAAAAGTTCATAGAGAGGTCTGCAAGAAGAGAGTGCAACGCTGCCTGTTATCATGCCTATACTGCTGCTCGTTAGCCAGCAAAATTGGGAGCTGCTGGTCCATGTAATATCCTTATTTCCAACAGGACTGTTAGCTGTGAAATAGGGTGGCTCCCTCATTCCCATGATACAGGAAGGGCACTGGAGAAATCTGGAATTGTACAATCACCTGGTGGCATGCAAGTGCTGCAAGGTGGCTGACAACACCTACACGTGCTGTTCCTGGGCTACTGCAGGTGAAGCTGGGAACTGGCCCCGCAAAGCATTCCCATGGGACAGCTCACAAGACATCCACACCTCATACAGGAGCATCTCCCTCTTACCAGACGCAACCAAGAGCCAGATGGGAGATGGAAAACGCCAAGACAGGAGCCCTGTGTCTGTAGATACAGTGAGGGGGAAATCTGTAGGCAAACATAATATGCTGTAATCAACTATTCCGCTTACACTGTCACGCTGGGATTAATACTTGTATTTTTGGAGAAGCACCACACAAAATGGAATGAGAGAGTGATAAAAGACTGCAGTTCTACATCTCATCTGAAAGAGCAAATCACTGAAGCTCTCTGATGGTTGTGCACCGAACCATCATGTGAATGGGAACCAAAGAGTTAAAAAAAAACATTGGTTTTTTTTTTTAATTATCTGACAAGGAACCACATGAACTAAGTAAATGAGATCACCAACAACTTGGCGTTGCAGATGGGCTTCTGAGTTACCATAAGTAGTCTGCAAAGTGGATGTATGAGTGCAGCATCTCACACAGCCCTCCCAGGCCCTCAAGCATTTACACCTTCACTCTTACAACCAGGGTCTCATGCCACTTTCTACAGAAAATGTTGAGGTTTTAAGTAGACACATGTGCTAGGGTGTATTTCTGGAAAAACTAAGCTATTTTTTCCACAAATTCTTGTCTTAATCTGTCTAACAACCCCAAGAATAAATAAATGCACCGATAAGAGTAGTGAGCTGTATGTTCCTCTCCCACTAATTGAATCCCTGTCTCAGTGTTTCACTGCTTAAACATAATCTTCCCATTATTAGGGACTCGCTACCATTTTCCTAAGATGACTCCTGAAGCTGTTTTATCAGGGATATTTTTCTCCTTGCATCCCTCCCAAATGCCTTCTGAAATCTTTCCACCAGCTTTAATCTATCAGCCTTGTCTTTTTACTGGCTTTCTTCTCCTGTTATCTCAAATGGTTTGCTGAAGTTAGAAAACAAAACAAAAATGAAACACATGAACCAAACATAAAATAAGGTAGTACCTCACCAGAGACAGAAAATAACCACAGTCTTTGTGGCACTGTGAGCTTTCCTCCATTTCTCTTCTTGCTTTGCCCTTCAGACTGTTACTGTTTCAGGGAATTCATTTCAACCAGGACTCTGTCTTTCTATGTTGCAGGGCATTCTCTTGATGACAAACAAAATAAGCTGGAGAAAGACAGCAGTCCCTGGCCCCTCCTCAGGCAAACAACCACTACAGCAAGGTTTGCTTGTTCAAAGCTCCAAGTAAAATTAGCAAAAAAAGCCCAGGATTCAGCTGTTCACCTTTAGGCAATGATTCCAGTCTTGACATTACTAATTGGAACTCCCAGCAACAGCAGTGCTTCAGAGTAGCTGTTCCCACTGTGAGAACAGCTGAGGAGCTTCATACAAGGGAGGAGAGCCTGACTGGCACCTGGCTCCTCACCACAGCTCCAGGATCCTGAGATACACCACTAGTCTGCTTGGTCATTAATCGCCCTCAAAACCCCCTTCAAGGAGTCATCCTGCAGAGATAGAGTTCCTCCAAAAAGCCCAAAGCAAAAACAAAATATTTTTGCTCAATTACAGCATTTCCCATCCAAGCTAGAGAGAAGAGGGGGCTGGCTACCTTGCTCACCACCCCTTCATCGTGCTGGGGTTTTCCTGCATTCCAGCACCTCCAACAAAACTCAGTAACATCAGCCAAGGATTCAAGGGCAATCACACTAACCAGGCAGAGGTTCTGAAAACACAGGAATCTACAGGGGTCCAAGGCAAATCCAGCCACTCTACAGCTCCAGGTCATGCTTCTCAAGTGCTCTAATGGCTTTTCCTTTCTCAGTGAGTCCAAGACGAACACCCTTCTCTCCCACACTCAAAGCTCCATGTGCCATGCAAAGATCAAGTAGACAGATTTCATCCATGCAAAACAGACACTGTTTTAAATTACCTTAGCTGTAACTCAGAAATCTGCCACCAGTGATTAAAAGTGCTTGTTCTAACTTCTCTAGTGTTACAGCTTGACAAAAATTCAGTTGGGTATGCAGCCACCAAAGAACAGTGTGTAATTCTAACAGCTAGAAAGCACATAAACCCACTGCCAACAGGATAATTCCAGCAGCTTGAGCTGCCAAAAGACAAATCAAATCCAGTTACTGCTGAGTTGGTACTTACTGTAAAGTCTCTTATAATAAACCACTTAAGCATCCAAAGTTACAGGAGCATCTTCCCTCCCAGAAGCCTGCTCTGTTGTGCTCTTACAAGCTTTTTAGGTAACCAGTGTTTCCTTCCCCAAAAGGCCTCATACCAACGAATGCATAAAATAGAAAGCTCTAGTAGCAGAAAAGTGAACAGTATATACCTGCAAGGTGATTTTTCCCCCCTTCATCAATTAGTTGATGAGTTATTTTTAATTAACAGGAAGCTCTGATTGCAGGATTTGGAGCAGTACTCCTTTCCACCCTCACTACTGTTTTCTGCGGGTCACACAATGAATTCATAAGCTATTAATAGGCCAGAACTAGCAAGCCTGCTTTTAAGTCTCCAGCAGCCTTTTGGCTAGATCCAGATCTCAAGCTTGAACTAGCCAGTTACCCATCTGCATGCTTTAAGTACTGAAAACACATATTAATTTCAATTAATCAATATTAATTGGTTATTGGTTCAGTTTTCAGCTACACACTCTGCTTCTGAGCACAGTAGCTGGTTCACACGAAAGCAATGCCTCACGTGGACAGAGTTCCCTGACCTTTACTTGAAGTTTTGATGAAGATGCAAAAGCTACCACCACAGGGGAAAAAGTTTTGGTTTACCAAACCAACAGGGTTTCTATCAGACCTACTCTTACAGCTGAACTAAGAGCTCCTTATTTTTAGGATGTGATGCTTAGCTGGATAGAGGCGCTGATGTAAGCACAGAAGAAAAAAGAAGGAAAGCTAACAGTTACACTATTTTCCTCTTTACAAGCATCTGAACCAAAGCCAAATTGTTTCCAAAACTTTAAGGAAAAGTGTAAAACTCGTGGGTTTTTCTTCACCTGTTTGCTAACAAGGAGCAGAGTTTTAACAACAAAGTATGCCCCATACTTGAAGTTATTTATGTGTGACTGAAATCACAGAGCTACATGGTAAATCTCCATGTGGATCAGGCTGCTGAGCCACGGGAAGAGGGAAAGGAGCGACAAGAGAGGTAGACCTGAAGGATCCTACTTTTTAAGAACGTGTCCTGAAGCATGCCAGTCCCAGGAGCAATACATAAGAAACTCATGGAAGATTTCTTTTTAACCCTGAGGGAAAAGAACTGGGGAGTTGGAAGGTGGCCTGCCTGACATGCATGCTCTTAGATCAACCCTGGTAAAGTTCTACATCCTCCAATTCACTCCTTTATCTTTTTCTGCAGTGCAAGGCTTAGCTCCACAGCACCATTCCCACCAACCCCGCTCCAGCACCACGGAGTAGCTCTCCCTGCAAACCCACACCGACATCCTGACAGCCCCAAACCCATCCTGCAAAGCACCAAAGGCATATCCATCACGGATACACAGGGCAACAATTCAACAGACTTTGCGCTTCAGACTGAAAAAAAACAAACAGAAAAACCAGTGCCTAAAGAGCAGATTTAAGGTACCAACGTACACATTTAAACAACTGGGACAATTCTTAGTGGAATATGAACCCATAAACAACAGCTATATTCCTTAAAAGCTGATCAAAACACTTCATCTGCAAAATACACGCTAGATTAGTACTCTAAAGATATTTAGGAGGTTGCTGGAGTAACTAATCCCCAGTTAACAAAGGAATTTGACACTCATACTTTCCCAACCACATGCAAGTAATGTCAGTTGAAAGTTACAGGAAAAGCACTTATCACAGCAGGATAGGACAAGCTGCCCTGTTAAACTTTGTTAATTTAAGCAAGGCTGATCTGACTCTAACTACCCCTTTATCAGCCCATGGCCTTTCTCTTGAAAACTCCGTACGTGTCAACTACAGTCACTGTACCTTCCAGAGGGTGGCATGAGGGGACTTGCCAGATGAACAGCAGCCGAGGCAAGTGGGTAGAGGCAGTAACCTCTGATTCCCAAGTAACCTGCCTCACATTCCATCAGGCTTTGTGATGCAACAGAGAAGTTGCCAGCAGGATGAATTTGCACATCATTCCTGTACGTGCTGCGTTATGCCTGTGACCAGGCTGGCTCGCGCTGCAGCACCAACATGTTCCCACTGCCTCTTTAGGAGGCTGAGAAAAAGCATCTCATTTCCATTACGTGACTGACTAGCCATGCAGATTGGGTCTCTCTGAGAAGAAGGAGGAGATAACATCTTTCAGAAAGAACCCAATTTGGAAGAGGTACAGAGCAGGAACAGTTTGCGTTCATTCTCAGCTTGCAACGTGGGATCTTGAGAACGTTTCCTTTACCACTTCAACTATACAGTCTGGTTTTATTTTTAAATCTCTCTCTTTTTTCCCCTAGTTAACAACCATCAGAAAGCAAAACAGCTCCCAGCTGAAGTGAAAAACATATTCACTTCACCTGCAGGCTCCCCAGAGAGCAGCCCGAGAGTTTTACATGTCACGAACCTCCTCCCATCAGGGGTGGGGGGTACAAACAAGGAAGATTTTCCACCTTAACTTTGAATGAGAGGAGATGGGAGCAACGTATCCTGCAAACACAGAAGGTTCCCCCAACCTCAGTGGAGTCTAAATGAGTCAGGGTGAGCTGACTTGCATCTGTCAACCCCTCCAGCCACCACACACCTGGCTCTGAAGTGCCACCCACACACTTGTCATTAGTGGCCACTGCTGAAACACGCAAAGGGTCTGGAAGGCAGACCTCCCCCCAGAGTGTGCCCCCAGCTGACACCACCCACACACCTCCCCTTCTCTTCCAAGGGTAATCTTGTATTCCTCGGGCTTCAACCTACAAGGCTGACTCCACCGGACATCTCCCAAGTTAGCACAACACTCTGAATGCAGAGCTTCAATCAGCCACAAGGAAAGAGAAAATCACTGGGGTATGTAGAAGGCAGGCATCAGAGCCACATCACCCACCAGGAGTCGGGGCACCAGGGTCACCCTGCTGATTCCCCTCTCAGTCCACTGCTACAATCCCAATCCTAAAGCATTCATGAGCCCAAAGTGTCTCCCTGCAGCTTTAACCAAAGTAAGGAGAGACAAGGAGCTTCCCCACTCCCCTCGGCAGGACTCCTGATGCCTGAAGGGCTGAGGCACTTGGGAAAAGACAGCAGCTAAGGCAGGCAGCATCCCTCCGCTTCCCCCAAACGAGCTCGGAAATGAGATGTAACAGCAGACTCTCCCCTGTGCCAAGTATTACAGGCGCAGAATACTAACCGCTTCATTTATTTTACTTATCACCACATGTAGATATTGAAGTATAAACATTGCATTCACCACTAGCCCTTCCAAATTAACCCTACATTTTAAAGTAATACGACAATACCTGAGGTCACGGTTTCCCCGAGTGGAAGCAGGGATGGATAGGGAAGAAGGGGAGGAGACGGGCGTTCGTCCTCACTAGAGGAGCCTCTCCGGGCTCCCACGCAGACCCCTGCCCCAGCACAACGGGGGGGTCTCCGGCCTGGGGGAGCCCGAGAAGCATCACAGATCCAGCCCTCCCCTGCCACTTACCCCCAGTGTGGTCACGGAGGGCCGGGAGGAAAACTTTGATGCTGGCAGGGGATGCGGGGAAGCGGCAGCAGCGGTGGCCCCTCCGGCAGAGGGGAGCGGGGAGCACCGCAGACTCACCCCGGCAAAGGAAAAAAACAAAAAAAAACAGAAAAAAGAGGAAGGAGGATTGGGAGAGAAAAAAAACCAAGCGCCAACGACAAAACAAGCGTTTGCCAAGGCTGTGAGCATCCCTGCCTCGCCAGCACAGCCCTCCGCAGCATCCTCCGGGATGCAACAACCAGCTCCCTTGCCTCCCCGCTCCCCTGGCAGCGCTCCCCCGGCCAGGACGAGCACAAGCAGGGAGGGAAGGGCACGGCTCGGCTCCATACAGGGCTCCCAGGCTCCTTCCCTCCCTCTCTCCCCCCCGCCTTGCCCCTGCCAAGAGATGCTCGGCGGTACCTGGAAGAAAATCTCCATCCAAACCACCCTGGGCACTTACCGATCCCAACTTCGGACACACACAAACACACCGCCTGGCAAGCCTGTACGTTCCCTGGGAGTGCCTTATCCCCAGATGCCACCTGTAGGCCTTTTTTTCCTAGGAGAACGAATGCCTCAGCTATTCCACATCTGAATTCAGCTCAAAAAACTTTCCAATGATGAACAGAGACGGCGTGGACCTGTTGGCTGCCTGGACCGCTCTCGGCCAGGCAGGGCTAGCCCCGCTGTGGGCTCCCACTCCTCCCCCAGAGAGGTTTATACCCAATGAAGCGGTTTATACCCGTGGCAAATGGTATCTGCTGCACAAACACAGGAGGCCCTGCAACAGCAAACCTCTTAAAGAAGCATATCCCTTCTTTTCTGAGCAGAAGAACTCCAAATTGATCCGGCCATTTAGCAGCAATGCCAGGGAAAGACCTCTCACAGGCGCACAGCAGCTGAAACACTGCTGCTTTCACACACAAATACACTTTATTTTCCACAGTGCCTCCTCTACTCGTCTTTCAGATGAGACAGGACCAACATTCCTGTGCCCCCACACATCTGGGGGAGAGCCTTCCTAAGCATCATCAGCCAAGGGAACACAGTCCCCAAGTTTGCCTCTCCAAGCACACCCAACTCCCCTGCCCTCCCGCCTCCACCCCCCGTTATAGGGCTCACCTGTGCTCCCTCCCTCCTTAAACCTCTGCAGGCGACTCCATCAGCCAAACCACCACCAGCTTTCTGTGAAACCTTTTAAAAAGGCAAATAATAACTCCTGACCTTTCAAGGGAAGATGACCACGTAAATCTTTACAGTCTCAACATTGTCTCAGCTCCGAGTGTTGAAGCAGATTTACGAACCGCACATTTTCTGCACAGAAGCCGAATAAAATCCCAGCTTCCTAAGGATGTGGAGACGAGCCTGCTAATTCGCTCGGCATCCTCATAACTAAACCCAGCCTTCGGAAGGACTCAAGACTAAAATTTCTAGAGTACTCCACAGCTGGAACGTGCTGGATATCAGCAAAGGAGCAAAGAGTTTAACATCAGGTCCCTCCCAGCAAACGGGATGACTATATTTAAGCTCTTCTCCCCTGCACAGCATCATGTCAGTGATATTCACCCCTCCACCCCCCTCCTCTCACCCCAGCCACGCTCGCTTGCCCCCAACTGGTTCCAGTAGCCACTCGGGCAAATGACTTTAGTCCTTGGGGTGGGAGGTGTCTCCGCATTAAGGTTAGCAGCCCCGTTGTGGGACTCTTGCATCCCGCATCCCGTTGCATCCCATATCCCTCCCCTCTGCTCCGGTACCCTCCGACACGGCGCTTCCCCGCAGCCCCCGCAGCTCCAGCCCCGCCGCCGCTGCCGCTCCCGGGGGGCGGACCCCGGCCGGCCTTACCCCCTCCTTCTCCTCCTCCTCCTCCTCCTCCTCATCATCATCATCATCATCCTCCTCCTCCAGCAGGGCTGCCAAACGCGGTCAAATTGTGCCCCCCTCTCGGCTCGGAGTGGCGGTGAATTGCAGGCGAGGATAACCGGCTGATTCCTGCCTTCCTCCCTACCCTTTGCCTCTTCAAGCCCTCTGCCCCCCCCCGTCGTGGTTTAATTACCCACCGTTAATCAAGTAAGATGCCTCGCGGAGGATGGGCATCCTTCCTTCCCACCCTCCGAGGCTGATGATCACCAAAACTGCCCCTTGAAAGCCCTGTAAGTTTAAATGAAAGAGAGAAAAATAGCAGCTCATACAGGTATGAAGGCTACGAGGGGGATTAGGCTGGGCAGTTAATGAGGGGGTGATTTTCACGGAGTAAAAATGGTTATTAACTACAGCAACTGAAGGGGGGAGACAGTGCCAGCTCTTTGCCCGAGCTGTTGGTTAGGATTTCCCCAACCCTGCTTGCAAATTTGTTTCTACAACCAAGGGGTGTTTGTAAAGACCCCCATACACTCATAGAATCACAGAATGGTTGGAGTTGGAAGGGACATTTTCCTTCAACAGAGGCTTCATGACCCCTCCCTCAAGTAGAGTTTATTTGCTTTAAATAGGAGCATTTCTTTAATACATGAGCTTGGAAATCTTAAATGTAAGGGAGTTTTGTGAACTATTGGAGATTTTTCTCAAAACAGGCTGGACTGTGGAATCAGGGGCTCAGCCGTTATTAATCTTTTACTTCAAGATTTACAACCTAAACCACCAAACACCTAAATTTTTCCTGTCTTTGGGGGAATATTAGCTTCAGCCCCGGATTGGTGCAGTATCCAGGCCAGGCTCCTTCACTCGATACGGGGTGCAAAGAGCAATCATTTTACAATCAAACCCCAGGAGAATGGTGCCTGGCCAGAGACTGCAGCAATCCCCGTGCTGCTTCCATTCCCACCACACTCACTCACATGAAAACACGAGTAGGGCATGGCTCAGAAAAAGAGTTTTCAGTTAAAGAAAGCCAACTGGACAGAATAAGTTTAAATCTCCCATGTCACCATGGGGAACTGACTCAGGTGAAAGAAAAACCCACCTTTTTGCCCCCCTAGATTGAGTTTTGCATGGTTCAATTCACTGATGGCATTTCTTGTGATGGCCCCATGGACAGACCAATGCAATGGTGCAACTGTGGGGACCAAGAGCAAGTGACACAGGTGGAAAGATGGGATAGCAGCTATTTAAAGTGACTCTGCTTATCAAAATAAAAGTTCTCTGAGCTCCAAAGCCACATTTCTGCTCTTCTCCATGCAGCAACTTCGCTTGACCCTGTGGTGTGCCAGTTCAACTTATTAAATCAGCAGAAAACTAGCCTGGCAGAGAAAAGCAGAGTTTCCTTCATCTTTAACAAGCCAAGCGGGATCACTAAGGAGTCAGATAAGCAGCAAAGCCATTGCTGAGAAGGTCAGGAAGGAGCAGACCATGCAGGTAGTGCAGGACCATCCGCTCCAGCTGCCAGAAGTTCTATTTGCTTAGCCACACTGTGATCCCATCTTCTCAACTTCACCTAAACGAAGGCTAAATCCAGGCTAAATCCCCCAGGTGCAGCTAAATCCAATTTTCAAAGAATGGTTTAGGTTGGAAAGGACCTTAAAGACCATTGAGTTTCCCACCAGACCAGGTTGCTCCAAGCCCCATCCAGCCTGGCCCTGAACCCCTCCAGGGATGGGGCATCAACAGCTTCCCTGGGCAACCTGTTCCAGTGCCTCACCACCCTCACAGCAAAGAACTTCTTCCTAAGATCTCATCTAAATCTCCCCTCTTCCAATTTAAAACCCTTCCCCCTTGTCCTATGACTCCACTCCCTGACCAAGAGTCCCTCTCCAGCTCTCCTGGAGCTCCCTTCAGATCCTGGAAGGCTGCTCTCAGGTCTCCCCGGAGCCTTCTCTTCTCCAGGCTGAACAGTCCCAGCTCTCTCAGCCTGTCCTCACAGCAGAGCTGCTCCAGCCCTCCCAGCATCTTGGTGGCCCTGCGCTGGACCCGTTCCACCAGGTCCATTGTCCTTTCTCTGTTGAGGACTCCAGAGTTGGACAGAGGACTCCAGATGGGGTCTCACCAGAGCATTGGGACAGAATCACCTCCGTGGACCTGCTGGCCACATTCCACATGTACTCTGAAGTCAAAAGCAAAACTCCTATTGATTTAGATGATGCCTTACGTTCCTCTCCCCTACAGAAGTGCTAAGACCATGAATTTTAACCCCTGTCATGCCCTGGTGCTTTACAGGAATCCTATAAATATTCCCACGGCAAGGTGCAGTATGGAAATAAGCTCACAGCTGATGCCTCAGCATTTTGGTAAGCACACAGGTGAATGAAAACCTTGGTAATGGCTTTTCTTCTCTCTTCCTCCCCGCCCCATGCCATACTTCCCTTCTGTCAGGCTTCTTAAACATCCAAATTCTTCAGATTAACTACTGGAGGAAGAAACAGAAGCATGAGGAGGTTGAGTGTGAGGACAATATGGAGCAACATTACAGCCTGCACTTACTGGGTGTTTGTCGCCACCGTTATTAGATGAGTCAGAGGTTTTAGCAGAGAATCTTGTTTGCTTATACAGAAGACCGACAAATTCAAGAGCTGAGGAGCTTCTCTGCTAAGGCAGAATTCAGAAGTACTTGTCATAATACATAATCTTATTTGAAAAGTAATGCTTTTAATTAGAGCAAGATTTAATTTCTACTTCAAAATTTGATGGGTGATTTCAGTAAGAGTAGGAATTATAAGCTAAGGTGTCAGGACCCCACTAATTAAATATTTGCATGTGCTTACATATAAAATTTGAAGGAGATTGCCATTTATTTAAGCTTAAAATACAGAGCAAAAGAGCAGATTCACCACTGTTTGTGTAGATACGGCTACATTCACTAAGCTCATGCCTTAAACCTCTGCTTAATCTGTTTTACTACTCAAAATAATTGCATGCTGGGCATTCCCTTCTCTTTTAAAGAACAGTTAATCATAGGAAGAACGTGCAGAGGCATTTGCAACATTTCTGATTCTTTTCAATGGCCAGCTGTACTGGGAATTTGTTCAAGGATCAATGTGCATTTTATAGAAATACAACTGAAGTTGTGAATATAATTCCCCAAAGCCTCAAATTAAGTTCTCCTAATCCCTCATCTCCTTGCACGTACCAAAATGAATGGAAATTTCAGTACTGATTGCAGCAAAAGCAGGAGCAGCTCCTTCACGTGCTGTCCATTTAAGGCCGTTTTCTTGCCTGACATTTGCAGGTATAAACCCACAGGAATTTGGCTGGCCCATTTCAGTTGTCCACTAGAAAGGTACCCTTCTAAGACTCCAGCCCTCTCTTCATTATGCATCCCTATTTGTTTTTCTTTAGTACTGGGTCCCCTCCTGCCTTCCTGAAGTTAATTAAAAGCACTGAAAAGCTTTACCCAGAGCCAAACACGGTGCAATGACTCTACCTGTTTGCTAATAAACACTCTCCGCTTTCATCTTTGAATTATGAATGGTTATCTATTCAGGAAAAGGAGATATTATCCAGCTCCTGTTTGGGAATCAAGTTTAAGACTCCATTTTCAAATACATTTATAAATATGTAAAAATCAAAGCATTAAGCAGTGTAGTCACTTGATGCCTGGCAGCTATCAAATGTGCCGAGCTAGAAGACGTTTTGGGAAAAAAACAAGTAACACCTCATCACTGGAAGTCTGTAAAGGCAATCCAAGTAACTGCTATTCTGACTCTTCTATCCTCAACAGAAAGCTACCTTCACATCTATGTTTTTTAAAATGTGTGTTTATAAATTCATCCAGTGTCTGTGTTTGTACATGGACATACTTATGTGTGATGTGTATGCTGAGCACAGTACACATCTGCATGAATACTGCATGCTCAATACCTCCCAAATCTGCCATGCATAGAAAATGTATTACTTTCACCTATGTCACCTGGGCATTTTTTCCCTGGGAGCGTCTCACAGACATTAATTAATTTACATTTACTACAAGATTTACCTCTCCTATGANGTCCCTTCCAACTCTGACCATTCTATGATTCTAAGATGTCATGTGTCCACAACAGAGATACCACAGCAAAAGACCAGCAACCCATGGCAGAGGCCATGCGCAAATCACTCCAGAAAGGCTGGTGTGGAGACTCAATTCCTGCAGGAGAACAGACACGCAGAATTTACTGTCCTCCCATGTCCAGACACCTAATCCACTCTGCCTTAATTCCAGAAATGCTGAGTGCTCCCACTTCCCATTGATTTCATCTGCAGCTGTGAGCACTCAGCACTTCTGCACATTAGGCCTGAGGGGTCGAGGAGATGAGACAAAAACCAGAGAAAGTAGCCACAAAAGGTATTTTGGTTGAAGTGGCTTGCTCAGCAACACGCACAAAGGCTGCAGCAGAAACGGGGATGTTCTTCTAATTCACCTGCCTTAATCACAGGATGATCCTTTCTCTTCCAACAATCCCATTCGTTGCTCTCTTCTCCAGACTTCTACACATGAACTGAGAACCTTCCTGACACGCACGCATATATGTACTTACCTCGAGATACTGATACGTGAGCGAGCTGGCAAGAGAGTTAAGTGCTGTAATTAAAGATTACATCATAATGAATATGCACACAGAGGCTGAACTGCAAGGTTACACAGATGACTGTCATTTTGGCTTCTCGTAACTTTTGAGTGCCTGATTGCAACCAAAGTGGCTTTTAACACAAGAAAACTTTTGTAAAGAGAAGTCTGGTGCCTCCCCTGCCTTTTCTTGAAGTGAGAACAAGGGGAAAGAGAAATCCCAACAGCTCCCAGTTATCCATCACCAGCCATGTACAAACCCCACGCAAGAGTAACTACATCACCTGCCAAAGAGAAGGGATTTCTGTCCTGACTGGGGAGCTGAGTATTGAGGTTATTTGTTGCTTTAAACCTTGGGATAGGTCAGACTGCACTTCATTGGAAGTTCAGTCTACCCAAGACTCTTTCTCTCTTTTCCTTGTGTCCCTGCCATCCCGTTTTTCCCGGCAGCACAGCATTACAGGTTACACTGTTTATGTTTTGACAAACCGCCAGCATTTTGCTAAGATATCAAGTGCTAAAAAGAGAAATTACCAAGTTTAGAACTCAGCCAGAACTGCACAGAATTTCATAAAGTAATAAATGCTTTTCTGTGGTTTTGGAGCTTTTTCTTCCCTGCCAAGTTCCAAAGGATCATGGAAAACAACACAGGTGCTTCAGCCTCTAAAAAAACATTGTCAGAGGCTATGACAAGGGTAAATTCTAATTACAAGGGTAATTTCACCTGAAATAAATAAGCTGTACTCAGAAAGCATCATAGTTTGAAACAGAAAATAAGACTGGATAACAGCAAATACAAAGCCTTTCGTACAAGGGAGAACACATTTCTGATTCTTAACAAGTCCAGCACACAGTCCCACTTTTCCAAAATGTGATACTGCCCAGAGGGAGGTTTTGGAAAGCTCATCTCACACGGGATGCATTTCACTCAGAGCTTCTGATCCTTCTCCCAAGAAAGGGCTGATTTGCACCAGTGACCATTACTTCCCTACTCTTCTGTAGTGCCGAGGGACAGCTGTCAAAATCAGGTGCACTTTTTGGAAAGTCAGCACTAATAAGACTTCTCTTCACAGGCACAGAAAATACCGGAGTCAAGAGCTGAATATTTCTGGCTGGTACTAAAACTAATAACAGCTAAGAATAATTAGTAGCTTCCAGAACACACTCTGCAGTATTTTTATAGCTTAGTTGTGAGCACATCCATCAGGAGCGATTACACCTTACCAGCAACTAAATTACAGAGTTAAAACACAAATGCAAGATGCATATAGTATCAACTAAAATGCCTACATACCCTTCAAAGTCAATAGAAGTTTAATGCTTACATCATTTTACTATCAGTTGGGAACATTTCCCTGTCTGTAGGGCAGAAGCACCTTTGTACAGCTTTTAAAATTACCTACTTACAAATAAAATAGATGAGCTTTGAAAAATGTTATCCCTCCATTTATTTAATATTTTGAAATTTGTAGTATCTTAAAACAATGCTTAGAAACACTCACCTACTGAAGTAATAATTTCCATCATTATCTAATCATCTGCTCAATTCTGCCAAACCTCCTAAAAGCTGAGGAACACACAGTTAACTTTCACCCTCCAGATCTAACGCCAGAGGGGTAAACGTGTTCCTACACACCACACTCTGAGCGTGGAGCCTTCCACTTGCTTGTGTGACCACAACGGGTCTGTCCCTTCATTTAGAGACCTGTGCTGCCATAGATATTTCAATCTGATGGCCCTTCCAGGTTGTTCTTACATTTCAGAGTGGTTTTACAATATTTCAGTATTATTTACAGGAAATGCAATCTTCCCTCT
The DNA here is from genome assembly GCA_013400375.1 of Thinocorus orbignyianus. NCBI lineage: Eukaryota > Metazoa > Chordata > Aves > Ciconiiformes > Thinocoridae > Thinocorus > Thinocorus orbignyianus. The sequence goes on along the minus strand of VXBW01000655.1, from coordinate 132,122 downwards.
TCTCTTTCAGAAGCTTTTTTTATACATCCATTTCGTGTTTGATCTTGGCAGCTCCCTACACCCAGTGTATCTCCACTTGCCGTCCTGTTTAACGTTCCACACATTGCTTTCTACAAAATAGGCTGAATGTTATTTTTCCCCTCTCTTCCATACAAGCCTTAACAGGCTGCAAGGCCATGGCTGGGATAGCCTATGCTTTCAGGGACTGGGAAAGACAGGTTTAGCTTCCTCTGTCTAAGGAAGCTAACCCCTTGACTTAAGCAGATGAGAAACGAACAGTCCTAGAAGGAAACACAAGCACAGCCACAGCTGAAATTTCAGCAGAAGCATTTTCTTCTTTCTGTTGATTTCTCTGTTAGCAAATGCAAAGATAGGTAGATTCAGGTCAGGGAAGAAACCTGAGCATATGTCTCCCCACCTCTGAATGCAGCAAAAATTCTCTGAGTTGTGACACATGAATAGCAACTGATATAAATTTAAAAGCGTATATTCACTTACCCAAGGAATTTACTGCAGTGTAACCCAAACATCATTCCTGCTTGCAATCTGAAGAGGACATCCTGCCCTATACAAACAGGAAAGAAGGAGTTTTGCTCATTATAATCCACTCCAAAATATTCCGAAGTCTCGACAGGAGGTCCAGCATAGTATTTGGGGGGAAATACAAGATCTTACTCTGCTGGAGTATTTTGGTCTAAGAGAGGGGTGAAAGGCAGGTGAGTGACTTTCACAGACAAGAAACACGTGTGGCATAGCTACAAAAGGGTTAGCAGATACAGGATAAATTCTTTAAGATGGATGCCTGGAGATCCCATTGAAGTCAAAACGGTTTCTGGAAATACTCTACTGAAGAACTTGCCAAAGACAATTATTCACTGGCAGTAAATGTTGCACAATAGCTTCTACCTAGCAGCTTAGGACAGTAATCAGAGATGCCCTTAGCCTCTAAGAGAAATGACTGAGGAGCAAAACTACAGTTACACAAAATAGAACTCTGCCATGACCATGGAGCTAATCAACTTTATTGGGAGAAAAGTGTAACGTTTAACAGCCAAAAAAGGTGAGAATTGTCTCTTTGGTGACTTCTTCACATTAGACTTTGAGCAACCTGCTCTAGGGAGAGGTGTCCCTGCCCATGGCAGGGGGGTTGGAACTTGATGATCTTTAAGGTCCCTTCCAACTCTGACCATTCTATGATTCTATGATTCTATGACTGAGGGAGAACATCAGTCTTTAGTATTTATCATATCAATTCCAACCAGCTCTGCCTTATACCAGCCACTCTTTAAAAGCACTCACTTACTGTCTTCTTCCAGAAGTATTTCTCTACTATTAAATGCTGAACATCCTTGACATAAAAATTTGAAACACAACCCGTGGCATTTTCCTGTTACAGTCTGATGGCCGGATCAATATTAATCTTTGTTTATATCGGTATAAATCCATAACAGTCTCACTGAACTTATCCTTGATTTATATGGGTACGGTAGATAAGAGCCCAAATCAAAAATCTAGAGAGGTAATTTATTTTTCTTAATCAGGAGAAAGAAAGACAGGGTTTCAGGTAGATAAAGCAATTTAAACAATTAATTCATTTTTGAAACTACTTTTTGCAGCCTTCAAGAATCTTTTATCATGGCCACTGACAACTCTGAAGAACCCTTACTCAAGAATCTTCTGTAACTCTGCCACTGAGCTGAGAGAGCTGGGGCTGTTCAGCCTGGAGAAGAGAAGGCTCCGGGGAGACCTGAGAGCAGCCTTCCAGGATCTGAAGGGAGCTCCAGGAGAGCTGGAGAGGGACTCTTGGTCAGGAAGTCTAGTGACAGGACGAGGGGTAATGGTTTTAAATTGGAAGAGGGGAGATTTAGATGAGATCTTAGGAAGAAGTTCTTTGCTGTGAGGGTGGTGAGGCACTGGAACAGGTTGCCCAGGGAAGCTGTTGATGCCCCATCCCTGGAAGTGTTTAAGGCCAGGCTGGATGGGGCTTGGAGCAACCTGCTCTAGGGAGAGGTGTCCCTGCCCATGGCAGGGGGGTTGGAACTTGATGATCTTTAAGGTCCCTTCCAACTCTGACCATTCTATGATTCTATGATTGTCTCTAATGCCTACCAAGCTGGCATGTGTATTTGTGCCACTTGTGTATTTGCAGCAGGAGAAGATAGATTTTTCAACGGTATCAGACTGACCTTTGAAGACTTGCATTAGGTATTGATGAGTCACAAAGCTGGGTGTCAAGAACTGGCTAAATCTCGACTAACTGAAGTACCCTGTTCCTCACCAATGCAGTAAGGTATTCGGACAGCCTAAATTCCAATAATCAGCTCAGCCTGCCTCAGGTAAGTTTAGACTGTCAGAAATTGTTAAGGAATGGCTGTTTGCATGCAGTATCACTGTCTGGGTATAAAATAGTTGCTTTGGTCTAAGAACAAGCAAGAGACAAGATACATGCACATGCAAGTTAAAGCAAAACAAATAGAAATTTGAGGACGAGACATAAATATTAGTGTTAACTGCATTTCCTCTACAGAAAAAATAGTTACGAGATCACCCACTGTTTAGCACAGACATAAAAATATTTACATACAGCATGGGCATGCTTTCTTTGCGTTATCACGCCTGAGATCTCACCTTCTAGAAATGCAATTCAAGTTGTCCTCTCTCAGAAACGATTGCTGACCCTTCTCTTGGTAGGAGGTACCACACATCTCCTGAACTCTGGTAACAGCATACAGATGCAGAGGAGAGCATGCAGGTGTAGGCACTAGAACATCTCAATTTCTGCACAGAACATTTGTTCTTCTTCACTGTCCTTGGGATTTCCTTGAACCTTACTATTATAGTCAGCATTATCGGCTCCCCTGAGGAAAGGGAAAAGCAGTGATGTAGTGTCTGAACACTTAAATTTGTGTCACCAGAAAAGCATCCACTCCTCTCTCTGCCTCTTCACTCACCTTTTCTGGGGAAAATAAATAAATAAAAAAATAAAAATCAATCTTGCAGTAGCTCCTTAGCTCTACTTTAAAAATAGAAGATTTTGGTTCTGAGAGCATGAAAGGGCAATTTTTACAATTAATCACATAAGTCAAGTATAAGGTGTTTGGTATTACAGACCTCAAGGTCTGGTATTACACAAACTGTTCATGCCTCATTGGGACTAAGAAGTCCAGTGTTGTGTTGGAACCCAGTCGGTCTACTCAGACTAGGATGTCACAGAAGCATAGGAGCATAGAATTGTCCAGGTTGGAAGGGACCTTTAACTTCACCCAGTCCAACCATCAACCTCACTCTGATACAAACCATCACTAACCCATGTCACTCAGCACTAGGTCAACACAGCTTTGAAATCTCTCCAGGGATGGTGCCTCAACCCCTTCCCTGGGCAGCCCATTCCAAGGTTTAACAACCCTTTCTGTGTAAAAGATTTTCCTAACATCCAATCTGAACCTTCCCTGGTTAGACTTGAAGCCACTTCCTCTTCTCCTATCACCTGTCCCCATATTTAGACTTCCTAGAAGTTGTATTCTGAACCTTTCCAACAGTTTCAATGCTGGCAAGACTGAGTTCACACAGATGCATCACCCAAAGCCACTTTAATCTAAATATATACACGTTAAGTGTTGGTGGTGATGGTAACCTCTCTTCTATGAGGCCTGTGGGAGAACACAGCTTTCTGTCCAGCTTGTTCTGAAAGACTCCAAAATGACATCTTCCACTTCTCCTAAATAGAGGCTGCACAACTGTCCTACAGTTTCCAGCTCTTCATGGTCAAGTCATGCCACTTTCCACCATGGTAGCAAACAAATTTGAAAAAATTAAAAGGGGAAGTTAGAACCGAGTCATCCACAGAGAACACAGCCATCATGTAAGGAAGCACACTGCTCACTAAACTGGCAAAGACCCTGCACTGCAGTCCCTGACCCAGGAACAGTTATTACAATTCCCATTCCATGTGAAGTGCTAGAAACAGATCCATAGAAGAGCAACCTACAAAGCCTAACTCATGATTCTCTCTTCCTATAGCTGCTTCCTTCACTCACAACTCTGTCCTCCAAGAGCCTTGGTTTGGCTGTGTCTTTGAAATGAAATAAGTTGAGTAGCTCCAAGAATTCTGGCCTTAGTAAGACACTACATCACTGATTAAACTCATCAAGATGGTTTAATTATTGCCATAATTTCTGGTCACTCCCTATTAAAAAGAAAAGGAATTGTGGAAAATGATACAGCAGTAAAATTTATCACAGACAGAATGAAGGAAGAATGGCAGTTTAGAGATGTTTAGCTAAAAGAAGAGACAAATACAGGGGAAACAAAGCTACATAAGCTAAGGAATAATATGAAAGCAGAACTGGTCATAGCAAAGATAGCGTTCTCGTGGCAGGAGAGCAAGGGATCACTGGAAGCAATCCATTTGAAAGTGGTATAAAAGAACATAATTTTATATAACAAGAAGTTAGGCTGAAGATCTCACAGCTGAAAAACATTCCTGAGAATGAGTTAGCCAATTCTTTTGTTTAAATTATCTTGATATGAAAATGCAGACATACCAGATTGTAATAAAACTGCAAACACAAAGGACACGAATCTGCATGCTCCAGGAAGTAAACTAAATACCACCAAGCAGAAGCTGGAAGAACAGACAAATAACATAAAGGGGGTGCTTTCTGCATCTCTCTGAAACGCATCTGACACAGCAAACTGCCTGAGACAGGATTCTGGACACTCAGAAACACTTTCCTCCATGCTATTTATACTTGATGGGTAAAGCGTGCGTTTCTAGTTATTTCTTAAATTAAGCAAGACATTTGTACTATGCCAATGAAACAGTTCTTGCTGCAATGCTAACTTCCCCAGTCATCCAAAACTAAGCAGGGTATGTGATGAGGCCCAGAAGTTGGTTAATTGTGAAGAACCACTCCAAATCAGAAAACTGAACTGAAAAGTCAATTTAAAAAAAAAAGCCAAAACATAATAGGGATGCAAAATTTAGAGCAATGCATTTTCATAAAAACTGCTCTAATACAGTGGTAAGCTCTTTGCTAATTGTCTTGTTGAGGTTCATTAAGGACCTGTAGCCAATAAATCTGGTTGGACAGCTAGAAAGAGTTCTATTTGTCTCTGAAGAGGAGGATGTTTCAGCCCAGAATGTATAGCTCCTTTTCAGCCTGTGACACTTGAAATGGCATTTTTTTTCTTTATAGCCATCAGTTATGTTTGGTTTCATTGTTGTAGCCATATTAATCTCTAAAAAACATAGCTGTGATACGCACATTTGAAAGAACCATCCCTCTCTCATGCACTATGCTGGGTCTACACAGATCAGAGCTACAGTTTACATTACATTACTGTAATTTAACATTGTGTTTTTTCATGTTTTGATTCAAGCTCTGTCTTTAAAACATCCATCGCTTTTTAGGACCTGGATGTTTCAGTTATGGGGAAATGTGAAGTTCTTATCTATTTAGAAATGTGATGTCTTATCTAGGAGGAACAAACCTTGTTAACTTACATGAAAACACTCTCACAAGCTTCAGTGAAATTAGGCACATAAATATTGTAAGGAAGTATACGGTAAGTAATTTTTAATTGTAATTGTAAGCATTAAATAAATACTAATCATGCCATACAGAAAAAAAAAGGTAACATTTTACTACATGAAGAGTATAAAACTCAACAGAAATAGCCACTAGCAGGTTATTAAACTGGCTTCAGAGGAAGCTTTCAGCAATCTCTGCTCTTCTTGGGAGGATACCCTCCTTGGAGGAACCCTGAGTTCTCTCCATCCCACAGCTGCCCTACGAGGCAGAAATATCTTGTTTTCAGAAGATGTGTCAGCACAGAAGAGCTCCTACTTCACTCCACACTGCCCTGGCTTATGGCAGATAAGATGACAATAGCCCTTCCGTTCTCACTAATTCAATGGCATCCCACCATCTCCATTTGCTTCTGGCTCTGAAGTCATCCAGCAATTTGTGGGTTTTGCATGAGGGAGATTAGGGGTAGTAAGCACTCAGCATGGAAACTTCCCTGGAGGGAAAATTAGGGGAGATTTTCCTCTTCCCCTACATAAAAAAACTCTTAACATGTTCTGAATGAGTCTGTATTTTCAAATTAGCCATCACAACAACCAACCCAATATTAGCAATGAAGTTGGAGAGCAATTTAGCACATCCTTTTGGACGTTCAGACAGGTTGCCATCTGCACTTACTTAAGTATTGAATGATAGTGTCAGAGATACTATGGCCTAGAAATACTCAACTCAAACACTTTTAATTTAGAACAGAATTGGGATCCGTGCTGAGCTGTACAGCCACATCTCAGCTCTGCAGAGATACCTACAGAGACAACTACAGACAATAACACAGCTTTCTTAAATAACACAAGTACCATCACTGATCCCTAAGAGGAACTTCCATCTGTTACCAATAAAGAACTGACATAGCAAACGCCTACTTAAAAATTCAAGTTAACTCCTTTACATTGTTTCTGCACGTAACCTGATGGATAATTTCAGTGGGACTAATTCAAAGTGATCTGAAGCTGGCTGCAACACAGGGACCAGGTGAGCTGAGCAGCATTTATTTCAACATACTGACTCTCGTGTCAGCATAAAGCAAGGCAAGTCCTGGATCTGTTGAGAAGATTTTCAGTTCCAAAAAGTTTAGTGGTAGTACAGAGGTCTGAAGAAAGGCCAGTTCTGTAAGGCTCAGTGTCCTTTTCCCTGGGTATCCACACTGGAGGTTACTTTACCTTCATGCCTGCTATCAGCCAGCAGTGGCCTGCAGTAGTTTCTCCTGGAATGCATGAATTGAGAAGAATCAAATGAACTGTGCAGCAGGGTCTGCAAGGTTTAGATCGACTCTTGCAGAACTAATTACACACCAGCTAATGGACAGTTACATGTTAAAGGGGCTAATTTAATTTCTAAGTGAAAAGTACATCAGTTGTTTATTTTTAACAATTCACATTCATAGGGAAGACCTATAGGCAACAGAAAATAGAATGAAGAAGTGAAATTCCTAAGAGGAAAATCAAGAAAATTGGAAAAAAATAATACTAATGCAGCCTGTGAACATGAAAAACATGAAATAATAGAACCTGTTTTGTTCATATACAATGTTTTTTAGGAGCCAAGGTCCTAAAGGTCCAAAGCCAATTACTTAACACATCTTAACATTTGTCTATGTGAAGAGGCATTTCAGTAAATACTACCATTTCAAAATATAATATATACACTTATCTATAAGATTACTCATAAAATGTTGTATTCAAAGCTAAAACAAGCTTAGGAAATTGTATTAGGCAAAAAAAAAAAATAAGTATTTTTACATATTTTTACATCCATAAATCACTTAGCTCAAATTATATGTCTAAAAAAATTATTCAAGACATGCACTATAGTGTGGGAGCATTTAAAAGCAGCAAGACTATAGGAATGTGTCTATCTGGCAAAATACAATAAAGATGTATAGGCAGGGAAATAAACCAATTCTTTTTACTACTAATGGCCTCCTATCTACATTATCTATTCATCACCAAGGCATTAGCATCATTCAAGAAATGGCATGCTGGAGAAAATCGTGATAATCCGTTCAGTAATCCATATTTCTATGAATACAGAAAATAACAGACACCAATTAAGGTGGTCTTTCCCTTCCCCCTCATAATAGAAATTTTATAGGCTATTTCCAGGAGGGAAATCTATGCTGCATAAGAAATCTATAACTAAATTCACATTGAATTAATAACCTTCCATTTATATGGTACCCCCTGTCAAATTCCTGAGCTTTCCAAACGCACTTTACAAATGGATTTGCTAAGTACAGGCCTTACAGGAATCATTTCCAGTCCCTCATGGGAGAAAAACAGCTTAACATTTACTATAAACAAAAGAAATATGCAAAAGTTAGTAAGAAGCATGAGAAAGATGGATCATTTTGATTTGCTGGGAGAGATCTTAAGTGTACAACTACCAAAACTAGAACCGGACCAAAATCATGCCGTTAACATTCTTTGACCTCTTAGCTTGGGTAATACCAGTGCAGCAACACCAATACCAAACAGATCCTTTTTCCATCTTCTAGATGCAATATGCACAAGTTAAAAAAAACAGGGAGCATGTGAAGCAGAGGAACAAGTTACGGAAAACAAGACAGAAATGTCTATCAGCCTCCAAACTACTCTCCCAAGTTGTAATTCTACATCGTCACTCACTCAGAGGATGTTGTCAGGAAAAGGAGTAATAGAGCTCCTGTTCTTTCTTTTGTTCACAGGTGGGCACAGGATGACTTCACTTCTATCGAAAAGTGTTTGGTGAGATAACCTGACCAAAGCAAGCTTTGGGTCTCACCAAAGTTTCCATCCTGTTCTTCAGAAAATTTGCAAACCCCAGAAATTTAGTGTTTCATACACTACAAAAACATAAGATGTAACTCATCTGAGTCAACGCAATACAAAATATGAAATACTAACAGCTTCTTTGATGCTAAATAACTGGGGAAAAACTTACACCTTGGCCTCAGATCAGCTGCTAGGCAGGTGCTCTCAGAGAAGGGGAAATACGCTCACGAGCTCTCCAGTGATAAATAAATTAATCTATGTCCTTAATGGGCATTTCTACTTGCTTAATACTTCAGTAACAAACCTCAGCTTCTTCTCGAGTTTAAAAAATGCTTAGAGGACACTATTTCTTCCAGACTCCTGACCCCTATGTCATTTTACCTCTAGTGAAGGACACCCCACAGGCCTTTGAAGACATCAACCCATCAGAGGAAATGACACCCCTCAAGGCACAGCTGCTGGTACCGAGATCTTCTGTGGGCCGCAGTCCTGGGGATCATTTGCTTCTGACAGTTTTACAAGCACACTCCTGGCAACACATTGGTTTTAAGTACACACTCAGTGAAAAGGAAAAATATCCCTTTTCCAATAGTTTACGGACAAGCAAGTCATACCATCCAGTGGGACTCACTTTACGGGACACCTGCGACCCAGAAGTCTGCTTTGGTTTAATGTGGGTTAGCATCCTCCAAAGATTTAGGTAAGTTTTGACACAGCTACTGCCTTATGATTTCTATTTTCCTTTGGAGGTTGTACCACACACATATAATTTAAATCAACCGAGTGGCTGACTAGTACTGGCTGAGCTGACAACCATCACCACGGAGGAGGACACAAGTGTCCCTCCCTTCAAGGCCTTCAGCACACTACTGCAGCCCCCTCGGTGGAATCCTTAGGAATAATATAACAACTTTTGGAGTATCCCTTAATTAATTCTCCATATTAAGTTTCCTCCACAGCTGTTTCGCTTTCTCTCCATCAACCGACAGAAGCCTCGGTGTTTGTGAGGCTGAAGAGGCGGGCCTGCTCGCCGCACAGGTACCAGGGGAGTGGTTTCCTTGGCAACAAGCACCACGTGAAAGCCCGCTGGATATCCGGCTACTCCTCCGACTTTTCCTGCTTCAGCTATGTGGGTAGTTGGACTGGGTACTAAGTACCCAAATCAAATCAATTCCGGTAGAAAAAGAAAAGCGGGGTTGAACAGAAAAATATCAAAGATGTTCAGGTTCTTCCATTTGCTGTTCAGTTGAAATGAAGATGGGTTTTGCAGATACGTAGTATTTTTAAGCAACCTTTTTTTAAAAAAAAAATGGTCTCATTGAAACAATCTTCTCTTCAAATGTAGATCTGTATTTCTTTTGTATACACAGGTTCCTGGGAAGCTTCTTCTTGAATGTGGGTTTAAAATGTACACACCTTTAAGCAGCATTTTAAATTTTTTCTGCCTCTCGGAGTTCATTCATATGTTCTTTCATGTTTATATAACGCTCATTTTAACAACACTTTTAAAATTAACAGATCATTATTTTATTATTTTTCTCCCCAGTGGGTTTTGCTAGTATAAACCAGCTGATATTGGTTTAATACGGAGAGCTTATTTTGCTATCTGATATGAAATATGGAAAAACATACAAAATGCAAATATTGCATTAATCTAATGAAAGCTTTGCTGGTATTTGCTAGATGTTTTGCTGATGTTTGCTTGAAAAATGATCTTTGCTCTCCTCAGGGCAACAGTGATCTTATTGAAATATCTACTAGGAAGTCTTCTCACGCCACTTGGGTTGCGTATAAGAAAAGAGCGGTGTATTTCAAATAATATAATACAAAGAGTCTGTCCCCAGCCTGTCATGTATGTACCGCATTTTAGAACAGATCTGCACCTCCTCCTTTTACTTTCTACACACATCTGTTTGTGCTTTGGTCAAATAAAAAATAAAAAACAGAGATCATAGAATCACAGAACCATAGAATGGTCAGAGTTGGAAGGGACCTTCAAGATCATCAAGTTCCAACCCCCCTGCCATGGGCAGGGACACCTCTCCCTAGAGCAGGCTGCTCCAAGCTCCATCCAGCCTGGCCTTAAACACTTCCAGGGATGGGGCATCAACAACTTCCCTGGGCAACCTGTTCCAGATGCACAGCTGATCTGCATCAGGTGAAAACCTGGCCCACCAAGATTTTGATCTCATCACAGTTGTGAACTTGGATATGCCCACTGAACTGCCCAGGTCTAGAAAAGGAGTCCATGTTCACTCACTGTGTTGGTCTCAACGATCCTTTAGGTGTCCCTTCCAATCAGAAATATTCTATGATTCTAAGTTCTGGTCCCCACTGTTCCCTGTGTGCCCACAAAAGCTGTTGCTTGTATCCAGAACTGCCACAACCCCAGCTTAGTGGGCCTCAATATTTCAGCTAAGACCACTCACAGCTAAATCCTCTAAGGATCAAGACCCATAGACTTGGTAACCCATAAAAGAAAGTTATCAACAACGTAACATCATCAGAATGGGACGTTCATTTATGTCAATGAGAGGCATGTTCCTGAATTCAGAAGAGTTTCTGTCTTTTAGCTTGAACTGTCTATCCATAACTGTGCTATCTACTTCAGAATTACCTTAATTCAAGTTACAGTTCTTCTAGTAATGTACAGATATGAACTTCCAAACTACAACTCACCCCCAGAAAAACCCAAAAAACCCCTCCCACACTAGAGGTAAACTGTTTTACTGGGAACAGCAGAAAACCTCTAACCCAAAGCCCTCTTGGTGAACGATTCTGAAGAGCAGGAAAATACAAGAACATTTAAGTCTGTCTTTTACAGATGGCCCCAGTGACAGTTGTCTCAGGTGTTATGATTTATTGTTTAATCATTTAGGACTGGCAGCTTTGAGAAACTAGTAAAGTTAAAGGGCACAGGTTAGCTTGTACACCGTTGCCAAACACTTTTTACACTGCTAAAACTTTTGTTAACAGTATAAATCGTTTTCAGCTTGTAAATGTCAAGCCTTCGGTGCTCCTGTACCACAACCTGAGGAGCAGTTGGTAAAACTATCAGCTGCACCCTGGAAGCCAAAATTAATGCTCTACAATTCACTTGGCTCTAGAGGAGACATGTCAAATATGAAATGTATGATATGCAACAGCTCAAATCAATGTTGTATCTCTCTTGAAATTGGAACTCGGGTAATTTTGAGAAGAAAAAGCCTGTACTAGAGAGCTTTCAAGGATCAGTCTGGAATTCCTCCACAGTTTATTGTTGCCTCAACCAAGCTGGATGCAGTGAGAAACACGCTGTTGGTGAATCTCCCTGGAAATTGAGACCATAAAATTTAAAGAGAACCGCATTAGTGAGCAAATAAAAAGACACCGTAAATTTTAAACCTTTTCACTATTAGTGCAATAGCAGCCACAGAGCAGAGTTATACCTAAAAGCACGGGAACTGCTGTATCAGACACTCTGATCTCTAACCCACAGTCACAGCACAGAAAATAAGTTCTGATGAAAGCAGTAACCTCTCCTCAACACACTGAGTCACCTGTGGAAGGTGGAAGAAACACCTTGTCGTTGCTAAGGCACTCCTAAGGATGAATGTGTGGTAAACATACACTTACCAAAAGATGGTTTGGAGGTTTTTTTCCTGTATAAACAAGCTAGTTGAAACTCCCTCGTCACCTCCACAACTGAAAACATCCCTCTGCTTCACAGCTTAAACATGGCTTCTCAGCTGTTCCCATCACATAACACTTAGAACTGATAATCTTGGGTTTCTGTTGATCTCCTCTTGATCTCACTAAAATACTGTGACTCAGGAGTAAATCAGGCAAAAGCTGTCAGTACGAACTAGCTCAAAGATGAGAAGCCAAGGTCCAGCCAGAGCACAACACCTATGAAAGTGGATGAACAATCAGCATGGGTTCAAGGGCACGACTAACCAGCCAACAACCTCTAGCAAAGATTCCTACACATCTTCACTTTTCCAAAATTAAATCACAGACTAAAAGCCTCTTGCATTCACAAGCCCAGGACTGATCACTTCAATCACTTTAATATGGACATACTTTGCTAAAGAGCTCCCCTTTCTGTGCTAAACACAAGAACATGTATTTCAGCCAAAGAGATTTTAGATACATTTTTGGATTACATAAGAAAAACCCCAGTTACCCAAGTTTAAGTCTCATTACCCCAAATAAACAGTAGGCCATAATCAAGTCTTCGCTTTGCTAATGAAGGCTCTGTGAACACTGATTTCACAGTGTGATGAAGTTTTATCACTGTGGCAGCTTTATAACTGCTATAATGATCCTATTCTAACAGGAAGATCTTCTACCTTACTGGCTGTCTCATGTTAATTTCACTTCCCTAACAAATAACACTGTGGCATTTTTTCTTCTTGTTCAAAAATACGTGTTTCTTTTCTATTTCTTTAGTAATGGGGATTCTCCACGTGCGTAGGGACCACTGTGAGCATCTTTACATCTTCTCAGCCAAGGCAGTCTATTAGCCAGCTTGATTTTTATGACAAAGATAAGGCAGAGGTGTAGCTGGCTGGTTGGTCTATCCGATCCAGGGAAAACCTCACATTTCTCAGATACCAAACTTTTGGTTTATACCACAAAGATTACTCATACTGCTGAAGGGACACGACAACACACGCTGCTAGAAGCTACAGCACACATGAGCTTGTCAGGCTAGCAGATGTAAGGACAACTGACCCCTCAGTGATTAAGGTGATAAGGTCCCTCAGCATCCTGACAAAGACTAGTTGGCTGGAGGGAACATTCAAGTCTGCAGCATGTCTGAGCCACATAAAGCCATCTTTGCTTTTCTCACAAGCTCTTCCTCCTAGCAGAACTTAATCTACCTGTTTTACAATTCCAGACTCAACATCCCAACAGTTATAAAATCTGATTCAGAGTTCCCATTAATAACCACGAAAGAATGCAACAGAAGGTGCTGTAAAAACAAATAAAAAGAAATAGACTGGGAGCTTTTGGAATCAAAATCCATAGTTATGACAACTGCGTAAACAAATTAAGAGAGGAAAGAGAGGCATCTAGCAAAGAAGCAGTAAGTATGAGTATTTTTAGTGCTTGCTATGCTCAGACTGGCCCCAGCTTTGCTACCAGCCCAGTGTCAACGCTGGATAACAATAAATTGCAGACATCATACAGAAATGGGTTTTAAAGGGGGACTATGAAAGAGAGAGGGAATAACATGGAAACAGGATGGCGTAGGACAGAAATTCACACTCCCAAAGCAAATACATATAAAAATAAAAATAAAAACAACCATAGAAGTGGTGGTGTGAAACGTGTGGGGAGGGATGGGATGACTAAACCAGACAGTATGGGCACAGCAACAGTCACAGCAATGATCTCACAGCAGGACACTACAGAATTCCTCATCCATGCCAAGGGCTTGTAAAGATGAGGACAACAAGACTGTATTTTCACACAGGAAGACAGTCAGAGGAGAGACTGAAACCAGGTGAGGGGGTGAAGATGATGACAGGTGATGCTGGTGAGTCTTCCTGGGCTGTGACTGACAATCCAGTCTGTACAGTTCACATTGCTGCCGTAATTTCTAAGAGAACAAAATGTTCCAGAAGCAGAATAAATATAGCGTGCCATTCATTAATGACACAGACTTAAACAGATGTCTTATTTCTAATTAACACATATCCTCTAAAATTATTCACATGTACCCCTTCCTAGGATTGTTTTCAAAGAAGAACAGGTGAATGATGGCACAGATTAAACAGTTACACACAATATCCTCCCTGTACTCTCAGGCATATTCATCACCCCCTCTTAGTTATGCTCCTCTTTATACTAGCAAATTAATTAAATTCTTATAAAATCTTAACCTTGCCACAAAAAATACTGAAGAATCTTAAAAGACAATTTACATATTTTTTACTATAAATAAGTTAATAAAGCACAGAGCAGATAACTTTCCAACACAAAAAGAAAACCTTGCAACTAGAGCTACTTAAAAATGTTCACTGTTGAAATATTTAGTCAATGCCACACACTGTTATGAAGTTAATGCCAAAGTCTGACACGTTCCAGTCAGCACCTAAAGGGTAATTTAATGGCAGTATTTTAGGACAGGTCTCATTACTGTACTGTGAAATGGAACTCAGCATCTCTACCTAGACCATAAATCAAAACAGCCAATGCAAAGATGTGTACCATGTCTGTTATGATTTAAACCTTAGTGAGCTTGAAATACTGTACACCACTAATTGAAAAGATGCAGCATGGGCAAGAGGCTTTGTGATAAGCCTCAGATCAATAGATTTATTTTAGCTCCCTTCACAGACATTCCTAATGCAGCTGTCACTTTGAGATCTGACAGTAGGTGTTTCGTTATGTGGGCAGAAGAAAAATCCATTCAGATTGTCCATTTTCCCAATTAAAGTTACTTCTCTTTCGCTCGCTGACTGGCTATGTGAAAACTGTCCTTTCTTTCAGTTGCACAAGGTGAAAGTCAGCCTCCTCATCCTCAGGCTGGGCTTCTCCCAGAAGCTGGTGAGAGCTGGGGCTGTAAGTGGGTCCAGTTTATCAATCTGTGGGCTTAATGCACTAGAAGGGGTAGGCACAAGGTCAGAGAAACGCCAGATCTGGCACATTGGGTGCTCAAAATTGGGCATTCAGGAGCAGGATTGGGACTGCTCAGCCTGGTGTAGGATGACAAAAGCATGTTCAAGCACTCTCTCATCATTCCAGAATATGGAATATACACCAGAGTATGATGCTCAACCATTCTTCTCAAGGCACAAGCAATGAACACCAGGACCCCCTTGTCTTTGCAAAGTCTTGCTACACAGAACCTAGAGGAAGCACGATTAGGCAGCCTTTGGCTGGCATATCTGAACTAAATGCCTAAATGCAGGCATTTGTGGCCTAACCTGGTTGCATCTTAACAGTTCAGGTTTAGGAGGTACAGGATCTCCTGCCTCTGAATTTCAAAACCTGCTGCTTCCACAGAAAAGCAGCACCTCAAATTGTATCCTGCTTTATTTTATTCTGTCAGAATGAGTTAGTTTAATGCTAGATTATTAGAAGTACCAGTTTTCGATTCTTCATACTGCTTCTAGCTCTCAATTTCCTTCCTTTGTATTTCTAAATAATGCTTCCTATTTATCCTTAAACAGCAACTCACTCTGCTCTCCATCTTCACAAGCTGTCAACTGCAAACACTAATATAAAGTCCGGGTCTCTTGGAGTTTTAGAATAAACCTACGAGATAGATAGCTGCAAATTAGCCATAATGCATCTACCAACAGCTCAAAAACAAGTCAAAATTAACACCTCAGTGGCTCAGAAAGCTTGATAGAAAACCTTGCCAGTTGTGCCCCTGCCACAGCAGATCCTGTGAATTCAGTTGTGCCATTAATGCAGCATGAGGAATAACAACAGGAGCATCAAGTATTTGTGAGTTAACTCTTACCCAGAAGGAGCCATCAGCGGGGTTACAACAGAAACTACTTGAAGACCACTGCTCAGTCAGTGCACTGACTATTGCCCCAAACAGACCCAGCTGGGACTGCAAAAAAAAAAAACCCAAAACCAAAACAACTTGGCTGAAGAAAAAACATTCATCCGTCAACACTGGAAAATAAAACCCCTAAGAATTTAATCCCACTATGTATTTACGCAAGCAGCTCCAACGAATGGAACACTGGAACAGGTTGCCCAGGGAAGCTGTTGATGCCCCATCCCTGGAAGTGTTCAAGGCCAGGCTGGATGGGGCTTGGAGCAACCTGCTCTAGGGAGAGGTGTCCCTGCCCAGGGCAGGGGGGTTGGAACTCGGTGATCTTTAAGGTCCCGTCCAACTCTGACCATTCTATGATTCTATGAAAAGGGTTACTGGGCTGAACAGCAATCCACTTGGTGAAAGGTTTTAATTAGACTTGCATTGCCTAAGTGAGACACATCAAATAGGTGGGGTTTCTAATAAAGTATGAGATCAACCACAAAAGTGACTTATACACTTGGAGGAAACAATGACTAGGACAAGCTGCAGCGTAAGAAATTTGAAGCTGAAGACATCACTGAGGTTTATCTCCCATATCAGCACAGCAACAGACCTGATCAGGCTTTGGTAATATCAGGCCTTATAGCCCAGAACAAGCCTCTCAAGCATCAAAAGCTTCATTTCAGGTGGATCATTTCAACTCAGTATTTGAATACTTTACGTTAGGAAACCCTTTGTTAAAACAAAAACCTGAAGCAAAACATTTCAGTTTACCAATTTCAAGCATCTTGTCTCAAAAGCTAGTTTCAGTTATAAATTTTGAAGGTTAAGCCAATCAAAAGAAACCCCTCCAAAACAATTTTTCATGTTTTTCTTGGGGTGAAGGGGAGAGAGAAGAAGAAAAGTAACATTTGGGTGGTGGCTAGAAATGTATGTTCTAATTTTATTTTCCTGATTCAACCAGAAAATTGAAAAGAAAAAAAAGGGAAAAAAAGTTCATTTTATAGTTTGGTTTTTGATCACGTGTTCTGAAACTAGCATTCTGATATTAAGTAGCAAAATAAAACTTAGAAACTAATAGTAACTAAGATTTTTGTCACTTAAAAAAAAAAGGATTAAAATATGCAAATATTTAAAGGAACAGGTTCAGTGTTTATTGCCCTTCTCCATCCCACTTGCAATACTTGTCATGAGTAGGGATTGGATTGTTTTCATCTCTCGTTTCAATTTTTGCTGTAGTGGAAGGTACCTGAATCTTAATACCCACAGAATGCACTGAGCCACAGTGCTGTATAGAATCACTTTGACCTTTTCAATATTCTAGATTTTGAAGGACTCACCCTTTCAGAAATGCACCGGCTTCCCCACTCACATCATCACCAGCCATGGGGGAAGCAAGGAAATGTCCAGTGAGAACTGAAAGAATCTATGAAAATACACTCCCAAGAAAAAGAAAATCTACTGAAGAAGGAACATCCAATCCATTCCTGTGACAAAGATGAAAGAAGAATGGAAAATGTCATAAAACTAATTCGTTCTCTTGAGAAAGCCAATAAGGAGAAAAACGTGTCTTGTTAGATTTCCCTGCTCGTCATTCCCCCAGACCTGCCTTGGGTGCTCCAGTAAAACCAGCACAACTTACAGCCTTTTGAAAAATCTAAGTTTAAATCAGCCAGGTTTATGGTAACTTCCAAGGATTTTAAGTTACTGCTCAAGAAAAATTAAGCACGACAACCAACCATACCCTCACATGTTCTTGGTGCCCACTGTTTTTATAGGACATACTCAAGGTGGGCATGGAGGAGGCAGAGACTGAGGCTGTTACGGTGCCCTTTTCAATGGATAAAGCAATCACTGGCATGGAAACCACCTGCAGGAGGCAATCCTGCCAGGCAGTACAGATGTTATATTTGAGAGCAGAGGTCTAATTAGCATTTTATAAACAAGAGAAAGCAAAGAACACTTCCCCCTCCACTATCTCCCCCATTCTCACAGCCACAGAGAAAAATATTCCTTAGTACAAAAGGAGAGGAAGAATTTCAGGTCATCATTTGGAAGATGATGAAGATAACAAGCACAGTTCATGTACAGCTAACACTGCCTCACATTCAGAAGCAAGTGAAGCAGACCAGAACCAACCCAACACCAACTCTAAAAGAACAATCATATAAGAAAGGTCCTTCTCTGTAAAGGCTGGCAACCCATTTCTATTTCACATGCAGCAGGTTTGCCTCAAGCAGGGGAATTGCAGGGAATAGTGACCTAAAAAAGGCGTTTTCTCCTTTCTCTGGCAGGTGCCTAGCCACAGGGTTACAGAAACCAGTTTCTCCTGGTTCACTTATGTCCCTGAATTTTAAATTCTCTTTTTTGCAGTGGAACAGCTTCAAAGCCAGGGAGTCCCTATTCCAAACTTTTAAATCTCTGTTATCAGAGCCAAAACATAGTGCCCCCGTGCTGAAAAGTGAATTAATCTCTTCAGGTGTAACAATTTTGCATCTCTACAACAAATTATTATGCTACCTTCTCTGTCTCCTGGGATTTAAGAGAGGGGTGATCAATTCGTATAAGGAATAAATCCGGGCTCTTGGCTTAAGATCCCATTTTTGGTTCAAGAAACTGGCACAATCCCATTTAACACCACAATGAAAGCATTTTCTGTGATAGCCCAAGCAGTAACATGCAAAGAGGTATTTCATGAAAGCAATTCACAAGCTGATGAAGAAAACAGACATTTTCACCCATCTAAACATTCCAACTTTTTATTTGCTGTACCTATTAGAATTAAAAGGTCGTGGAATCCAGGTGCCACTACAGCTTATACGTTTATGAAGTCTAAGCCTAATAAACTAGGAGCTGCATGCTTGCTTCATTCTTTCTGTGTGTGGTTCAGTGCTTGATGGATTAGTATTTTGCTTTAAAGTGGTAATTTCAGTGCAGATACAAAGCAGACATAAAGGTTGTTGAGATCTGAGGCCGAGACCTTTTCAAGACTGCACAATTCACGTGGTTATTCCCGCATTAGAGCAACACGACTAGGAGCTGTCATTGACTGAGGATGTTCCTCTCAGAGGTGACATTTCTCTCTCCAGAGCACAGTTTTGGGGTCTGCATGTAACAGTGCTCAGGGAACCAAAAACTCCTGCCCGTGTGTGGGAAGACAGGTGAAGTCTGTATTATCGGGGCTGCTCAAGCTAACCAAATACACACCAGAGTCAGGAGTGCAGAAATGAATCTTCATGCTTTTCGTCTTGCTGGAGACAGAGTTTTATTAATACAACTCATCTGTCAGCACCTGTGAGAACCCCTACGTGAGAGGTCATAGCTTCGTTGTGACTATTTGGGAAAAGGCAGTGAGTATTCCCTTGTTCCACCCCATCTCCACAAAACACATGCGTGCTTACTGCCCACATCCCATTGCATCCTCTCTCACTTTTTTTTCTTCCTAAATTTCTTCAACTGCCCAGTGCCAGGACGAAGACATCTCATCTCTAATGCCCCAGGCAATAGTCAAGAAAATAAATGTCTCCTCTTCTTTCCCTTATGAGGAAAGGCTGAGAGAGCTGGAACTCTTGAGCCTGGAGAAGAAAAGGCTGAAGGGAGACCTTCTTCATGCTGAGAAGGATCTGAAGGGTCGGTTGAAGAAGGATGGAGCCAGACTCTTCTCAGGGGTTCCCAGTGACAGGACGAGGGGCAACGGGCACAAGAACATGGGAACTCCAGTCAAATATGAGGAAAAACTTCTTTAGGGCAAGGATGGTAGCCCTGGAAGAGACTGCCCATGGAGAGTGTGGAGTCCCCTTCTCCGGAGACCTTCAAGCCTCGCCTGGATGCAGCCCTGAGTGATGTGCTCTGGGCAACCCAGCTTTAGCAGGGGAGTGGGACTGGATGATCTCCAGAGGTCCCTTCCAACTGACAATTCCCTGATTCCGTAAGCAAGAGACACTGCTGCGTGGCTCCTTCTTCTCCAGCCTGCCTGTTTATTAGCTAACTCCTCAGTAACACCTTCTGAAACATGCTCACTGTGTTTTTTTCATAGCCATGGTTCCGTATCTAAGCCTGACATAGCGCAAATTAGTGAATCAGTTCATTATTCATGCAACTTCTGGAGCTCCTTGGGATTGCTGCTGCACCTCACGCTAGTCAAACTCAGCATCAGAACCAAACCATTCAGCTCATCCCAATGAATCACATCCTCAATGTGCCCTTAACATTATTCTGAAAGGAGCTGCATTTCTTTACACAACTTCATGATCTAGTACTTTAAATATCTAAAACCCAGGGTTCTGTGTATAGCTGGTTACTGTGTCTAACCAGAACACTTTCATCAGAATTTGGCAAACTGTCCAAAAAGATCTACTTGAGATCTCCTGAGCACTTAATTTACACATTTCTAAAGTTGCTCTTATAAAAAACAGCCATTCTCACCCTCCCCTTCAAGATCTCTTTCGGGGAAATTTTTCCTTTTTGTTAACAATGATCACATCAATTTACACCCTGAGTGCAGTCAATTTTCTGTTACAAAAGATTTAAATAAACTCTACTGCAGTCTTTATTTTTTTTCCCAACCTTCCTGCAGTTCATTGTAAGCATCTTGATTTATACTGTCTTACCCTCAATAGCATGACAAACAAGACACTCAAACTTGAGTTTCAGAAATCTAAAATACTTCAGGTTTTTTTCTGCCCAGACATTTGCAATAGCAAGACCTGTATGTCCTAATGAAAAGCCCTTACTTTAGGAAATCACAATGGGAAGGGGAAAAAAAAGAACACATAGTTCTCACCACAGGATCCCCATCCCCCTTCTTGCTCTTTGAGAGTTTCAACTCGCTCTCCTCTTGCTTCTCACCCTATTCCCTGCCTCTTTGCAACCTTTCTCTTTAAAAAACCCAGCTGAGTCCTTGTTTATGGATTCAATCCTTTTCAGCTGGGCCTGTGATTTTTCCTGTTGAGGCAGTAATTTTAATTATCTGCTTTTTCTCACTGATTTGCACAGTCTGTGACCACAAGCAAGTCATTAACGCATACACACACAGAGAAGCATCCATAAAGATACCCTGGTTTACAGCACACATTTTTCCTGTGAATGCTTTTGTTCTTAAAGAATATCTTGCTCTATTATCTTCACACTGCCTACATGAAGATGATGCAACTCAACCTCTCTTGTTTTTTAAACAATCAAAAAAACCCAAACCTAAAATCAACATAAATGTGACACTACAGCAGAGAGGGCCAAATGTGTCCCAAAGAGGACTGAATATCAGATTTGCCTCATCCCTGAGGCCAATCACTGATAAAATCTGTAACTAGTGCAACATCACAGAGTTCTAGAGGACAAAGCATTTTGACACCTCCTTACATTTAATGCCATTCCACGTAAATGTTGTGGCTCCAGCCCAATAAACAAAAGGGGGAAAAAAAATGTGATTTTAAAACTGTTAGTATAGAGCCAATCTGATTAGAAACATCATTCTGCTGGAAGAAATACACTCTCCATATGCCAAAAGCTGTGTAATAAAAACATAGCCCCATCCCAGCCCAGGAAACAGAGGAGTAACAAGACCCAAGGGATGGGGCAGCCACAGCTTCTCTGGACAACTTGGGCCTGGGTCTTACCACCCTCACAGCAAAGGACATTTGCTTGTTAAGAGTTTCAAAGGGCACTGCTTTTAAAAGAAAATAAATAATGTATTTTTTCCCCCTTCTCTAATGGAAATCAACTTATTAATGCAGTCTTAAGGTCCCTTTAATTATCTGGACATTTGTCTTCTCTTCTTGGGGAGAAAAAAAACCCAATAATCACCTTCTAATTCAAAAAATGACTACCAAAGCAAGCCCACTGAAGCCTCCTGCAGTTGACGTCTGCGTGCAGATGGAAACAGCACAAGACTTCGTGCTTTCATGGCCAATGTTCATCATCTTTACCCTTTGCCCCTCTAGAGTAAAAGCAGAAAATGCTAATGAAGAACTTTCCAAGAAGTCAGGTTCAGGAAGCTTTCTGTAGCCTGGCACATGCAATTGTCATCATCCGATATAAAGAAAATGGTCAAGGTATAAAGATAGACAAGAAGAGACCCTAAAGACACGTTACATTTCTTCAGTAAGTGTCATTTGCAGTAATTTATGAAGCGTAATTGACTTTTCCAGACCAGTTTGGTCTTTGTTATCAATTTCACACCATGCCAGGTATGACAGTTTGCTGAAAAAGATAAATTGAGATGTCAACATATTTTCCAATTTTGAGAGCGTGAATTGTAAATATTTAATGAGCACATTTAGAAACTTGAATTCTACATCTGCGTGTGATTTATTTGCTAATGCTGTCAGTATGTTTGCCTTATGCTTTATATTAATGTACTGAGCATCCACCCCCACTCTTTTTTCTTCCCAAATTTCTTCACCCAGCCAATTCTAGGACTAAGACACCTCATCATCTCTAAAGTCTAAGGCAATGGCCAAGAAAATAAATGTCTCTTCTCCTTTCCCTCCTTCGTGCTAAGACATGACATTATCATGTATCTCAAGGTAAGCAGAATACAGTAAAGCAGCTTTCCAGAGTTTCCCTATTAAACTTGGAAGGGAATCCAAGTTTTCCAAGGGGTTGCACAGAGTTCTGTTTCACTTTTTAGACTAGTCTGGACATTGCTTTATAATGCATGACACTAAGTGAACATTCTTCTTGGTGTTTCAATGTTATGAAAAAATCCAGTGGCTAGATTTCCAACGTGAGGACATTCATTTTTCAACCTGCCAAAGAACCCTAAATTTAATTTGCAATAATTCACCAAGTGCCAGAAAGTAATTTTGCCATTTGAGGTAACCACAAAAAGCAGGTCAAACAGAGGAAATTAATCTTTGCAGGCTAAGATGTGACTTGGGATGTGTTGGAGTCACCACAACTGCAATGAAACTGAATTTATCCAATGAAACAAAGGAAAAAGCGAGGGGAACCTTCTCGTTTTCCATCTAGCATTAGCACGGATAAATGACTCCTTTCTCAAAGACAGATTACCACCTCAGCACCAACTCTTCCAGGCTTACTGTGTTTATTTAAAGAAGCTTCATCTCTAATAAAATAAAACCGGCAATTTGAAAAGTTAGGTTAAGCATATTTTTAACAGTTGGAGCTCCTGGAAACAGGATGCATGTTTGATATTTTAATCAGTCTGCTAATGGAAACTATCTGCTCAAAACTGATTTGCTTAACTACACAAAATACTTCAACAAAATACTTAGTCGCTTGCAACAGCTGCTGAAGAAATGACACAACCTCCTTTTGAACTCCAAAACACAATCAGAGAGCTACCGAAGCAAACTCCCCACCACTTACTGGCTAAAAATTACTTCAGAAAAAAAGTTCTTCTAATCTCCAGCAGAACCTTTTATATAATAATCTTTGCAAAGGTTTACAAATATTTTAAGTAGCACATCCACAACTCCTACTTCCAACATCCCTACTCATAAGACAAAGACCTTTGGTGCCATACTGAGAGCTGAAAACCCTGAGCATTTCCTAAAGTGATTGTGCATACACATGAAGAACACTTCTATGGTGTTTAGTTTTTATAATCTATTTCGTTTATAATTTATAATCTATTTAGTTTATAATATCTATCTATTTAGTTTTTATAATCAATGGTAGGACACGTAACAACATAGATCCTAAAGCACAAAGCTCTGAAAACTAGAGACAATGCACCGAAATATACTGCTGGTACAAAGCACATGGTTTTCCCCAGCTACTAGCATGGAGGAGGGATTTCAGGCACACAGGATTTGATAGAAACAATCCTGAAAGCCATCGCCCAAGTCTCTATATCCATATTCATTTTCAATTTAATTCGTAAAGTGACATCCTGGCACTGAAAGGTCAATGGAACAACTTCCCTTGGCTTCAGCAGTAAGAGAGCTTCCCTCTATACTATTAATCTAGAGTATCATTTATTATTATCCTAAATCAGAACAACCTATCAGGAAAACAGGTACAAATCCTGTCAACAGTTTTCACAACCTACATGTTATTTCCATGCTCTTCATTGCAGCAACAAATTAAGGATCTGCGTTGTAAGAACACACTATGGACAAACGAGAGGAGAAAAAAGAGAAAGGGGAAAGTAAGCTTTGCATTTGACATTCTTCACCATTATGCAAGTACTGAGAGGGTAAATGCTTAGGAATATTCAGCAAACAGTTATCTGGGAAGTTTATTTTATTGCACGGGAACAAGAAACACCAACAAAAAAAAGGCCCCTTCCAATCTTTAGACGCATATGATTTATTTTTTTCCAAACTGAGTAATGAAGGATTTAGACAAACAACACTCATACCACATTTCCAAGATTTCTAGTGTATCACAGCGCAGAGTCCCACCCCAAATGACCATCAACATGTGGTGAGAACACTCCTTTCAGACTGAGCCACTGGGACTTACTAGGAAATAAATTATCATCATCCCCATCAAACAGCTGGTTTTGATGCCCACCAGGCCATTATCATCAACAGGAATCTCCAAGAGACTCTACAGAGCTTGGATGCTGTCTCTGTGCTACTACCAGTGAGCCAGGGGGTGAAAAGCAAAATAATTAGTAGCAAAGTTTGAGGTTGACACAAACAGGGGTGGAACAGCAGATACCAGTGGATGAATCATTGCTAGAGAGTGTCCTGGAAGGCTCAGTACGCTGAGGAAAAAGAAACAGCTTTGTAATACAGGCAAATATTAAGTCAAAGTTCAAAGGAAAGGATGCCTGACTTCCAAATTTGAGGATTCTATCTGGAGAAGCAATAGCTTTGAAAACAGCTTGAGAAAATTGCTGCAAGAGCACAGGATTGCTGTATTTACTGTTAGGTGACAACCAATCCAAAAATTAGAAGAAATTTTGCTCAGCTGGACTCATATTAACCTAAGCTCAAATAGTCTGCCTGTAGATTGTTCAGTTTTTCTTGTTTATTCCTATTCTAATGGTAAGTCAATCTCAAAATGTAAAAGACCTTTTAAGAAAAAAATCCCACTCTTACATCCCATCATATCACTGCTTCTTCATCTGAACTGTCCACAAAATTTATCCTGGATTGGCAAATAGTTTTAGTGCCCTAAACTTTCTCCATTCAATTAATAAGCTCTTCAGAGAGAAAATACTGTTGTGTGCTGTTCATTCACTTAGATTTTCAAAGGGAAGGTGAGCAAATGGGGACCAAAACATAGGTATGGGAGAAGAGCCTTGAGAATTGGCTTTTCAGTCTGGAGGAGCAGCTGATGCACTCCCATAAAAATGTCAAAGATGAGCAGACAACAATAATGTAATGGAATTGCTGAAAATGGCTTGCTGGCCTCCACAGCACCCATCTGCTTAAGAACACACAGCAATCACTTCACTTGTACTCGAGTTCACCAACACAAAAGCTGTGGCTTAACTGAGACCTCTTTCTGCTTGTTCCTTTGTTATGCCCTTTGCCATGCTCTTCAATTTTTTGTGTGTCCCATTTCCTACAAGAACACAAGCATTCTTTTCTCCTCATTCTCTGTTGCTTTCCTAGGCCACCAAGTCTATTACTTGAATCTTACACTTTCTGTTTTCAGTCTAACAGTTTCTTGAGTTCCTGGTATGCAGCCCTTTCCTTAAGATCCTCCACACTGCCCCTCCTTTCTTGCAAAGTTAATTTCCTCCTTTCTTCCCTCCTGAAACCACTTCATTCAATGTTTGTTCTTTTTCCCTGCTCATCACCCCTTCTTTTCTAAGGGCTCCTCCTCTTCATAGGGAGGACTGACCCAAGTGCCCAGATCGATCCAGGGTCTTTTTGGCTTTTCTTCTGGCTTGCCTGCCCTATAGTTGCTTCCAGCCACGTTCCACCTCCACCTTTACTATGTGTTCTTCAGAGAGTGAAGAAGAAAAACTGACAAGGCATCCTTTGAATTCTGAATGCCTTCGTAGTGTTTTGGTATACCAAGGATGCTCAGAGCCCTTTTATTCCTCTAAACAAGAGCTCAATTTCTTGATTATATAAGAACAGAAAAAAGGAAATAATACGATGTTTTATTTTTCTGTATACCTATAGTAATGTCTCATACATTACTGAACTGACACTTGTTCATGTGAAGAAAAATAGATTATCTAGACAAAAAGTTGGGCATTTTAAGCATCAGCCCCAACTTCGTTTGTAGGGGTTGCCAGCAAAATGGGAGCAAAGCACACAATCCGTGTGCAGACCAGCAAGCCAGTTCCTTCTTCCCAACCACTTCACCTGCATGAGCAAACACAACTGTTTCCACAAGAGCCTCCCTCAGCTTCCTTCGTATTCCTTCCTGAGAATTACTGTCACTGGGCAAGATGTTGCCAAGGACAAAGTAAAAACAAGGTGGTATTTTGAACAGCAGAGTTGTCAGGGAGGACTTGCTACAGAAGATGTGAGTCAGGCTGAGGCAAATCTTATTTAGAAGCCAAAACAATTTAAGAAAGCTACATTCCAGCCACAGAACATAATTAAAGAGGAATGAGAGAAAAAAGCAGAATTTTTAAATCTGGAGTACGCATAGCAATTTGGAAGCAGCGTGTAGGATAGGAAAATCCTTTCAGTTTCTTCTCCATTCCAACTTTGCTGCAGGAAAAACGTTCAGAGGCATCATGTTGTCACACCTATGTATGGCAAATAAAACATTGCTGTCACACACCATAAGCATCACAATCTGAATCAAAATGAATATTTTCAACTTATTTCTGCTTGTTGATTCTATGATCTGCTCTATTTTAGAATCCAGATGCTTTAATGAGGTAGAATCTAGCTGCATTAGATATGTACAAACCTAATGCAGATAGAGTGTGTTTAACTCTTAAAGAGATGAACTCTGTGGTGGTTTTGTTGGATAGAAACCATAGGACAGACAAAACCTGCTCATTAGGACTCCACATTTCACCACAGAATATTTGCACATGGTTGAAAAGATCTGAACCTGTTTTGTGAGATGTTGGTAAAACCGTACAAAGAGAGTTCAAAGTTATCTGCTCACGCTGGGCTATTTTCAACGGTAACCATTTGGTCATGTTTGGAAACCCAAAGTTCAGCTGTCATATTCTAGCCCCTCCTACACAGAGAGACAAAAAACAAACACAAAAAAAACCCAAACCAAAACAAAAACCCCTTGTAGCTTAAAAGCAACATATCTCTTGCAAAGACACAAAACTATTGAATTGTAAAAATCAACTGAAGGCCACCTCAACTTTTCCTGGGAAACTGTAGTTCAGCTTAATAGGCTTTATTAATGATTTCTTTAGGAATTCAGAATTATGCTTTAAATTTTTAATTACAAGAAATACAGAGGAGTCCGATCAGCAGGTAATAAGAATTCACAGCTAGAAAGTACCCATTTTGCAACTCATTTAGTAGTTTGTTTCAAATATCTTAAAACAGATCTGACTTGATGCTGCTGCCATACCGCTTGGGGACAAAACCGTGCTACTGGCATTCGAAAATCCTGCCAATGTCACAAAATGTCCAGTGAAAGACAGTCAATACATAATCTGCAAGAAATCTGGGCATTTTCTGTGCATCATAAATGTGCCTGAAATGCTCCCTTGAAGGTCTGACTTATTGATCCTTACATTCAAAGCGCTCTGATCTGAAACATTATAAGGTATCAAATTAGGTGCATTTGGCATCAAAAAATGCCATCAGCATCACTTCAGTGTTGGACAATCTGTGGCATCATGGAGTTTACTATGACCTGAACTACTAGAGACACCCTGAAGGTGTTTATAAAATGGTTCAAGTTCTCCAGCTTTGATATAATTTTATTTTTTAAGTGGAAGAATGGAAAAGCAATAGTTTTAATTTACTCTACGTCGACACAAGTCTAGGGGTGGATTTGCTGAGGTCAGGGGAGCGGAGAAAGGGTGAAGGACCAGTGGGTGAAGACCAGTGCCCAGCTCTTCGGGATGCAGAGCCCAGGAAAGACCAGGTCACTCAATGCCCACCCCACCAGGAGCACAGCGTATGTTCCCGACACGCTGGCCAGCAAAGTGCTCCCTACGTCCCAGAAAGCAAAGGTCCCTGAAGCTGCCCAGAGGGGAATCTGGAATGACTGAAAGTGCAATTAATTCCTTGTGGCATCTATTAAACCAAGAAAGGCAGAGGAGGAAAATAAAAGATGAACTGTGGACTAGTACACAGCCTGACATTCACAAAAGGAAACATCCTGAAAGGGAAAAGGGAAAGGGAAAAACCAGCTGCCTTTCAAAATAAAATACCTGGCATGGTGTATTTCTGAGACTGTTGTCTCCTTGGGCTTTTAGGAAAAGCACTGTATTATGTTTATGAAACGAGATTTTTGCAATACATGAAGTATGTGGAAAAGCATCTTGCCCTCCATATCACTAAAAGCATCATTATTCTCTTGACTGAGCAACTTTTATGATTGCTCCTGAGCTTCTCAAAACTCCCAGTCTTTTACCCGTGGTTTCCTGAAGAAAAACTCAGATTCTTTGGCGTGGTATGTGTCCAACTGCCTCCCCCTTCAGCTGTGCTCCTCTTACATTCAGCACATCCCTGTTATTCTTTCCACAGTCACCACCATGTTCTTCCTG
Organism: Thinocorus orbignyianus; assembly: GCA_013400375.1. Classification (NCBI taxonomy): domain Eukaryota; kingdom Metazoa; phylum Chordata; class Aves; order Ciconiiformes; family Thinocoridae; genus Thinocorus; species Thinocorus orbignyianus. The sequence continues at coordinate 103,724 of VXBW01000655.1, read as the reverse complement.
TCCCCAGCAAAACATGACACTACATCCTATCCCTTCTCTCCCTGAACATGCAGAAAACCTCATTTTTTATAATTTTACCCTTGTCAAAGACACACCATCGCAGTGGTCAGTGGACGGTTGACTTAGTTAATCCCATCATCTAATTAGGCTGAACTATAATACAAAGGAGTAAAGTTTATCCATTAATCTTACCATTCCCTAGACAGGGAAAAAATCTGAAATCAATAACAATGGTGCAAAAGCATTGCTTAAAATACTAAAAATATCAGTATATGCCAATATTTTTCAATCCACCCTTACAAATGAGAAGGAAAAAAGGTTGATATACCCAATACTAACGTGTGGCCAGGCAGTAAATATTTAATCAAGTAAAAGATTTCTATAGATACTTCATTAAAATGCAGACATTAAACACTTTTCTGTAGCAGAGACTAGAATCTTTGTCATAAGACCTGTCATAACATCTGTCCTTGTTATAACCTCTGTTTGCAGCATTTGTACAATACAAATGGCCAGTGCACACAATCCTGCCAGTAACTTCTCTAGAGTGAAGGTGTATTTAGGTTGCATTAGATTCAGCACAGCAAAATTAAGACAATCATCTTCAATGACACTCTTCCTAACACATCCCACAAACATCAGCTGGATAAACCAGTTACAGAGTAAGGGCCACACCAGTGGAAGAGCCGGACCTACAGTCAATTATCAATGAAAACTACATAGTTTTAACAAGCAGAAATACCAGCAGATTTTACTACAATAAGGAATCGGATTAGAATTCAAATTCATGGGAAGTGGTGTGAAAAGTAAGTTAAAAAAGAGCTGCAAAATTCTGAACCTGAAAAAGAATAATCATAGAATGATTAGAGTTGGAAGGNACTCCAGGTGGGGTCTCACAAGTGCAGAGTAGAGGGGGAGAATCACTTCCCATGACCTGCTGCTCACACTTCTTTTGATGCAATCGTCTGGATGTGCACCAAGGAAGTACTTCTGCAGAAAAGAACCTGTCCCTAGTCTTAACACTGAACAGGAGTCAACAGTTTCATTCTTTTGCCAAAAAAAATGGAAGATATATTCAAAGGAATAGAACTTACGCTACCTGTTAGCTAATCCTTCCACTGCAGTTAGGGTTGATAAACACACAGCTAGTATGTTGTGTCTTACTACACACTTGGCAGGTCCAAAAAATGGGAACCAACTGAGAAGAGTCCAAATAAAGTAAAGAACATGAACACAAATCTAGATATCATGACCTATGTGGAAAGACTCAAAAAATGGGAGTCACTTCCTCTAAATAGAAAAATGATGGGGAATAACACTGGCCACGTACCTACCGAACTGCAACAAGGAAGTGGCAAAGACAAATAATCTTTCCTCCTCATACAGGAGCACAGAACAAGAACAGGCTAATAACATTTTGTAAAATTAGAGTTAAAAATTACTATTTTTAACTATAAAAACAGCCAAGTGACAGAACAGATATGCTGGGAAGACTGTGGGATTTCCCCCATTCTCTCAGGAATTCCACAGGCTGAGTAGATTTGGCATGGAGGTGACTCAGGTGACTCTTCTTTTTGGGTAGTGCTTTTCTACCACTGTACAAATCTCTGCTTCAGAAGAGGTGCAAAGGAAAGGTGCCTGCAGGACAATAAATCTGCCAGATATCTAAGCTCTGAGAATCCATAACAATTTCATTTTTTTTAGTTTCTTTTTCACTTCCCATAGTTTTGCACCTTTACAGGGCAACTTTTCACAGCTCAGTCTAGAAATTACACAAGACCAAAGGCATTTCACATTGTCACCTACACTGTTTTAACACACCCTCTGAAGTTCTGGCTTTAAAATAGGTAGTAAATTTTCAGAGGAGTACTTAAAAAAAGGACAGTGTTTGCTAATATGGTTTAATGGCAAGGATGCATTCTCATGTTTATACATTAATTCATGAAAAAGACAGCTACATATGGCATCCAAGAGAACTGAATATATCAAGTTTCTTGTTTTGACATATTTTTGGTGTGGAAAAGAAAAAAAAAGGAACTAGTATCTTTAGAGAAAATAGTTTGAAGTCAGGAGCTACCTACCACTAAGATCTCAGTCCTGCTGTCCTTGCATTGCCCGTGCCTTCTTTGAAGCTCCCATTCACCTTTGAAATTTCTGTATCAAAGCAAAGTTTGTATCTTAAAAGACCTTCTTCAATTATTGTGAAATTTAGTTAACAGAATCACTCTACTTCCATCAGCTCAGAGCGGAGACCAGCAATACAGTGGCACAGCAGGAGTTTAAGGGTTGCTGAAACAAAATTACTGTTCTAATGATGATTACTTTGCTGTTATGTCTGTTAACAAAACGAACGTTTGGAGAGGCCGATGATCCTTGAAATGTGTTGTTTCAGTGTTATCAGAGCTACCAGAATGACTTCTGAGTCTGGGGTCATTTTTCACTATTACTCATATACAGACCATATGCCTGAAGTTAAATGTGGAAGAAAAAAGTCAGTTAGGAATTTCAATATGCTCTGATGTCTTGGTTGAGCGAAGAGAGAGGACGTAGATACTCAGAATCGAGTGCTTTTCAAAACTCTCACCTTCAAAACAAAACAATCTTAAAGCACTTCTCCAAGACTTCAAGTATTGGAAGTGACTTGCAAGCAAAAATGTTAAGTGCAGTACTACACAGCAAAGTGGCACCGCACAGCCTGGGTTCCAGGAGGCCACCAACAGCCTCTGGGACAGGGCTTCAACCTGCTCTGGCTGCCCAGCACCCTCTGCCCCACCTCTCCATGGGCCTCCTTCTCCCTGAGGTCATGCTCTGCTCCCCATTCTTCTCCAGATTTAGCACTGATGCTCCAAGCTACACATCTCCACGTTCAAAGCCTTGCTACCACCTTTTGTTGGTGATGGCAGTGCCTGATTGCAGCATTTCACAACTGCTGCTCCTCGTGGCCACCCTGCTGCTGCAGACTCAGACTTTTGTTTTTTTATGATTGAGGTGGGTTTTTTTTTCCCTTTTCCTAAGCCCCAGGAGAAGTCCCACGTGGGGTCTTCACAGTGTCACAGCACGTGTGAAGATGGTTATGACAACCTCAGCAACTGACAGCCTGGTTGTTGCTCGGCATAGCAGGGAACTGCCTGTTCATACATTTTGGCAAAGCATCAAAAATTTGTGGGGACTGAATTATTCCCTGTGAGACCACTGTGCAGTTCACTGCCCTATTTATGGGTACAACAGGTTAAGAGGAAAAGCCTGGAGAACCCTGCTATGTGAGAAACATTTGGACCTGCAAAAAAGTAAGGGGAAAGGAAGGTAAAGGACAAAAATAATTACAGATAAAGAGGCAGAGATTCCTGTGTAGATTACCACATGGAGGAAACCTTGGGCTGATTAAGCAGCTGGCTCTTCTGCCTGGGTGTCTGTGCAGTTGGGAAAGGAAATTTGCAGGGAGAAACTTCCGCTTAATCCAGAAAAGGTGTCTTGCCCATCATCAAAATGCCTTTCACTGATGTACCGTGAAGGCAAGTCCTCTAAGCAGGAGTGGGGATTAAACAAGTCAGTAGGTGCCCAAACTTAGCCAGAACTTTAGATTTTTCATGGATGAAAGGGCTGGGCCACATCTGAGTTTTACCCTGATGGCAAGCCCTGGCTGCCAGAGCAGTACTGGTGCTGGGCTACCTGTGTGGTCAGGATGCAGACTCCAGAGGAAGGGAAAACAGCGTTAAGACGAGCACGGTCTCACCCAGAAGCTGTGAAAGCTTGTACCTAGACAGTCAGAATGAGGTTTTAGGCTGTTTTTTCAAGTTGTCTAGGCTTCTGTTTTCAGACATACCTGAAAAAGGACACAGGACTGCACACACCTGATGTGTAACTGATAAGGCTGCTATTCCAGAACCTGTAGAGCTGTTGCTTCTGCCCTGAAGTACTTTTTAATTTCTGTCAAAGCATCCAAATGGCACGTATGACATTGCCCGAGTGTGGCACCTCCCTTTCAGCACCTGTAGCGGGCTGCTGATCTCCCCCAGGGCAGTGTCTCAGGCAAAAGGAGTGTGAAGAAAGATGAAGGCACTGGTTTTACCTCCTGGCTGAAGTTCTCTGACTGTGTTTCTGCCTTCATCATGGAAAGGAGTGGGATATTCCTTCCCATAAATGCTGTAACAGGGCTGTAACGTGTGTCTTTTCACAGGCAAAGCCTGCAGAGGAGGCAAAGAGAGGGAGGAAGTAACAGCAGAAAACGCTGAAATCAGATTAGACATTAGGAAGAAGTTCTTTGGTGTGAGGGTGCTGAGGCACTGGAACAGGTTGCCCAGGGAAGTTGTTGATGCCCCATCCCTGGAAGTGTTCAAGGCCAGGCTGGATGGGGCTTGGAGCAACCTGCTCTAGAGAGAGGTGTCCCTGCCCAGGGCAGGGGGGTTGGAACTTGATGATCTTTAAGTTCCCTTCCAACTCTGACCATTCTATGATTCCATGATTCTATGAAATTAATGGCTGTGCATAAGCAGAGGAGAAAGAATGAGGGAGTTAGAGCCTCCAAGAGTCATGAGCTTGCCTAAAGGCTTGATCTGGACTGAAATACCAAAAAGGCTATAGAGAAAGGACCCACCTGACAAAATCCTGCTTATGGATTTTTGAGGGTTTTCGGTATTACCTGGAAGAGGAAGGACACCTCTGAAGTGAACTGCTGATTAATTAGACAAGACAAATGCCAGCCTTAACGCTGTAATGAAGAGAGTCATCTCCCAACACTTCACCCATCCACTTGGCAGCTCCCATGGTACTTCATGCTGACAGGCCACATGTTTTTGCAGAGGAAACACTGACAGAGATTATCACCTACCAAGAGCTGTCACGCAGCAGTACTAGATACAACATCCTCATTTCTGGAATCAATGAGAAACAAGCTTCCAAAAAACTGGTATCGTGTTGAATTTTTAAGAACAGATATAAATTAAAGCTATAACCACAGCTGGTAATTACAAAAACAAAAAGGGAAAGTGTGAAAAATCTTAGTGCTGACCTAAGTAAAGGCAAAAATGAAGACTGTGATCTTGGGAAGGAAATAGTTAAACACAGAGCAGAGGTGAGAAGTGTCATTCTTGAATCCTGAAGCGTACCACATGGCAAGGATATTCCAATAGTCCTAGTACTGTACATACGATGGCAGATACAAGGAATTTTCCAGAATGCCATGGAAGCTCTTGCTTATTTAACAATGTGTCCACAGTGAGATACTTTTAGATTATTTTTTTTTCTGAAACTTAAAATACTACAAGAGAATTAACAAACTATTGTGAAAGATAAAAAGGTACACTTCAAAAACAGCCTCCTCTTCTCATTGCCTACACCAGCTGACTTCCTGGAGTGCTCCATTTGTCTACAAGTGTACTCTTAGAGAATCCCATCGAAGACTTAAGAGCCCTCAGTGCTATCTTTTCATCTTCTTACCCTGCTGCCAACTTTTAGGCATCTGCAGCAGAGTCCCAGGAAAATGCCATCTCTCTGCTCCTCTGCTTTGCAGGCTCTACCCTTCTCAGCATTCAGGCGTCTATTCATTTCTCATGCAGCACATCATCTTGTCCTGGCTGGATGCAAAACTGGCTCCAATGGCCGTGCCCAGAGAGTTGGGATTAATGGAGTGAAATCTTGTTGGTGGCCATTCATCAATGGTGTCCCTCAGTTTTGGGGACAGTCTTGTTTAATATCTTCATTGATGACCTGGATGAGAGAATTGAGTGTACTCTCAGCAAGCTCACAGACAACACCAAACCAGGTGGGACTGCTGAACTGCTGAAGGGTAGGAAGTCTCTACAGAGGGACCTGGACNGAGTGGCTGGACCTACCCAGAAGAAAAGGACCTGGGAGCATTGGTCAACAGCTGGATGAACATGAGTCCAGGTGGCCAAGAAGGCCACCAGCATCCTGGCCTGGATCAGGAACAGGAGGGCCAGCAGGAGTAGGGGGTGATGGTGCCTCTGTCCTGGGCACTGGTGAGGCCTCACCTCCAGTGCTGTGTTCAGTTCTGGGCCCCTCACTACAAGAAGGACATTGAGGGGCTGGAGTGTGTCCAGAAGAGAGCCACCAAGCTGGGGAGGGATCTAGAGAACAAGTCCTATGAGGAAAGGCTGAGGGAACTGGGCTTGTTGAGTTTGGAGATGTAGAGGTTGAGAGGAGACCTCACCGCCCTCTACAGCTCCCTGAAAGGAGGGTATAGAGAAGTTGCTGTTGGCCTCTTCTCCCAAGGCATTAATGACAGAACTAGAGGAAATGGTCTGATTTTCATCCCACATGCATCTTCTCCGACTGCTATGCCCTTTTCTGTGTCTCTTCTATCGGTGCCATTGACAGGTTCTTCTCACTGCTTTCAGCCACTCCTGGAACTTCCTTATTTCTCCTCTCCTTTCCCTTCCTTGCTGTTGCAGTGCCTAAGAGCTCACAAGGAACATGGGAGGAAAACGAGTGAGATGGGAAGAAGAGGCAGAGACAGATACCAAAATGATGAGTGGAAGAAAAGGACCTGTTAAATTCTGCCTTGATGAAGTGACAGGACCAGAAGCATATTTAGGAAAAGGCTTCCTGAACTCCCTTCTACCAGACTGCTTTAAGATTGTCAGTGTTGCAGAAGAGAGCACAGCAGCAGCTACTCAGCTACAACAGGCCCTATATTTTCCCCATCTATTTATAACATTATTTAATGCCCTGGCCTAAAAGGAACCATTACACCATCTTATCCCTGACTGCAGAAATATCCACGGATGCTCAAGACAAGGCTGGGCTGTATGAAGGTTGACTCAGTAGAAGGGCACGTCCTTTTTCCAGGCTTTGACTGTTACACTTACAGTGCTGATTGGCTATTAATCCCAGAAGCAATTCATCTTTCTCATATTTATTGATTAAAAAAACTGTAGAGAACCACAGTGTGACATCGTTATTGACCTTGAGAATTCTGTTGTGATTCCAAAAAGGCAAAACAAGCCACGCTTGCCTACAGTCATTTTATCAGAAGGCTTAACTTGACTCCCACGTCTTCTTTCAGGATTTTGATTTTCCAAGAAGAATTACTATGCCTGGCACAGCTCAACCAGAGCAGCTATAATGGCCTTGCTGCGTCTCCAGGTGAGTATCCCTGTGAACTTATACTACCTTGAAACAAATGGAATTGCCAGCTGTGTTGGAGACCTTTATCTCTAAGGAATGTTGCTTTTACTGGAAGAGCTGAGCAAAGAGCTCTCTTATGAATATGAGAGTGGAGATTAGACTTGTTGCCTTTAGATTAAACCTCCCCTAATTAACCTTCCAATTAACCTCACATCACTCCCTTGAACAAGACTGTAAATACAAATGATACTACATTCCCTTTTATCACAGAACTAATTTTGCTAGATAGAATTGTGATATATGACCACAGTCTACGGAGAATTATATTTGCAAGAATTTTAAACTCGGTCATTAGTCACCAGGGTGAAAAGAGAAGGCACAGCTGCCAAGACAAGAACAAAAAGCAAAGCATGAAACTTTATAATCAAAGTGCTGTTTTGCAAAGGAGTGAGCTCTGAGATGCAGGATCACTTGGAAATATTGGTTGCATTTCCCAGGTTTGAAGAAATCTTGAGTCGAAAACTATGTCACTGAGAAATTACAGATACAAAACATAACCAACCAAGTAGCCTTACAACAAGAAGCGATGGATTTGCGACAACCTCACAATGCTCCAAATGAAATCTTCCTCTCATTCCTGTGAGGAGAAGCAGATCTACTCCACAGGACTTTTTGCCTGATTCCTGTTTTGTTGAAATACTACCCTCTCCTATTCCTGTCTTCACCATGAATAGTACCTATCCTTCTGCTTTCTCAAATCCCCCTATTTCACATGTGGAAAGCTCTTTCATTAGAGACAATGTTGTGATGAATGTCCTCTGGTGAGAACGGAAGCTGTCTAAAAACTGGAAAAAGCTCTGCATAAAGTTTTTATTGATGAACTACAACTTAATCAGTACTAATTTTCCTCTTCTCACTTTTTGGATTGTAATTTGGTGCCTTAGTATTTGAAGGATTTCACTGCTACATGACCTTGCTGAGCAACTTAATCTTTGTGTAGCTGGTTTCCACTGGGCAACAGCGGTTGCCAGAGATGCCCAAGAAAGTGGTGTGGATTACCTAAGTGCTAACGAGACCATCACCTGCTCAGTGTACATAGCCAACTAACAAGAAGTACATCCAGCTCCATATTCCCCCTGATGGACAAAGAGAACATGGACAAGGCAGTCTGCCCCACCTACCCAAACAAACCATCATGCCATCGTTGATACTGAACTGCTTCACCCTCTGAGAATTCATACTCCTTTGCCTGAAGGCTTGATGGAAAGACAGGAAGACCTTTCATGCCAGATTCTTGTCAAGGCAACACATCCTCCCTAATTTTATTGGCCAAACCAAGAGCACATACCCCAGTTCTGCCACTCTTTCCCTGTTTCTGTTGACTGTATCTGTTCTTCATGCTGCAGCAAGATGCAAACCATGTTTCCTCAGGTCTGTTCTTGGAGCTATCGCTGCTCTCTCAGGTATAAAACTCTCTTTGGGGAGCTGCCTTTCTTCTCCTGCCACCCTATTGACTTCATTTATAGTCCTCCCTTAGGTTCCCATGAGTGGCAAAGTGTCCATTTAAAGGCTGCTAGCAAATGTGTCTCCCATGTGTCACAGCAGACATTTCTCAAAAGATTCAGGTTTGCGTTTGATTTTTTTAACATGTATTTGTATATACATCTTTCACTGCTCTTCTAGGACTAGAACTAGAACTGCCAAACTCCTACCAAGAGAAGAGATACGTCTCACTAAGATCCATCTCACTGAAACGTTCAGCTTACTTTCTAAAGCAAAAGGAACTAGCAGTGCACAGAATTCTACAGAAGAATTTAAATGTTACTCAAACTCCAGGAAGAGGTAGTCATTTTAAGTTATCTCACCGATTTTTTGGGCAGCAGTCTAGCAACAAGTCACCTCATTTCATTTTCCCACACGAGTGTTTTTTTCTTTCTGTTCCCCATTCTACAATTCAAGCCAGGGATGTTGTATTTTACAAAGCAGTGATGCTAGAATACATTACTGTGCTACCACACTGTGATACCAAGAACATCTACATAGAAATAACCACCCTTACACAGGCTCTGTCATTTTTGAATGCTAGGATAAAGCTGAGAATGACTAACAAGAAAGAAAGAGGAATAAGAAAAGATCTGGTTTACCATGAAATAATCTTCCTTTTTTCTTTGCTCTTCGAAAACAGAAAAGTTCTATATCCACAGCACCCTCAAGTTCTGAGAAATTTTTGTCTCTGGACTGAATTCTGAACAACAGGGCTACATTTAACAACAACACAGTACTGTTAAAACTACCCTAAGAGCTTGAAATTCAGACTTTTCAGATAACATGTGTAGTTCACCTGACAAAAACAGCTATCACGGGCAGCTTAAATATTTGAGAAATGAAAGAATATCTGCAGTTAAACAAGCTTCCCTAGTCCTGTGCTCAGCGCTACAGCTGAATGCAAACAGATATNATATCTGCAGTTAAACAAGCTTCCTTAGTCCTGAATGCAAACAGATACAGAAGAGCTGTTCTCTCATTGTATGTAATACAATTCAGGATACCACGTTTATTTAGCCTCCAATTTTCTATAAGCAACTCGCATCTATATTGCTGAATTTTCCACACTAAATGGTCTTTAGAGCCTACAAAAAGCATTCCCTTTTGGCCACAGAGACCTGCAGGCCTGTGTGTGTTGCAAACGGGCACAGCAATGAAGAGGTGCCTTTAGAAAATGCTGATGAGGATTCAGCCAGCCAAAATCTGCTAAAACGGGAATTAAGATGGAATTCAAGGCCATAACTTCCAAGCATGCCCATAATCTTTCCATTTCTGACAATTAAATAAAACCGTGAGAATTAAAAGAAAGTTTTTATTTGTGCATTTTTGAAACAGTTTAGTTCCCAGAAGCTGAGCTTTGTAAGGAGTGACGCAAATAAGCATCCCATCAGATTAATACTTGCAGAGTACCAAGGAAGAGGGTTGAATGTGCTGTGAGAACAGAAGCAAATGCACTGCTTTCAGCCAAAAAAAACCCCAAACCACAAACTCATTATTTATTGTAGAAGAGAAACCTAGCAATCATTTAAGCGTATGCATCTAACTAGTCAGCAAACTTTCCACAGGGGATGATTTTTGTCATTCATTAGAATTTAGTTAACATTGGGTATTTTTACAATACATAAATAAAGAGGAAAAAGAAGTTTTCAGTGGGAAAAGGGGCCTTCAGGTTGTCAGTGAAGGCAAGTTCAGCACCCTGTGGATGCTAAAGGACAGCCACTAAGCCCTGGTTCTTGCTTCTCAGAATCACAGATTATCAAAAAAGGGGCTCCATTAATTTATCTCTGGGCTCTGCCCTTCCGAAACTCATGATATAGTTCTATATATAGATAAAAACATTCATCCAAGCTGTGTTAAGATTGTGCAAAACATCACCAGTGTTTCAGCCTGAGTCTTTATCTCAGTCTTGGAAGACCTCTTACGAGGCTACTGCCTGTGTTAAATTCTTTCAGTCTTCCTAAGTGAGAATATTTTTGCATTTCTTTGTGGCTTCTCTCTAATCTATCTTTTGAGCTGAAGGCTTCATCTTGTTGCTTCTCAGCTGAATGCACTATTTGTGCTTAACAGATAAATGATGACCAGAGAGAGCTGCTTACCCAGACTGTGTGAGCAAAGGTCTTACTGTAACTGCAAAGCACTGTATGCAAATTGGGATTGGATTAAGCACTTCACAACTGAATCAGTTTTTATACATTTGATGTATTCTTTTTATGGCTACTCATTGTCTGGATTTAGTTTTGCTAATACTGGTAGAGAATAAGATCACTAAGCCAGTACTGTTACAAACACAACTCCTGGGCTCAAGATCAAAAAAGGGGAAATAGTTCTTTTTTCCTTTTTTTTTTGAAGCAGGACTGTGGTATCTATTATAAACACACACAGCACAGCCAATGTGATGCCCAGGAGAAAAAGCAAATGAATTTGCCTCCATTTCAGACAAATAAGGAGGATTCTGACTTTTTGTTCTACACAAACAAGAGGGAAAAGAGAGATAGGGGGTCAGCATTTTCTGGGCTTTTATTTCCTGCTGCAATACTGGCCAGTTCTCAGAGCATGTACTGCTTGATGCTTCTCTTTAAACCTCTCAATGGCTTCCTGCTAAATCAGCTGCTTCTGAAGTAAGCTTTTCTCTAAGACTAAATTACTGCCAAAAAAAATAATCAGAAGACAGACCACCCCAGCCCCAATACAACAAGTAATGCTCTAGTATCCAAAGCTAAAATATGGCAGAAATTCAATATATAATAACATATTGTGTGTTCTTATAAACCTTTCACAAGATCTGCTAACTTGTTAAATTTAGAATTCAAAGGAATACTTCATTATTGAACAAAAATTGAACAGACTTACAGTTTACCACCTTTGAACTCCTTTTAAGTTTTTATCTCAAACCTCACATTCTTCCATCCTGAGGCTCAATCCATATTCATCTTTGAAAACAACCACTGGGTTATTTCCCCATAAATAAGGATATCACCTCTGCTCGTTCATAGCAATGCCTGCATTTCTGATCATGATAAATAAAAGAGCATTTTTCCAGGCTGGAATTAACTCTCCTATACTGCCCCAGGTAGATCTGGATAAATGGCATTTAAGTGTCTTCACTTTTAACTACACTGATATACGGTATTTTCATAATGTGATGAAAAAGAACTGAATCACATGGCAGTGTCCCACCTCAGTACTTCAACTTGAAGTCTACCTACTCCCTCTGGTTTTGGTGAGCAAAAGGTACCTAATCACTGAGCAGGTGGTTGCACACTGACGATGGGGGAAGGAAGGAGTTGTTTGGTCCACGAGCTAGAGCAGAAGCAGGTCTCTCTTACCTCTATTACCTCCCATAGCCTCAGGAGTGGAGTCAGGAATCCCAGCAGTGAACAGGGGTATCTGCAAGCTTTCACATCCTGACAGCTCTGGACGTTCCTCAGCTCTGTTTCCCATCAGCACTCTGTGAGGAACTGTTTGGAGTGAGAAGAAAAATAAAAGAAATTATAAAAAAACCCAGAGGCCGGTTGTGTGTAGAGAGAGCAGAGATGGCAGCAGGAAGACCTGGAGGAGAGGATGTAAACTTAGCTTTATTACCTCATACGTATATACTGCTTTAATGTAACATAAAGAAAGTGTAATATGTTTGAAACGGGCCAGGGTGAATCAGTACAGCCTTGAAAACACAAGCCAGGAAGAGGAGGATTTAAGCAATGAAGGAAGATCCAGTCCCTGCAGGAAACATGACTGTCTAATACCAATGAAACATCTTGGAGGAGGAAAAGAGGGAGTTACTCTGTGTTATTAACTGCCATATCATACCTTCCCAGTTTAAAATACAAGTCGTTCTACATTGGGTATAAATACAAACAAATGAGAGGGAAAACTAGCAGAAGTTGCACATTAAAGATACAAATACACATAACAGGCCAAAACATTTGGGCCTACAGCACCTCGCTACTTCACCTTTCTCCCCTCAGCCCCTTCTCCTCTGCCAAGCTGCATTATTACCAAATAATTACAGGAAGCTCACACATTTTTCTGTTTCATCTGTAAGCCTTCCGGCACAGAGGTTTTGTTTTCCACTGGTTTTGATCTTTCTAACATCATTTGAGCTAGTGGAAAACAAAAGTCAAACCAAAACTCGACAAGAGGCTCTCAGCATGAGGGACCACCCAGGTCAATACACTCAACAGCACTGTCAGGTGTTCCTTCACCACCAGAATGACAATCAAAAAAAAGCAAAATCAAGTAATGAGAAGATATGAAGGAGAACCTGAAAAGCACATCCAGGGAATAAACTTAGCTTTTTATTTCATATACACACACAAGGTGATACCACAAACTGTCCCATCCTCTTGCATCAATACTTTGCTATTCTTGCCTATTTAATTAATGTCTTGACAACACTACATTAAATACTCATGATGCTTGGAAAGAACCAACTCTGTCAGTGTACAGACCTAAAATCAGAATAAGAATCAGTCCAAGCTGTAGCGTTGTGTGACTCCTGTCACGTAACTTACTGCCAGAAAGCACTGAATACTCAAAGGAAGACCTGGAACTTCTGCATCTCAGGATGGGCTGTGGCTTTTTACGGAATATCCAAGACGGTGGTGGCACAGCCAGAAGAAATGGGATGGGATGGAATGGGGCCACGTACACTTCCGTGCACCACATGGGTGTAGGCACCCCAAAGGGAGAAAGGAAACTGTGCCACTGTGAGCAGATGAGGATGGGGCTTAAGGTTCAGACGTGATGAGCATCTACCACACAAACTGAGTCCGAGATGTTCTCTGGATCCTCAGCCCATCTGAACACCAGGACATACACTCTACAGGTTTATTAATATTTCAGCTTGATATGTATTTTTAATCAAAAGATCTTAGAAGTCCAATAGAATTTCCAGTTTATATATTCCAGTCCTTAGATGCTTCCATTACTAAATAGTTTATAGGATACAGATCTTACACAAGAAAAATTCAAGATTTTAATGATTTACATGGATTTCTGGGATGATAAAGATTCACAAAGATAAGCTGTGTATCTTCTTACCCTGTACCAAAATGCAACTCAGCATTTTAGAGAATCAGTTACAAGAGAAAAAGTTTCCACAAAGAGGATAGATAGCAACACTTTAGTAATTTATATCAATTAGACCATTCCAGCATTCCTGCTTATAATCAAATCCAGGCCTTAATGGAGAAGAAAAATGGAAACACAAGCAAAACATTTAAGGTCCCTGTGATACGCAGATGTTTTTAGAGGGGTATCTTCCAGGTTGGCAGAGGACAGAAACCTTGACTTTCAGACCACCGACCTGCCTCAGGGAATCTGTACAGCCAATTGCCTTGGGAAGGAAGGTCACAGCATCAACTTGAGATACTGACAGTGAAAACACACACAGCTCTTCAGAATTCCAGCATTATTCACCTGTTGTTTCAGACTGACTACTTGACAACTCCTAACTGCAGCCTACAGGACAACTACATCAAACAAATCAGAAGAGAATTCCACAGGATTGCTGGATTAAAATAATAATTTTTAAAAAAGGTAAAAAAGGGCTACGCTCTGTCAAGACAAAACAATTTTAATTCCAGTATGGAAGGAGGAAAGGATTCCAAAGTGAAAAATCAAATGCTGAAGGCAGATTCATAGATGAATATTAAGATTTTTTTTGGGGGGGGTGGTGGTGGTTGCTTTTTCCCCCCTCTTTTTTACTAGTTGTATCTGAAATAGGCTCAGGAGTTCAATTTTTAAACTAGTGTCCCTTGACATACTGGGAATCAAGGTGCAAATTCCCTGCCTAGGTCCTTTTCTCTGTGTGACTATGAGACATTTAACAAGAACTATCTACAGCAGTGAATGGAAATTACCCTTGGAGGGAAAAGGAAAGGAAATTTCCTAAAGGTCCTTTAGATGTTTTCAAACCTTTCCTCTCTGAGAATACCAAATAAATACATTAAATTAAAGGAAAATCAACTGGCAACTCTGAAACCTTGTGGTTGAAGGCTTGGGAAAAATGAAAATAGATGATCTGACTTTAAAGACCACAATGTTCTGACTTTAAAGACCTTGTCCTGTATAATAGGTGAGAGAGTCCCAGCAAAGATCCTGAAAGCTCTGCTCCCTGGTCTTTTTCACTGAAGGCAAAGGCTTTCATCCACTGCACTTGAAAATATGTCTATTTTAAAATCCCCAAAGGCATATATATAACAGTGCCTGAGTTACTGTATTCAAACTACCTGGATTAAATATTACAATGAGCAATGTTCACACTGAAAATTCAACTGGCCCACAGCAGTCTATGTATGCACAGCTAACCAATGTACTAGCTGTTAATTTTATCTGAGATTGAGTACAACAACTGCTTCCATTCTGCATATCAATTCCTACTACATTTATGCAAGGTGGTAATTAATACAGCTAAATCAGAAAAGTTTATAGAACCAGGTGAACTTGGCTTCTGAAGTACTCTGCCACTTGATATATCAGGTTACTGAGTGGGTTTGCATTATGCTTGACAGTTCTGGGCAGTAAAACATAATTCAAACCTAACAGAATTGTACTGCGTACTGTGATGAAAGAAGCAAGGCATATTTTATATAAAAAAACCAACCCTACGAGCTCTACCAAGTTGCATTAAGGTACTTAGAGGCTGATAAGAGCAGCTGTGCAGCAGCTGTACAGTTTGTGGGTTGCAAGACCGATCGAAAGCTGAGTCCAGAATGATCAATTCTAAACGCAACCGCTACGTCGAAACTGGCAGCAAAGTGAGAACAGACACCTGTGGGGGCTGGACACTGGACTATGAACAGGAAGGAGACAAAAAGTTCCCAATTTGGCCTTTTACAAATACATACGTGCTCAGCAAACAGAAAGATCTCCAAAAAAAATCTCTGAAACACACCATCATGTACTAAACAAGTCTTTACTATATGTATTTCTCTTCTAATAGCTTCTTTGAAACCTACCTGGGCTGTCAGAAACCAAGACACACCACTGGAGAGGCATCTCTAACACACCAATGTCCTTCCTGGGAGCACTGTGGCTGGGGAAGTCCCTCAATTATTATCATCTACCAAATTCATTGCTTTTATTACCAAAACAAATATTTTTTTCTTCCCTTACTGATTTTTTTTCTTGTGGGGTGAATGCTACCTGCAGTCCTGAGGCTTCACAGCATGCTTTCTCTCAAAGAGCTGGTTAAGTTAGTAGCTGGTTTTGCCTGTTGAGTACATAAAAGGTATGTTTGCCTGGCATATGGATGACAAATATGTGAGTTCCAGCTCTATCCCCCTCAATATTTGGCATCCAAAGGATGTGTCCTATCAAGTGGGCCAGAGGCTATTTCTCTCATACTGGGATTCTTCATTCTCAGAAAGTGTTCCAAAGGGTTTCTTTCCGTAAAGAAACAAGTAACTTGGAAATCTGATTAACACTGATTAAAACGAGAAGAAAACTCATCAGGCTTGTTTGTGTGAGCCCAGACACCCAAAACTATTCCAGTAAGACCCAGATTTTAAGCCACAAATTTAAGTGTGAGTATCCATTTTCCTGACAATGTGCTACTCCTGTTCTCGGCAGGCAGTGATTGCCTCATCTCAGAGGCAGACAGGTCCTGGTTTGCTACCTGTAGACTGCCAAAACCTTCCTCACAGCACATTTTCTTGTCTAGCTTGTCTACCTCACCCCCCTGGAAAACAGAGATGTGAAAACAAACAGCTAGGCAGAACCAGAGGGATCACGTATTGTCTGAACACAGAAACTCCCACACACCAGCTGGAGAGTGTTTGCACAAAGCCTCTACCTTTCTGTCCGCCCTCTCAGATCTTACCTTTACAGGAGGCCAAGGAAACACTTTCAGAAGCCAAGGAATTACAGGTGGATTAAAGAAAAAACAAATGAATCACAATCAACAGTAATACAAGTGTTATACTACAAAGTAAGTTTTATAATGCTACAAACTTCATTCTTGAGCCCCTAATACCACCTTTCTATTCCGCATATATTAATTAGAGAGAAAACTCATCACCTCTTCCACAGTTAACAGTTTCTCTCTATTGCAAGAGCCAGCTATCTTTTTCCTATCAAATTACTCTCGGTCAGCACTTGGTTTGAAGTTTGCCGTTGTTTTGTCTGCTGAGGAGACAGTGAGACCCAGGCTCATCTGCTTTTACCAGATAGAATCAGCTGTTCTAATAAAAGATCCTCAGTATCTCCTCCTATAAATCTTGCACCTTTCAGACCTCCGGGCTAACACAATTACAAGCTCACTCTCAATAGTTCCTTACTGCAGTGTACTTCTCTTTCACTATCAAATAGAATTACTTTATTCGGGCTCTTTGGAGGTTTGCTGCAGTAATTAGGATGAAAAGCCCAGAAAGTTCATTAGCAAAGGGTCATATTCAGTACCCAAGTTGTATTTTCTCTCTCTGCCTCGCTTGTTGAGCAATGTCTCAATGTGTAGATAACATATACAACATATGTAAGTGCCATCACAGCAAAGGCACACTGGAAAGTTGCTCTGATATAGGAGGTTTATGATGATCTGACTTGATGCTCGCTTTATACACCCTTACTGAATACAGATTATTCTTTTTTAAGGTTGCTTGCAAAGTCCAGAGAGTATGAAGTAAGGTTTAGTCCACGCTGGAACCCTGTGGCCTGGAAAGAAATTTCTGTCTCTATTGGTGTCCTGTTTTCACACACAGCTTTTTTTTCTGAGTACGTAGTGTAGAGACTGGTTTTTATGCAAAGTTTTGTGATGAAAAAATCTAAACCCAGTCATGCTAGGAATGAACAACTGGCAAATACAGTAAGCAAATGTGTTACCTCAAAGATAAGAGTAGGTTTTTTGAAATAATTTGAATGAGCCGCCAGTCTTCTTGTCTGAATGCACACAGAGTACACGTGTTACTCCCCTAGAGTCCAGTTCTTGTTGTTTCCAGCCTCTCCAAATCTTAGTTTTGATATTTTTTTCTGACACATGTCAGGGTGGGGAGGACTGATCAGCTGAATACAGTACAGTACTGCCAAGAGCAGAGGAAACGCTCATTTGTCTGCACTTGTTCCAGAAGATAAACTCCATCCAAGTCAGGAATTCAGAATCACTCCTTGGAAGGATTTCAGCACTATCTGAAATGTATCCACCTACTGATACTTAAGACAAACCTGGTCACAGAAGGCTACATACAGCATCTGACCTGCCAGTGACTAACATGGAAACGTTTACTGTAACTGCACAGAAAGAACTCCCAGTTTCTGTACTGGAGAATATCTCTCTGGCCCCTGGAGTACCAGGTGCCCACGCTTGGTTTTCAGAGAAGCAACAGACCATTAATGGGAAAATTTCCCCCCCTATGGAGATAATTTAGCCTTGCCAGCAGTTTGCTGCTGCTGCTTTGGCATCCCTTTCTTATTCACTGCCTCTTCAGTCTGTCAATTTTAGCATAGTCTTAGCAACAGATACTTGAAAGTAGGTACTGAAGTACTAGCGAAAGTAGAAGTAGTACTGAAGACTCCCAAACAATGCAAGACTGATGGCAATCTTGCAAATTCTTCTCCAAGATCTTTGGAAGTTTTATTCTTGAATAACTAACAGCAAGAAGGCCAAAACCCAAAATAATTCCTCTAAGTAAAAAATGTACTTAATGGTTGGGAAGGTACTCCAGATATCCGGGTCTGCTGAATCATGGCTATTGTTAGACACAGGTTATTGTGGAAATATCTTGTTGGTATGAATTGTTTGGTGGCCTTTATGTTTCTAAATTAATACAATGGCTCTAACAATTGAATACTCAGTATTGCAACATTGAAGTGTGCAAGTTCTGCAGCTCAGAAGGTTCTTTGTCCGTGTGGTGGTGCTCTTGCAGGATAAAAGGAGTCAAAGGCACAGCTCTTGCCAAGATTCTAGCATAGTCTGATTCAAAAAACACTGAAGGAGAGCCACTTGAGCAAACTGTCTGCACACACTTCGAGGAAGGCTTAAATTTAGGTCTGGAGAAACTATGTGGCCCTTTACCGTGGAGGACTGGGGTAGTTCTGCAGTGTGAACATGAGGCTTACATCCTCTCTTCACAGCTGTTGAGCAATCAGTGCAGTAATTGGTCCTGCACACATCTCTAGAGGACTGGCTGTGTCACAAGGCTACTGAAGTCCCCCAAATGTTAAGCCTGGTTACCAGTTGGCTATCATTACCACCAGATTAGGTAGTGTGTTATTAAATTAGTGTGCTACCTACAAATAATCAGTGGAATAACACTGGAACATGTACCGGATGAGCTACATCCAATCTCTTATTCCTTTCTTTCTCCTTTATGTTGAAGAAGAAATCATGTGCTCCTCTCTCTGCCAACAACGCCATGGTTTCACCTGCCCATCAGTACTAAAGGTGGCTTTATATTACATTTGTGATCAAATTAGATTTATATACAAGGAGAAAAAGCAGCCAGAGAGAGTCTTACAGCATTCCATCCTTTCAAGAAACTTTGCAGATCAGAAACTATTAAAAAATCATTGCTTCTAGAGCAACAAAAGGTCTCACAGTCTGAAAATCAAGCCATAAGAAGAAGAAAAGAACCCCCAAAATTATGTACTTAGTATGACAGGTCTGGTTAGCAAGATCTTCAAAACGTATGAATGGAAGCATGAAAGAGACCAGATGTTGCAGCATCACCACATGCATTTTATGAACTAGAACATTATCTGTAGAGTTCTGAAAAGAATACCTGCAATCTACTCATTTTCCTCAAATACATTCTGCTAAGATTCATTCCCTTCTCTTCTAATCCGTGACATGGATGTAAGCCATCTAAACATGAATGCAGTCAAAGACCCTTTTATTACACTTTGCAGCTAGTTCAGACTGTAATGGAAAGCCTGGGTTATGCATTTTTAGCTGTGCTGGAGACATGATTGCCTTCTTGAGTGGCAATCACAAATTATTATCAAAGGGCAACACAAATGGCATTCAGATTTCAATGACTGAGCTCATTTATGGCATTTAGAGCACTTACCACTTAGTGTGAGTTTTGCTGATTGCTGCTTATCCACAGACTGCAAATATTGCAGAGTACCTCAGACAACCAGAACCATCTTCTTCCAGTTCTACTTATCCCAGCTGACACCTTGCTTTGTAGGTAACTTGACTGTAGTAAGCAGACCTACAGGGAAAAATCAGGAGAATACTGGAAGTCAGCTTTGAGTTAGGTGTGACACCAACTGCCCCACCACACACAGAAGTTGAAGTCAATTTAGGTGGAAGAAGACACTGAAATGCTACAGGCTTCTTGAAAGTCCAAGTTGTCTGATTTTGCCACAGCTGGAATCCTGTAAGCCATTACAAACCTCACTGCAAGAGAAGGACCAAGGAGAACTCAACTGAAGTACATTTCCTTGTAGGAACAGAAGCAGAAGAGAAAAGGGCTGGAGCTAAGGCCTTGCTGTAGGGCTACAGTTCCATTCCAGGGCAATTCTGAAAATGCTGATACTTCCCATTTCATAGTTGCAAACAAATCTTCTAAATATCTTCCAAAAGAGATAGAATGTTGAAGAAATTAAGTTTTTTCCAGACTAAACCCTAACCTGTCAATACCTTTCCATTTAGAGATTTTAAAAGCGATTTAAAAGATGAGTTAGTGGGGTGTGGGGCTGGTTTTGTGGAGAGTTCTCAGATAATAAAAACAACTGCATTGAATGTTTCAATTCAAGTGACCAGTAGCTTTCCAAAGTAGAAAGGTACTTAAAATTGTGTTTGTATCTTATGTGTTATAGTATTTTGAAAACACACAGTAATAAAGGAATCAAACATCTGAAATCAGAGCTTTGCCTTTAATCTAAGTATTTCTTCTTTCTTCCTTACTGTACCTGTTTCCCTTAGCTCACCTTTGCACCTTAATTTGTATTTTCATGTAAAACCAACATCAAGAATTCATCAATCCAGAGGCAGCTCTGAAACAGGACCCTCTGCCTTTTCACGAGTGCTCCTCAGCAGCTCTGAAGAACTGCTGCAAGAGCAATTCTCAGTGTGGGCCAACGTTTTTTCCACAGGCAGAGCAAAACTCTACTGCCAAAAGAACAACACACAAAATCCCTGATAAGATCAGTGACAGGACGAGGGGCAACCGGCACAAGCTGGAACATGGGAAGTTCCAGTCAAACAGGAGGAAAAATTTCTTTGGGGTGAGGGTGGCAGAGCCCTGGCAGAGGCTGCCCAGGGAGGGTGTGGAGTCCCCTTCTCTGGAGACCTTCAAATCCCACCTGGATGCAGCCCTGAGGGATGTGCTCTGGGCAACCCTGCTTTAGCAGGGGAGTGGGACAGGATGGTCTCCAGAGGGCCCTTCCAACTCTGACAATTCCTCCATTCCATCATCTCTTGCAGAGATTTCCCTATCCCCAGACACTAGCTATAGAGAAGAAACGCATCACTGTTTTTTGCCTGTGAATGAGAAGCCTGTAATATATATATTTATATATATATACACACATATATAATATATATAATAGAATGTTATATTTTAACCATCCAGCTGCTACTCAAAGACATGGGTATATATTCAAAGAAAAGTTCAGCAATCACCTGCCCTGGATGGTTTGCACTACCCTTTCTTTCTTCTAAAGTCTCATTGCCCTTGCTTGTCAGAAGAAATGGGAGGGTCTATGTTTTAAGTTCTGCCTGAAAGTGTTTCTAGTCACAGAGAAAACCTGATTAAAACCCGCTCCTACCACGTTGCCTGCTCCTCTATCACATGATGCAATGATTCCCATTAATACCAGCGCAGTGCAGAGGAGACCTGCTGAGCCTTTAATAAACTTCCTTTTTCCAATCACTTAGAATGTTCTTTAAAGTTGCAACTGAAGTAATACAAAGCCTGCTTAACAGTACACTTGACATTTATGATCTTGGCAATAAATCTGATTTCCCTTTTTACAATGCCTGCTTTTGATTAATTTTAAAAAGTTTACTATAAATACTTTAAGAGAAACAGTGGAATGGTTAATGAACCACACTCTGCATGGCAATACCTTCAATTATAATGGAGTAAATGCCTTAAACCGGGTACATTAAACTCAAAGTACTACAAAAAGCCAAATGCTCACAAGTTCAACTTTCATTACTATTCTCATTAGGGAATAACTGTGAATTCCTTCCAGCCTTGGCATCCTGCTAATGTAATGCACAACTCTGTACAAGTTTTCAGCTAAAAGCTCCACTGTTCAAATGTAAGCAAAGTTTGTAATGCATCTTTAAAGCCCTTATTTTTCACAGTACAGCATGACTGTTAGAACAGCAAGAGATCGTAATCGAGACTTGAAAGTCTAAATAAACCCCACCACTATTATTATTATTTTTTAACATGATAAAAGTGGAACCCAAGAAAGGCAATTATGCCAGGATTCTGCTGCAGAAAAGACCTGGTGCTGAGCTGTGTGCATTTTTATCACTTCAGGAAACAGTCTAACCTGATGATGCTCACAGGTCCCTTTCTGGGAGGGTGCCAAAGCTGAAGGGTGATAGAACTATAATGAACAGCTCCGAATTAAATTATGCTCTTGTAATGTGGTGTTATTTGGCATAAACGATTTCATTGCAATTAAGAAAACAGATGCATAGCCCACAGCAGGTGGTTGGTGATGTACTAGCATCGGATAAGCTGGCCTGCTGACAAAAAAAAAATGGCAAGAGGAAAGATTCTGCATTCAGAAACAGGTCTGCTGTCCAGTACAGTAAACATAAAGATGCAATTATTGCAGGAATAACTGATTTTTCAAAGAATTAAAATAGCTACTGTGTAAACGTTTCTGAAGCATTTGTCTGACTCGGTGCAGAGGCCAGAACCAGACCTGTGTAGCGTTCAAATCTCATTAGTACCTCACCAAATTGGTGTGAAATGACGGATGGGCCTTGATTTGTTATCTGCACAAGAGTTCACTGTTCTCCTAGTTACCGCATGCATCCAAAAAGCAGCATTTTTAAAAGCCCATTTTGCTTGTGATTCTGCCACTTGCAGACAGTCCAAGCACATTCAACAGATGAAATAAATCAGACTTAGTAACAGCATTGAAGAGCAACCAAAAGTTGTTCCCAACACTTCCCATTCTCTCTGGTGGTTGTTGGTTTGAACTGTGATTAATTTTTAACACACAGACAGCCCTTGCTTTTGTTGATATGTCTTTGCCCTAATTTCTTGTGAACTTGGAACATTTTAAAATCAGTCATTACCATCACCATAGAATCACAGAATGGTCAGAGTTGGAAGGGACCTTAAAGATCATCCAGTTCCAACCCCCCTGCC
>VXBW01000655.1:0-80763 GCA_013400375.1 Thinocorus orbignyianus | reverse complement strand
GTCTGTTTAATAATTCACCCCCTGTTTCAGACCAGAAGTGAACAGCCTCCAGGTAATGTTTTTCCAGAACTGTAATTAAGAGATTTTCCCAGTATCCCTCTGCAGAGCCTGCCATCAGCTGCCAGTTGAGACCAGTTTGGAGAATTCTGGCCTTGTCCAGCTTGCAATTTCTATGTCGTGGGAAGAACTCAATGAAGAGCAACAAGGTGAACACCTGGTAAACAATAAGAATTCATGTCTGTTGAAGTTCTGAAGGCAAAACACCTTATGCTTATCGTTCCAAACTGACACAGGACAGCTCTTCTCTGTCCCCGAAGAATGTTTATTCTCAAAGAATTTTAATAAGAAACTAACAATTCAGATCTTGATCCTGTTTTATCTTGCTGCTACCATGAGACATCACCTTCACCATCCATACCAGAAAACACCAAAGGAGCCCCAAGAATACTTAGTAACACAAGAAACTACACGATAAATTAAAGTAGCCTAAGATGGGATTCTAATTAACAAAACTCATTAGAAAAAGCCAAAGAAACTATTCAACTAAACAACAGAATCACACCAAAACAACTTGCAAGCTTCATACTCTATCACTTCCCAACTTTTTGTTAAAATAAACCATAAACATACTTTTATCTATCAAGTGTTGGTAGGCTGAAGTTGGTTCTCACTTCTCCTGCTATCTTGGTCCTGTTTTTGAAACTCTCAAGAGCAAGGCTGTGATAATTTTCTCTAAGACTCTTCATATTCTGGTAGCATGACAGCTCCAGCAACTGGGGACACTGTGTGCATCAGAAATGCATTTACAGACCCCAGAAGGCAGAAACTTCTCTAAGAAAAGCTCCTGACTGTGGGAACATAACCCTGGACTAAATAAAAAATGCAGTTTTAGCCATGCCAGCTTCAGATGAGACTGTGAAACCTACCTGTCAAGGTCCCAGGAAGGATATTTCAGCTTCAGGCTGTCTCCTGGGGAGTATACCTTTCTGAATGCTGTGCTTTGGTTTTCCATGTCAGACAAGCAAAGCCTTTCACTACTCTGACTTTACAACTTACTCCTGGCTTCAACACCACGGGTCACATTGCTCCAGTTCAGGGTGTCTTACAAGAGCACCAGTTCTGCTCAGGGAAGGGCCAGCTCAGAGGCCAGACCAGGCTGATCAGGGCTTTATCCACTCGAATCCTGAGAACCTTCAAGGATGTAAAAACCTCTCAACACCCACCAGCTTGTTGTGATTCACATTTATGATGGGAATGCACTACCCCATCTCCTCCAGGTCACTGACAGAAATGTCACTGGCACCCATGAAGTCAAAACATTAGGTTAGAACAGAAGCAAAGCCCAAAGCAGACAAAAGTACTGGCAGCATAATTCACTGAGAGTGCCCTGGGACTGGGGCTTTGCCTATCCTGCCCTGCCACATGAAGCCAGCTCACTTACAGCCTTTTTTGCTTCAAGATCCAGTCAAGCCATATTCATCTTGGCCAGTATTCAGCAAAAGTCTATAATAATTAGCTGCCTAGTCTTTGACTGCTCCTCCACAGCAATCTTACTCACATACAGCAGTTCATGACAGATCACGCCTGACCCTCTATTTCCTCCAACGAAGAAGAGAATAATCTTTTCAAAGTCAATGAAAAGGCATCATATATATATAGAGATTATTTCTATGCGTAAGTTTCATTAAAACGCATAATTTCTTCTTCTTCTCTGCAATACACAATCATGCAATGTGTTTGTCAGGAATGAGAATCTCACAAATACTACCTGAGAGAAATAGAAAGAGCAAGTATTGTGCTCCCTGAAAGGTCCATATTCCACCCTGATGAACTCAGGTATCCTCCCAGCAGCACAGACCAGAAGCACTTCCCTTGTTATCACTGGTGACCATGGGAACTGAAATACCTGTGGGATTATGGCTTAGTTTAGGAGGAGAACCATTACATTGACTAATTATAGAACAGATACTGATAACAACTTTGTACAAGCAGAAACAATCTCCTTCAATAATGATGAGGCGAAGATTTCTTTTATTCAGCCTATATTCAAACTCCAAACTGAACTTTAGGCAATAATAGCAAACTTACACATAAATAAATCCCAAATATATATATATATATATACACACTCTCACACACACACATAGATATACATAGATACATATATATATATATATGTCATGACTGGTCCCTGAAAGAGAAAGCAATGGCTAGGTAAGTCTGTGCAGCCTTCACTCATTCTCTGTGGCTGCTGGCTGGTTAACTGGTACAAGGAATTTCATTTTCCTCATGAAGTCAGAACCCTGCCGGGTGAGGAAATTAAGATACGGAGGAAAGTGGGAGACAAATTTTACTGCATTTTAAAACCACTACCACTTTCCCAGACACAGAGAAATGAACAGTCTGGATATGGAAAGCTTTATTAGTGACAGGGCTGTAAGGGCTTCCATCACTTCTGTTAGGGCATTACCAAAAATGTAGGTATTCCTTAGCTCTGATGTCTTTTCCTCCAATTTTTGACTCTGTCTTTTCTCTTATGAGCCAGGGGACAGCATCGTGCAGAACAAGACAACCCCATGCGTATGTTACAGAGGTTGCCCATACCCTCTTACGAGTGCCATTACCCACTTGCAATTAGTCCAATTAGCAGGATCTCATGTATTTCCAGCTTAGACATCAGCACCTTCTGCTCATTGTTCCTATTGCTAAGATCTAGGATTAGAGGACCTTACTTCCATGTGATATGGGACTCTCCACATAGCATTGTAGATCCTGTAACCAGTGATGTGACCCGAGGAGGACCCTTAGTCCTCTATCATGTTCTGTTCCAGCTCGGTCAGTCACCCTCAGTAACCCAAAATAGTCTGGGTTTGGGGGGTCTACAGAGCAAAGAAAGCAGTGCTACAAGCTTTGTGAAGGAGTTTCCAGAGTTGTTTGTAAACACTGAATATTTCTGGTGCTTTCAGTGAAATAACAATAACCTCTTCATCCTGCCCTCTCTGACACCCTCCCCACAGTTGCTATCCTACAGCAAGGAAGCCAGCTTCCCGGGAAGTCAGCATGGTACTAGAGAAACATCTTCAGAACAAGTGGTTTTTAGAAACTACCCAGGCTGTCTTTACATGGTAATTCATAAACATTCATTTCACCCTTAAGTGGTATCAGTCTGAAGCACCAGAGGTCTGTGGTTACACCCTCGACACATGCTGGTGCAGTCAGACCTTCCGTGACACCTCTAGATTCACTGGCAAATGCCAGCAGTATTGGGGTGGTAAAACATGAACATGATGATGTAAATGCCTCTCACCCAGCTACAGTACTTGGATATCCTCAGCTTTGTAATTTCTAAGGCTTATCCAGCCTCAGACTCCCTGGATTTCAAGATTCTGCAATGATCATAACTACTGAAGCAAGAGAATAAGCAAACACGCTCCTTCCCTTTACTATAAGCAAAGTGACTTTTGCTGCTGCCTGTGCAATGCTCCTGGCATATGCTTCCCAAATAGCCCCCGTCAACAGAAAGAGCAGCTTGCTGGATAGAAAGCTGGCTTGGTCCCAAAAGCACAGTCACATCCCAACTTCCTCTCCTCAGAAAGTGTTATTTATCGAGCAAGCTTAGACTCCAGGAGGAAGAAGCAGATTATCACAGCGCTGCTTTCTCAAGCTCAAGAAAATCAGTTTGTCCAAGTTTCCAGAATGTTTGCGTCTCTCCATCTGCTGCAGCGAGTGCTGGCGTCACCAAATACTGACAGCAGGGATCTGCCAGTTGCTGTGACTTGCTATTTTTGGTTTTTTGCAAAAAAAAACAAAGCGTGAGAACACATTGTTGTTTTTTTTAAAATGATGTCACAACATTAAAAAGAAGTTTGCTCGCAGAGTGGTCTTTCTCATTCCCTTTGCTAAAATATCTCTTTTACAGAAAATGGCAAAGAGAATAAACAAAAATCCCACTGGCTGGTTGCTCAAAGCTCCTGGGTGTGCTGCCTTCAGCACTGCAGGATTGTTAATCCTGAAACCCCTCACTCAAACCAGCTGTGAGTCCTTCTGCACACCCTGTGGGGATGGAATGTGGATCTGCCACCTCCCCTCCCTTGATGCAGAGCTGCTCAGGACTCACAACAACCAGCCCACGGGCAGGTTATGTTAAACCTGGCAGGGAAAGTCCTCAGATTTAGGGTAAATCAAACATGTAGCACGTTATCTGCTTGAAAGGTGCAATTCATGCCATTCCCCAGCTAACCTTGGATCTGGTTCTTTAGCCTTTGCACTTCATCACCTCTTCAGCTGAACTGCTTTATTACAGCCCTTGGATTATTGATGTCACATCATTTGCTCAGTGGAGGTTCCAGACTCTGAGGCACTGGGGCTGTTCATCTGAGCAGTCCATACAGAAACCAACGCCTGCTTCCAGCTACACCGCAGCCTGTCCTCTGATCCTAGCCAAGTTATCCCCTACACAAATCCAGCTTACTTCATTCTCTCCATAGTTTTTCTCATTCCTATTTACTGCCTCTTCCCTGTTTTACCCACCTTTTTCCATCTCTCTGATCTTAATCAGAGACCACAACAGTAATGTACCCCTTCAAACACACGGAAGCAAAGCTGGTTTCCAGAACCAGCAGGGACTGTGTATTGGTGAGAACAGGACACCAGCTGCTCCATCCTGTAGGATCTGAGCTCAATGCCACCAGTCTCCTCTTTTCCATTACGTGCTGGGTTAATGCAGATTCTCATCTTCACTGTGTGCTGCTACTGCATGTGAAGCAGCAACAGTGACTGCCTGTGCATCATTTCAAAGAATAACTACATATCCATTAAAAGAATATTATCTACGCTTAACCATTTACATGAGAAAAATTATATAAACTAAACTCTGAGTGTGGTAAGATGTGACAGTATTTTCAGCTATTCCAAGTACTAAAGTTAAACTGATGTTTTCAAAAAAAATGTGCTCTATCCTAACCAGCAAAATTGCTCTACATTTTGCCTTCACTGAAGACAATTTGCACAGCAATCTAATTTGTGGTTGGATAGATGAGCTATCACACGCGGGATACAAATACAGAAGGCTTTCTCTCATACAGTGTCAACTGTACTTTTCATTTTGTGGATAAAAACAACAGACACCACGTTTAAGAAGTGAAACGAGTTTTTTCTGGTGTATCTTGCAGCAGCAAGGTGTCTAAATAACCAGGTTACAAAGAGCTTCTAAGAAGGTCTGGTCCCAGGTTCAGGGTTTTGGAATGTTTTGCTCTGAGCAGTGGTGAGATATAAGGGCTATTGAGTGAGACTAAGGGAGCAACAGCCTCTTCTGTGATTCCTGATAAGGCGAATTGAAAAGGAAGAATCACAGGAAAGCCCATGTAAGCATGTAATCTCCAAGATGACAAAGCCTGCCATTTAAATCCTGAGAATCTGGTGACTCAGGCAATGTTGTCTTGCACAAGAGATGCTGGAGTGAAAAAGGCAGCTACTATGTCATGCTGGAAATCTAGTAAAAACAAAAAAAAACACCCAAAAGTGGAAAATAGGTGAAGTCCAGCAGTTCTACTTCTCATCCGTGAACCTCCCTCCTCTGTTTCTGCCCTGACACAGCCATCAGGGCAGGGCTGTGATGCTATACAGAATTCCTTGTAAAACACTTGTCTTCCCTACGTACCAGCACTGCCTTGTCCAGCAGGATCTCAGCCTGAGGCAGAGCCCAGAGGTGATCACGTAATACCCACGCAAAGGCCAAAGAGGACCAGTGTCATTAAGTGCTTAAAGGCAAATATATCAGACAGAAAGAAACTACCTATCAAATTCTGGCAGGTTTAAGTGATGCCAAAAGTTTGGCTGTGGCAGGGATTGCCTTTTTGGTACGTGCTGTAAAATGCCTTGCTCAGAAAGGCTCAGCGAGAGCTCAAGGTGCAACAGGAAAAGAATGTAGCTGAGTATATCAAACTGTGAGTTAAAGCCTGTTTTGAGTAAATAAGTGGAGAAGATAAACGTGCATAATTTAACTGAAGCATCACAAGTAAGAAGGAGAACTTGACAAAAAGAGAGGGAGGCAGACACTTCCAGAGTTTTGAATTTTGTATTAGCGCAGACATGTTCTTGGTAAAAGCAATTTTCCTTTTCTCTCCCACTGAGGCATATTTGTCCCTGTTGCTACTATACTGATTTCAACAGAGTATCATCAGGAAGAAGCTAATAACAGCCAGTTTGTCATTATGCTTCCCTCAGTAACAAACCAGAGCATGCTGTGTTGCGACTGAATGTGGCGAAACACTAAAAAACTGCAATTAGGAAGATGGTAAATATCTCATCTCTTCCCATTCCAGGCCTGGCAGTTAGTAAATCCAGATTTTATGCTGTTTGATCTCTGAGTAACTCAGTTCCCATCTCAATTATTCACTCTGATACCCAAAGAAGTACTTTTTAAATGCCAGCTCCTCAAACTTGAATGAAAAAGGCAGTATATTAAGTGCTATGTTGAAGGT
This sequence comes from Thinocorus orbignyianus, assembly GCA_013400375.1. NCBI lineage: Eukaryota > Metazoa > Chordata > Aves > Ciconiiformes > Thinocoridae > Thinocorus > Thinocorus orbignyianus. The sequence continues at coordinate 74,281 of VXBW01000655.1, read as the reverse complement.
AAAGGATAGATAAACTTGGTAGCTGGAGGCTATGGTCTTCAACAGTTTAAGTCATGTTAAGGAAGAAAAAGGGTATTCGATTTTAGAAACTGTTCCAAAGCTTCCAGCCTCCCCACAAGAGTAAATATTTAATTAATCAGGTATTTAGAAAGTGCTGACAGAAAGAACACAAAAGAGGAGCTATCTAGTTGGTTTGAATTAAATATTAAGACAAGCAAAAAAGAAGACAAGGCAAAACGGTTTGAAAATCCACAAAAATATTACAGCTCTCCCCTTTGCTACTCTCTGTGAAATAATTTAAACAGCATCTGTTTACTATAATATTTAATGAGCTCTGTAGAGCTCGGGTAATCCCAGCTCAGGTGTTTGCACAAAACACCTCATCTTGCTACAGTTCTTGACTCTGACAGATCAGGTCAGAGACTTGCAAATGTGGGGAAATCACTCATGTGCAGCACTTGGGCAGATCTCTTGGCTGCCAAGCTCCTAAAGGAGGTTTGCTGAGCTTTGGCAGAGCGTGCTGTCACAGAAAATAAGCAAAGAGCAAAGGAAATAGATGAAGACGCTGAAGAGTTACGGGAACTAACAGCTGGGCTGTAACACGGGAAAGGAAGGAACAGGACAAAGAAAATTAAGGGAACCAAAAGGGAAATTAAAGCCTTTCCAGTCTAATGTGAGTTATGAGGGGGCTTCTCATGGCGTAAGGAGACAATTTATCTGGCAGGAAGAAAAATAAAACAAACCTGGGAGAGTAATCTAGCTAATTATGCAAGGACTTTATAGACACTGCCTGAACAGAGAATGCTTTTCCTGTGGGTTGCTTCTGTCTGTTTGCCATGTAAGAGCATTCCAAGATCTTCACTTAGACTTAGTGAAAGGAATAATTTGGTACCGACATTATCATCTCCGTGAAAAAAACGGAGATTTGCTGTTGTGATCCTAAAATCTCTTACTTCTCTACCGTTCCTCAATTAATGGCTGCGGCAGCAAGGGACTGTGTTGGGGAACTCTGCTTAGGAGTCACAGAATCACAGAATGGTCAGAGTTGGAAGGGACCTTAAAAATCATCAAGTTCCAACCCCCCTGCCATGGGCAGGGACACCTCTCCCTAGAGCAGGTTGCTCCAAGCCCCATCCAGCCTGGCCTTGAACCCCTCCAGGGATGGGGCAGCCACAGCTTCTCTGGGCAACCTGTTCCAGTGCCTCACCACCCTCACAGCAAAGAACTTCTTCCTAAGATCTCATCTCAATCTCCCCTCTTCCAATTTAAAACCATTACCCCTCGTCCTGTCACTAGACTTCCTGACCAAGAGTCCCTCCTCAGCTCTCCTGGAGCTCCCTTCAGATCCTGGAAGGCTGCTCTCAGGTCTCCCCGGAGCCTTCTCTTCTCCAGGCTGAACAGCCTGAGAGTCCTAGTAATGCCACTACTGTCCAGTTTAATCTTTCAATCACCAGCCCCTAAGCAAGGAGTCTTGCTGTTATCAGGAAAGTCAACACTCTGTTGCCTTTCAGAGTGGTGCAGAAAATAGCATTCCTCCCTAAAAGCTGAATGCTCTCACAAACAGCTCTGCTGGACTGCTTCAGGGCTCATAACAGCAAGACAGCTTTGTCCAGAGGTGGTTGTACACTCTCACAGCCTGAGCTATAATATTTATCACCAAATATACTCTCTTTTGCTCTGCTTTGTTATGTGGGTACCAGGCCACAGGATTTGGGCCAACAACTGATCTCACATAGTCTGCAAAATCACTTAGAGCAGGTTTGCCATTCTCCTGACATCGGTTTCATCGCTGTCTAGATTAGTAATCTCAACTGTAATCTGGATGACTGATGTTGTAAAAATCTCTATAGAGAGTTGCCAGCCTATTCAGTAATAAAAATTTGAGTAGAAATAACATTATATACCTCACAGACATAAAACAGCAGGGAGGAAGAGCCAAGACAAAAGGCACTCTTTACATTGGAAAACTGGCGCAGTGAGACAGAAAAGCCTGCTGGTTTTTTTTCCTGAGTAAACACCAGTGTAAGAATGGCTGGAGGTTAATTAGTTTAGGAATGGAACTTGCTGACTGTGTAAGATGGTGTAACTTCTTAAAAAAAAGCAAGAAAAGCCACATTTTGACCCCCCAGAATGTGGATGCAGAAAGTTCTGATGGCAAAGGAGCGAAGTCAATAGGGTCACAAGGGTGTCAGTCAGGACACCATTTGGATCAATGAACATTGGACTGCAGCTCAGGGAGATATTCCTCCCCCTTTCAAGGGGAGAAACAGCTGCTTCAGAGCCTCAAACAACAGCCCAAGAGGTGGAAATTTAAAATGATCTGGAGCTACCGCTGCTCTGTATTGGGTACTTTCTCTCCTCCTCCTTTTTTATCTGTGATCTGCACTCCATCTATCTGCTAATGAGTCAGAAATGTCATATAATTACATTTCAAAGTGGTTAGTGTAATTGATGATCATTGAAAGTTGGCTTTCCTATAATTTGCTAAAAGGAATGAAGATCCTTGTGTGCTTCTGGGGGCACCACTAGAACAGAGATATCTAATTACTTAGGAAGTTCAGTTCAACAGATGTCAACGTATCAGGTCTAATAGCTATTTCATCAGGACAAAGATGTAATCTGGACTGAAGGAGCTCTTCTGAACTGTAAAATTTCACTCTGCTACCTTCCCCAACGTTCAATAACAGCTACTAAAGAAAACTCTGAAAGACCTTACTGCAGCTGTACCTTCAGCAGCATCCTACATGAACTAAGTGATTCTTTAGCCAAAGCACTGCTGGTGTCAAGCTGGAAGGGCAGGAGAGCCTGCTGCATGGCTAAATGTTTTTTGATGTGAAATGCCTTGTCACAAAGGCATACAGTGAGGAAGAGGAGAAGAAAAACTGAGATATTATTGTTATCACCATACAAGGAAAAGCAATTCAATAAAGATTCAGGAATTTGTCACATTGAAGAAGCCCGTCTCCAACGTAGTTAAAATAACTGGGGAAAAAGAACAGGAGGTATCTTGATCATGAAAAGACACCTGCCCTCTTACAGGCAACATGTCTTTGGTGAAAAACTAGCTCGTGCACCAGTTTCCTTACTGCCAGCTCTAAGAAAACTGGTGATGACTATTTCATCAAACTCTGACCTTATAACAACAGAGGGACACACAACAGGAGGTGGAACCGTGCACATTTTCACACTTCTTGTACTTTAACTCACTAGAGTCATTCATTCTTCAAGAACACGCCCAAGAGCACACACACCAAACCTGAGGTTCCTTGTTGAACCCCCCAAAAAAATTATGATGTACTCTAGACCTCTGTTGCACAGGGCAAGCGAGAGCATGACTGTCCACAGGATGTCTGCACTGAAACCTACCAGCACCATTTCTCTAGTTACTACCCTGTTTTTTCCCCCACTCTCTTGAATAAGATGGACAGTTGNCCCTTCTCCAGCTCTCCTGGAGCTCCCTTCAGATCCTGGAAGGCTGCTATCAGGTCCCTTCCAACTCTAACCATTCTGTGATTCTAGAAGGAAGCTGGATGCATATAAAGTAAACTGTGTTAGATGGTATTTACAGAGGAAACAAAACCTGTGCCTGCGCTATTTAGAGTTACTGTGTTTCTACTCAAAGTAGAAAAAAAAGCCCCAAGGCTTCAGCTGTAAAGCAAAGCCTGTGTCTCGTTAGCATTAGTCTCTGTGCCCTGGTGCACAAGCTGAGCTTCTCTTAGCCACCACCACATTAAAGCTCAATTAAAGTAAGCATGGGGCTTAGTGAACTTCCTGAAGAGGTGAGCAGTCACCAGGGTTTTGAGATACTCTCCCTTTCCTCTGGGTCTCCTCCGAGGAGAATGAAACCAATAAATGGTACTTACACCTATCAACTCTGAGCTCTCTGACACATGCAGAAGTCCTGGACCAATCTAGTTTTAAGATAAACAAATATATGTTTCTATTAATTCCCTCATTAATTCTAATTTAGGAGGGTAACACCTTTCTAGCACAGAACATGCCCTCCATTAACATTTATCTGCCTTATTTTCAAGCTAGGACAACATAATGAGGAGAATTTAAAATCATACATGGCACTGTATTTGCCAGTGTTGTCCACTGGCTGCCACTGGAATGAGACAGAAGATTGTATAAGGTAGTAGCTGCTCCTTTTTCTTATATTTATTTTTGTGGATTTATACTACAGTTTTATCCTTTTCCTAATAGAGAGATAATGTGGTATATTTTAAAAGTCTCCAGTGGCTATTCATACATTATTCAAAGGCTGAGCGTTAAAGATTAAAGGCAACAACACAGAGAAGCTAATTTTAATGTCTTATTTCTCTCTCCATTCTGCTCTTTACTTACCCCCTGCAACACACATACACACAGACACACACTTCTCTGCTGGCCACTGCGTATCAACACAGGTTGTTTAAAATTATCTTATTTTTTCTATTTCTTTCCTTGTCAATTCTCTGTTCATTAACTGTCTATGCTTTTTTAATCTGTTTATTACACTCTTCCAGCTTCGCTTCCTAATCATCTTTTGTTCTTTCTACTTATGATGTTTTTAAACAGGGAAAACTGCCTTCTTTCTTCCTGCGAGGTTTAAATGAGCTCTTTAATCATAGGAGCAGCAACACGTATTCCTGCATGCTGCACTCACCTTCTGAGGAGCCTCCCCCGACAAAGGGCTTCCTTCTGATCTCTCTTTTCAAGTCTTGCTTACAGAATACTAAAAACTTTACAAGAGAAAGAACAGACAGCATTAAACCCAAACTTTTATACAGTGTTCACAGGCACCAGAGGGAGAGGTGTACAAAAGCACTCGTGCTCAGTCTTAGGCTGAGCAATTTCACAATAAAAGTAAAAAAAAAATACTCCAAAATGATACTGGCCTAAATGATGCTGCCATGAGCAAGGTTTATTACCCCGGTGCCTTCTATTCTGGGGAGCCTCTCATTCTTCAGGCACTGACCACGGCCACCCTCCTGCCCCACAGTCTTACTCACCCAAGGAGCCTTCACCTCATGCACTTCTCCCATTAAACTGCAAAAGTATTTCAGTAATGTCCAAGTAAAAACAAAAGTTGGCAAGTAAGGCCTGACAGGATAATGTTTTATCCTCACTTGGCAGAAGTGAAAAATGGTTCTGCAAGCCCATGGAATTTAGCCTTATGTACCTAAGAAAATATAGTATTTTAATGACTTCATATAATATAGTTTTTCTTCATTTTACTGGTGCATGAATCTGGTACCGAAGTGTCGCAGACACTACTACTAAAACTACATTAACCTTGGAATAATACTGCAAGACTAAATGACTGCAGACAGCAATGAATATTGAGTTAAAGTAATTTCAGAGACATACCAATAGACAGTATTACTTTTTTTCAAGATTAGGATGCATTGATATAACTTTTATATATCTGGAGTATGCCAAATTTGCAGGAGATGTAACTATCCCGTTCTTGCTTCCCTTCTCAAGTCAATAAATACAACTGTGAAGAAATGGGGGTGTTTTCTCTCTGGAGTAAAACCCTGCCACACTAATGGCCAAAAATAATCACATGATATTATTCAGTTTCCTTTTCATCTCCATAGAGATTAGCAATATTAGAGAGAAAAACACAGCTTTAATTAGTCTGGTCACAGAAAAGGAAAAATACATGATGGCTCTTGCAGATAAATCAAGGGAAAGATATAAATTGTATCTTGGGAGACGAATAGTAATCTTATTCTGGATCTCAGACTAGGCAAAATCCATTATACTACTTAAATCCTAGAGCAGAATAGCTTCATGCTTGTGACTTGATACTGTGAGAGCATTTCTAAAATACATGTACTGATTTCCCGCTTTGGTGAGCATCGATATGCGTAAGCCAAATAGTTACTGAGGCAAACTTTAGGCTGCTATTTACTGTGAAGGACAATCAATCTAAAAATTCACCTTAATGCAGTAAACATCACAGAGTTCCAAAATGATCAGAACATGCCCCAAGCACGAGGGATTTCTCCAACTTCAGGTTAGCTTGAGTGCTCAGCTCTCTTACAGGCCTCGTACCACACCTGACATTTCACTCGCCTCTCTTTTACCTGCGCGTTTATGTTCAGCAAAGCTAAACTTTACAAGCAGGTATTTCAGAATGTGCTTCTCTGGAAGAGATATCTCAACCTCTTATTCAGGGCCTAGTGTTTAGAACAGATAAAACATTTACATTTTTCTAATGCAAATCCTAATTCCCCCTGTGTCAACTGTGATTAGCCTGGGCCAGTCTCGCTGGGTAGAAACTCTTCAGCCTGAAATGTTACAGAGCAGACACAGACGGCTTTACAACAGAGAAGATGAGCATGAATCTGTTAAAATGGGACGCAAAGCACAATTAATGATGGGATTGGGAATGTAACACGCAGAGCCAGGCCAAGGATACAGAAAGGCCTTGAAAAGACAAAACTCTACCTGGAGTTACGGTGACCCACAGCGTGGCAGCGCTGCTGACACCGGGGGAGAGAGAGCACAGAGCATCCTCACTTTCCACACAGAGTAGCTCCATCTCCAGAGTACACTTGGCACAACACAAAGCTCCATCTGCAGGACACCATTCCAACTTTCTCCCGGGGGTTAGGAAGGCTGGAAGTGCTGCGTGTTTCGCTCACCAGCCCTGTTTTGAGCAGTCAGCCAGCAGAAGAGCTCCTTGCTCTGCAGCTGCCCTGCGCTGGCAGGAGGTTCCTGACGCTGGCGATACAGCTGGCTACCACACTGCACCCACATCTTGCTCCAGGGATTGCATTTGTCCCTTAATTACGTTGTGGCATTTAAGTCTACGCAGCAATTAGATGGAAAACTATGACAGTTATAAAGCCCCAAAACGGGATTACACAACGAGACTGCAGGACTGACAGAACAGCCCCAGTTATAACTTTGTGTGCATTGTACAACGAAGCTGCTCCTCAGCTCTACCATGGCATCTGCCTGGAATGGTTTGTGGACACAAAAGCCATTTTTAATGGTTTAAGTAACTTATTTCATTACATAAATATATGTATAGTAAGAGTGGTTCCACCAGGGCCCACACGAGAGAGAGCAGCTCTCTCATACAGCTCCATCAAAACTACCATTTGGAAAGAGAAGAGCACAAAGGGAACCAAATGCACCAGGCCTACAAACAAACAGCAATAACACAGCATTATCAAGACAGTGAATCCAAGCCCTGAAAAAGTTAGGAAATGGTAGAATTCAGCTTGCTTTTGCCATGACAGTCTTCCCTTGCCTACTGCATATATGCAGTCCAGGAGAGCCTTCATGACATGAATATTCACTTTGTCCTAAGGATCTCTCTGTCTTTCCGAATGGACAATGCTCCATGAATAAGCAGCAATTCTGTATTCATGCCTCCTCCTAGAGACCCAGTGTACTGCTCTATGTGTTATTTACTGCGTGCTGCTCCGAAAACAGAATTATTCATTCTTGCAAAGGGTTTTCTCTGGCATTGATAATGTACAATCTGAGAACTCCTCAAATATTAATGACATCTGTTTGCACAACACGCCTGTGAGATGAGACGGTGTGTAGGAAGGTAGCTTGTTTTGGACTGGGCAGCAGTCAGCCTTTTAACAACCTCACCAGCTCCAGCCAGGAAACCAGGAGATGTTCTCTGTAAAGGGCTGAGTGTGAGACGGAGAGACGAGATGAGCACCTTCCTCTGGGAGAAGGAGGGAAGAGATGTCTGTGCTAAGAGTGTGGGACTGTGAGAAGGAGGCTGTTTTTCTGGAGTTTTGTGTAAATTAACACTCATCCCAAAGAAAGCAGAGTGTGAGTCCCACCCTGAACTGAAAAGCAGTTCACCTCGCTTTATAAGCAGGTAGACAGGCTGTTGCAATCCACTATCACCTCATTTTCCACATGTAGAAACTGAAGCACACTGAAATAAGGGCAGATAGTAGATACCAGCGTCGCGTATGTAATTTGGCACCTGGGTCTTGATTTTGGGAAACACCAGCTGCTCCATAAACCACTGTAATATTCAAATTGCAATATCTAAACAGCTCATTTTCAACTGTGAGAGCACGATGAATTTGCCAGTTAGGCCTTGGGAGTTCGAGGCAGGCACCAGGTGATTTGGGATCAGCGATCAGTGACCCTCTCCCTGATTTCTCATCTCACTACTCATACCTCTGGCAAAGGCTGGAAATCCACTCCAAGAGCAGCATTCAATGGCTTTGAACATGAGACAGCCCTCCAGCAGGCTCCTATCATACACCACACCATCTCCAGGTCCCTCAGAAAAGTGCAACAAGGGATTAATCGTCACCTTAGATCACCACTAGTCAAACTAATATGGAATAAGCTTTCTTTTAAATTAAACCATAATGTTGGATGGAGACTTCTCCCTCCTGTGTCCTCTCAACGAAAACCTTTCCTGACAAACGCTTTTTTTTCATCTGAGCTGTCATAATTTTCCTACAGCACAGTGATAAATACCGTAGTTTGCTTCTTTTCTTGATAAAAATGTAAATTTAGCATTTTTTCAGAAATTACATCATTTAATTACAGTAACTAGTTTGTATATGTCAGTAGTACCTCAGCAACTTTTGTCATCTCCAGCGGGTGGAAGACCCCATTCCTTTGTTGAGACACAAACTACAAAAGCACCTCACGGTTCTCCACGCATCTGCTAAAATAACTTCCCTTTCACAAAGACTCCCTCGTTTTCAAGAAATAAAGCAAGATTTCTGCTACTGCTGCAGAACTGAAAGGCTCCCTTCCTGGGACAGAGAAGTTTGATATCCAGTAATTCCTCTGTATTCAGGATCTGACAGGTTTTAACAGTATGATTTAGGCTTTGCTTCCATATACAAGTCCACAGAGTGAGTACATGCAGAAGAAAAGGTATTAAATAGAGAGGGAGAGAGGTTCGGAGCAGTCAGGGCATCCCATCTTTTCTCCATCTCTCTCTTAGACAAATCCAGGTTCATTCTTCCCTCAGCAACACATTCCTGCCTGGATTCATGCTCTTTTCCCAGCAAGACAGGGGAAGCCTTCTCTCTGCTGTATGGTAATACAGCCCATCTCATCACATATTCACATCAGATCTCACTGAAATTTGGGAAACAGTTACACAGTATAAGGATAGCATAATTAATTAGAAAGTCATGTACTGTATAGTAAGGAGTATAGTTTTTGAAAGGAAGAGTGCACTTGGATCAGCACTTAAATACTTCCCTTTCTGTAATTACCACATGCTTTCTTTTTTAAAAAAAGAAATGAGTTAAGGCTGGTTATAAAAGCCAATATACCCAATTTTTTCTTGCACAGAGAAAACCAACGGTGATTAACGGCCCAGTGACCACTACTTAATTGACAAGATTAGGGTTTTTTTATGTAAAGGGTAATTTGTCAACATGAATTTCATCACAGAGAATGGAAATTGGATGAATGAAATAATTCAGAGTATTACAGGGTTTTCTTCCTCTTTTAAATTAAATTTTCCTCTGGGGTCAGTTGAATTTGCTTGTGCTCCTTTAAAATCAAGGACTGGAGCACTTATACGCACTCTAGTCCTCAGAGTCTGGCAGGTTGCTGACTGGCAGCTGGGTATATACAGTGCACACACATACTATGCATAGTGTGTATATAGAGTTAAATATATGTATAGTGACATATAGTTCCCCTCTACTCTGCGCTTGTGAGACCCCACCTGGAGTACTGTGTCCAGCTCTGGAGTCCTCAACATAGAAAGGACATGGANATTCTATGATTCTATAGTGACAAACCTTGCATGGGATAAGAGATGAGGAACAGTCACTCAAAGAAAAGCCTGAAACTTAAGGAAGAAAACAAACTACAACATAAAAAAAAAGGGCAACTTTGTTACTGTAAAAAGTTTGTAAAAGCAGCTGAAAAACTTACTTGCATTAACAATCTTGAAGCGACTGCCTGTAAGATTTACTCAGTTAAGTAAGACCAATGAAGGAGCTGTGAGAGCTGAGGCAGGTTTAAGCAAGACATCACTGTTAAACTGTCGCCTTTAACAAACTGCCTGTCCTGAAAACCTTCAGCTTCATTGACAAAAAATACTGGGGAAAAAATCAAAGCCCACCCAGCTGGAATAATCAGGCAAGAGGACTCAGAGGAGAGCAAAGCCAGACAGCCTGAATGAACAGATGCCTTGAAAAATTACATGTAGGAAATAGGTAAGTGATGGTGAAAAGCAGTGGTGCCATGTGAGTTCCCCCATCTCATCTGAACACCTTCATCAAAGCACTGCAGGCACGGCTGGTTCTAGTAATGAGGCTTTTTAATGATAATCTCTACATGGTGTTTCTTCTCTCCACGTGAAGGTCATTTTATTAAGCAGTGTGACTCGCAAACAGATCTCACAGGCAGATTTTGCTTCTGTTTTTCTTCCCCATCTTCTCATTTTGTGTCTAGAAGTGTAACAGCTGAGTGACTCACTAAGTGGAAATGGATGAGAAGAGTGCTCTTTTCTCCTCCAAAATGCAAAGCTGAAAATGTCGCTTAAGTGCATTGCAAGAGTAATGCTGTTGTGGAATAACATTAGCTGCCAGTTCCTTAAAAAATGCTTAACATTACTTAACCAGGAAACAATTATGTCAGAACAGAAGCAAAGCAGCAACTCCCCTCATCCTCCACACCCCCAAATGCTCCAAAGGTTGGATGTACTGTTGAAGAAGGTAACACTGTCATTGAAACCCTTTCTGTTGCATTTTTTGAGAATCTGAAAGGGAGTATTATAAGTAAAAATTAGACCTTCTTCTCGTATTTTAAATGAGAGATTATTATCTATGCAGGTAACATATTTAAAGAACTTTTTATTCAAAAGAAAGCTATTCATCAAGATATTTTTTTCCTCCTCTGGGAAGACAAGAGCAAAAAGAAAGGTTTATTATTCCATAGCTCCCAGACATCTGGAGAGGAATGTGCATGGTGTTCAAAGCACCCGAGGCAGTTGGCTGTGTGCTGTGTTTCTTTATACAATATGAGGCCCAGCAGGATGAGAAACCGCTAATTGTCCCAGGCAAACGACTTGCCTTTTGATACCTTGCAAAAGGAGATGCAGCAGTTAGTGCCCACCTTTTCAGGCTTGAAAAGGTGGCATGAACTTGAACCTGTAGCACCTGGGGTTCCTGGGCTTTTGGGGTATGTAATGCAGTCATGAGATGGTTATTAAATGACAGGAATTCTTGCCTAGCAGCTAAGTAAAAAGCAAGATTTTGCTCAGTATTTTTTAAAAAATAAGAATGGCTGAAGAACAGTTTCCAGTTTTCTCTGGGGCATCAAAATATTTTGTTTTCTCTTGCAGAAGAGAGTGTCTTCAGGTGTGGAATTATGAGCAATCCCCCAGGAAGAAGCACTCAATTGAAGAGCTCAAACAGCTTTTCCATGCATGTTAATTCCCTCTTTGAGAGGGAAGGCAGGACAGGCAGCACTTTAGAAGAAACTTCTATTTACAAGTTCTAATAGCTTTGTACAGGATGATTTCTTTCATGAGGCATCTCAACCACTTATAACGTATTCTTACATTTCCAAATACCAAGCAAAGTAGTGACAGATGCTGCGAAGCAGCCGAGGAGATAGCTCTCTCCCTGTGATTATTATGTATTCCATCAGATAGTACTGCTCAGCCCAGCTTTTGAAGGTGGAAGGCAAGATTAAGAGAGGAGGAAAGGCTTTTATTAATTAAAGCAACGCGCTGCCAGTTGTAAGAGCAATCAAATATTGGTTCAGTGTTGCCACTGCTGCTCATTTTAATAGGTTTGAGTACATTTGATAAAGATGCTGGAGCTGCCCAGCAGAGCAGAGGCTGTATGCAAAGTCACAGCCTCACTGCTCACCTTGTGAACAACCAGATTTGTGCGGGCTGAGAAGACAAAGACTTATGAGGAGAATAGTTCAACAAGTGCAAAGAGACCACGGTGTTGAACCTGAAAAACAAAACTGTTCATTACTTGAACAACCTAACAAGGCAGTTTGTAAGCAGTATGCTTATTTATTGTAAATGCTGCAGCTAAGCTAATGATTTTTGTTTTAGTTGGAGTTCAGATTCTCACTTTCATCAGCATTATCTTGCCAAATATGTTCCCAAGCTTACTGTAATTTAGGATTTGACACTAGCAATTGCCTTTTTTTTTCCCCTCAAAGGAAGAATTAGTTCTCAATAAAAGATGCATATTAGGCAATTTATTATGCTAATGTCTTGCAAAAAAAAAGCCAAATTACCTCAATGGTGGATTATATTGCACAATAAAAACCCCCACACAGTGCAATTCTCAGAGAACGTATAGTTTAGTTGTAGTTTGCTACTGAAAGTTTCCTCATAACAGTATCCACATTAGAGACACACAGACACGCATTAGCAGTAACCACATTCACAGTGAAACAATGCAGACAGATCTCACTCTGATTTGTAATTATGGCTCATTACCCTTCAGTTGTCATTTTTAGCTCAGCTTGGAAGCAAAGCTTGTGTGATCACGGCATATGGCGCACGCACTGGCATTTCCTACCTGACTGCTTTAAAAATCTATCATCCCATTTCAACCAAACTGAAAGGCAAGTCGAGACTCAAAAGGCATTAAGCTTTGTACNCCTCCCCAGCTCTCCTGGAGCTCCCTTCGGATCCTGGAAGGCTGCCCTAATGTCTCCACGGAGCCTTCTCTTCTCCAGGCTGAACAGCCCCAGCTCTCTCAGCCTGTCCTCACAGCAGAGGTGCTCCATCCCTCTGATCATCTTGGTGGCCCTGCGCTGGACCTGTTCCAACAGTTCCATGTCCTTTCTCTGTTGAGGACTCCAGAACTGGACACAGGACTCCAGGTGGGGTCTCACAAGCGCAGAGTAGAGATTACATTAATGTTCCTCAGCAACAGAGGAGTTTGGCCCGAAAATATGAATCCACAGGAAAAAAAGTGGCCTGAACTGAACATTTCAGGGCACGGGGCTACCAGTCAACTAGAAAAGTAGGAGAGGGAGCTGCTACACTGTAACATCCACACATCAATAAGCTTACACAGGAATAAGGATATTGGTGGAGAGAAACATTTTCAACTGTGAAATGACAGATGGATTAACATTCCGAACTTCAGTCAAAGCAAGATTACAGAAAAAAATGTAGAATAGACTATCAAAATTATTCTTTCAAGTTGCATCAGTAACAAGATTCAATCAGACACAGGAAGAGCTGTTCTGGGGTAATGACAGGAAGTAAAAGAATCAGTCTTAAGGGAGCAAGAAAACAAATCAATGTAACTACAGGAAAAATAGAGAGTGGCCTGAACACTAATCCTGTGCCAACCCTCAAACATCTGAACAACCTAAATCAGAGGGAAGCAGCTCAAACACAGCCTCTTCCAAATTCTTCAGCCCTAAGAAAAGCCAGCAGCAGCCTCAAAGGGCCACAGTGTCATGAATTTTTACTTCCAAAATGAAAACAAGTCCTTTATAGCGGGTGATTAGAGGGATTATTACCAATAAGGATAAAAGCAAACGCCACTGAAGAGTCTGGTCAGTTGAGATTTCTCAATGCTCATAATCATGGGCTTTTTTTTCTCCAATCACTGCAACCATTACCCAGTAGCTCTGAGTTAATCACCCTGGCACAAACACTGTGCTTATTTTCAAGTGACTAATTACAACTCACTTCCGTTGCACTTATGTAATCTACACGGCTGAAATTGATGAAATTTAGCTTTTATATATTTAATTGGTTTTCATTTCCCTGTTTGTTTTTTTTTTTTTTGGGGGGGGGGAAGGAAAATTAGTCAAATTGGGCATTTTCCTCTACTTTTATTATGCACACATAGACCTTATTGCTATGACAGGGATGGGCAATGCCATGGCACAAAAGGCAAGGACGAGGATCTGGAGCTGGGTTGGTGACAAAGGTTTGTGTTAGTGAAGGTTCAGCATCACCATAATAACATCCAAAGATGGAGCTGCAACTGACTGGTTCTGAACCAGCATATTACGAAAACGTGAGTTCAGTGTGTTCTGGAGCAGGAACTATCTGCTAGAAAAACAACAGGTTTTGTAAACGATGAAACTTGCAAGCTTCTTTTCAGCATTTAACAAGCTGTGAAAGTTGTCTTCAGTGTTGGATGCACAGCACCATCGCTTTTACCCTCCAGTGTAGGGAGAAAGACACAACAGAAATGAAGCACCATCTTCTTTTTCCTCTGCACCATGGCTCTGCACTTCGTTAAGGTATGGCCAGATGAAAAAAATCCGTTATTTAAATAGATTATCATAAATTATATAAATTTGTTATTTAACCTGGGACCAATTTAAAGTTCAACATCAGTTTGTTGGAACAACTACCTATCTATTTCATGATTATCATTAGTACAAAAGCTGAAAACACTCCCAAGAGTGGCTGCAGTGTTAGAGTGAGCAGGATTTGGGGAAAACTGTCCTAAAACGCATTAAGGCCTAGTCTGCATGGGGTGGGTACGTTTTCCAACACACAATTTTGAGTTAAGAAGGATGAGTTTCTGACTGCCTGAGCACAATTCCAAGCCTTTTGACCCCAACACAGCACTGTTTATATGGAAGGAACCTGCCCAGCACACATACTATACATTAGCCAAGCCCTCTTTGACCAGGTGAAGCATGTAGCTGGAGATTTTGCCATTATGGGCAAAATGCATCCAATTTGGGAAAACACCCAAGGAAATATTTTCCAGTCTAGCCTTTGACAAGGCTTCATTTCCTGCTTTATGATAAAAGCCAGTAACTGGCAATTTCCCCATTTCCCTAAATCCTGCTCCATCCCCCCATTTCATCTAATTACTTGTGAAACGATGAGTAATTTTATTATTCATGGATGTGTGCATATCATCCACAGGAAAACCCAGAACACAGGCTGAGGCATATACTGCAAAAACCAAAAAAAATTTTAAAGATTCAATCAAAAGCCATAAAAATACTAAGAAGAAGCTGTGACTAAGACAAGAAGCAGAGATTCAACTTCCTGCTCTCAATACTGCATGACACCAAGCATGTCATTTGAGCATGCTGTGCCTGGGTTCCCAAATCTAAAACAAACACAACAGGCACTAAGATGCTTCAAGTGTATGTAGAGAGATTATTTTGAAACCCGTTTCCTTCTCCATGGTTTCCATGGAAAATTAGCATCTTCCTCTGCTAATGGTGCTCCTTTTTGGTAAGCTCGGTGAAAACCAAAAGAAAACTCATACAAGTGTTATTTTTCTGTCTAGGAAAAGCAGAGCGTGTGGGGTCAGGAGGAAAAAGGCAGCAGTAAGTTTGACAGGTCAAACCAGGGGAAAAGGCACGGCCATTCCCTGGCGTGTGGCCGTGAGGGATGGAAAGCCTCCCTCATACTTCCCTCATCATCTTCATTCCTACACTGACTGGCATTCATAGAATCATAGAATGGTCAGAGTTGGAAGGGACCTTCAAGATCATCAAGTTCCAACTCCCCTNTCCAGGTGGGGTCTCACGAGTGCAGAGCAGAGGGGGAGAATCACCTCCCGCGACCTGCTGCTCACACTTCTTTTGATGCATTCAGTTCTGCCTCACCTCAGTTGGGCTGCTCCTACTGCTTCCCCACATCCCTTGTTTCCAGCAGTGAAGGAGGAGGTTCTCTTCCCATGCTGCAGTGATGCCATCTGTTATCCAGTCACTACCATGGGTCAACACTTACTCAGAAAGAGCTGTGCGAGGGTTCAGCTGTATATTCATATGAATTTCACTCCTTTCCATAAGCAGATCAATTCCACCTTACTTTTAGTTTATGAACACCCAGTCAAAACCACTCACTCGCTCACTGCTGAACGGAAAGCTCAACTCATCTCACCTGACCTACAGAGAACCGTGAGGTGAATTGTCCTTCAGAAAAGTTGTCCTTCGACTGCCTACAGAGGCTTCCTAGAGATTAAAGACTCTATGTTTAATGCAGATGATGAGGAAATATGAAATTATTTCCTGGCCCTGTATTTATTGCCTTTTTATATCAGAGGCACATTCTTCGAAAATTAGGGAAAAGGTGCAGATGATGAGGATCCAAAACTGGGTAATTTAGAAAACTAAAATATGATGGCGCATCACGACAGCCCCATAATGCTATGGGTAACAATGGTCCTGAGTTCTGGTAAAACAGTACTGAACCTGTGCTTAAATACACATGTAAGGAAGAAGGTGGAGAAACACAATCACTATTCTGACTACAGGATCTGCTAAGCAAGTAAGAACACAAGAGCAACCATATTTAGGGAGGCTACGGGCCATCTAATCCATAGAGAACCTGGGAGGTGTCTGTATTTTAAGGAAACACATACATGTCTTATCCACCCATCTGTATTTCTTCTCAGATCTTGCTTCATTCTTCTTTCAAAGAACTGGTCATTCAGTTTAGGAACAGGCATTAATAGCCTGATAGAAGTAGACCCATGTTGAGAAGTTCTAAGTACAGCTAAAAATAGTAATATGCCACGCTCTTCATGTAGTGTGTCAAGTATGTGCCATGAATTGCTATTTTTCATACAAAGCCCCTTATTTCACACATGAAATCAGACCTTCTCGGGGGAACGTACAGAGCAAGCAACCCCTATGGAGGCAAAATCCTCAAAGACAGCCAAAATCCAAGTATTTAGCCTACGTTTTAGATCACAACGACTACTGACAGTTTGAATTCTCTGAGCTTTTCCTCCATCGCCGCTAGGACCAGGGAAACAAGGAGTTATCAAGAGGAGACAAGGACATTTTGCAAAGTGTCCCCTTGGGTAGCACTGATGGTGTGGCATGTATTGCTGCAAGGCAGGATGCTGCCACATCCCCACGGCTGCACAGCATGATTCTCCTCCCTGGCATTTCCTTCAGAGCGGTACCCACCTGAATCTGAGAGGTCTGTTGGCTTCAAATGAAAGCTGACATTTTCACGCAACTAAATAAACCCAGGAATGGCAGATGGTGTGTATGTGCAGGGAGGGAGGTGGAGGAAGGAGACAGGGGTTTAAAAAAAGTACCTGGCCCAAATACAGTGCAAGCTACAATCCAATTACAAGTGTTGGTGAAGAGAAGGAAAGGAAATAATTCTCTGATGAAGGCTGGAGCGTAATGAGTGCGATTAGAGTGTAACTCTGTGGATCTCATAGGCAAAAAGGAAGCAGATAACCAGGTAAAATGCAGTATATCCAGGGATTATGCATTTCGTGGTTTGTATCCATTACAGAAAATGCGCCTTCCAGAAAATCTCCATGCAGATTTGCAGTGGAGCTTTCAGCAGGCCAAGTGACAGTTGATAAGCCCAGAGGCAGCAGTCAGCAGGTGACATGTACGCCTGGTGAAAGCCTCCCTCGGACAGCCTGCCTTTCCCTCTCTCTTTTCAAATATCCACTCACATTTAAGCAGATGAAACCCAACAACTGTCATACTGTCCAGGCTACACTCAAAAATACTGACAGCATTCAAAGATCCTAGTAGTTAAGTTGATTTTGGGGGGAAGAACATGTTATATAATCACAGCAGATCCATCAGTGTCTTGGAGATCACCATAGAAACGGGCTGTCAGCTCTCAGTGCAGGAGGAAGAAAGCCCTGTTCCCAGGTGGGAAAAGATGCGGATGCAACTGGTCAAACACAGGGACCTCCCCTCCTTCATTCCATGGACTCCTGGTGCTCACTCTCAGCCTTCTGGCTACAAGACTGGAGGGTTTCCTACTCTACAGAACAATACATAAGACGCTGGATCCTTTTCTTCCAAAGTGAGTAAGACATTGAGGCTCTATTCCAAAGTAAAGAACACACACCAAAAATAGCTGACTTGATATTTCTGTACAAAAAAAAAGCCTGTTTTAACTGTCTGGATTGCAAAACAGTGGGGTTCCTGGGCACTTGAAGGTGCAGTGGTTGCTGCCATTACTCCTACTTTGGTGCTGCTCCGTGCATCTTCCCAATGACCACAAGAACAGAGAGAAATCACAGAATCTACGAGGTCTGAAGCTAGAATTGCTCTGCTGAAGGGGGAAAAAGGGGAGAAAGAAAGGCTTAATGTTATTCAAGGGGACACTTACTAGGGCCTTTCTACAGCGCTGCTTTATTTTAGGTGTTGAACTATTCAAGTTTCCATGGGCTTTGTTCCTTGCTGAAGTATCTTCCCGGACCAGCACTCCCTTTTCAGTGGCACTGACATCACCTGAAGCTGGAAACCTGTGTATTTCCACAAAATTCTTCCAATTAATACACAACAAATGAACTGATTGAATTAATAAGTCATAAATGCTAATTATAACTCATAAGTACTAATTGTACTTGAATGAAGATGTATTCAACCATTGTCCTATTTGTTGACCTGAAAATATATTCTTCATTTTGATGACAGCAAATCTTTAATCACTCTCATAATTTTATGATTTCAACTTAAAACCACTCCAATCCTTCAAAAAGAATTGATATTTAGTCAAATAAAATGATTAATTTCTCTGCACTGCAGAGAGTGCTCAGATGCTCAATTTATCTCAAGCTTAAAGAATTCTTAGCCAAAGCTTGTCCCAAGGTGAATTCAGTTTAAGTAAGTTTATGTAAAACTCACTGAATTTTTATGTAGAACAAAATAAAGCAACAATGTGAACATGAATCTACCCTTGCCATTGTTCCCTCACACCTCAAAAAAATATGTCAGTATGGTAGTATATAGTACTGATCTGAGTGTTCATTATAGCAGTTACGGTGAAACTGTCCTCTAGATCTGACACAGTACACAACGTCATCTGGCCTACAACTTCTTCCTTCCTCTCCTTTTTGTAATGGGTGGCTCTGGCATAAATGAAAACCAGATAATAGACTTGACTGACACATTGTGATCCGTTCTCAAGTGCCTGGTACCTCTTCCCCTCTGTGTGATCAAGGCAAGCACACAGAATCATAGAATTGCCCAGGTTGGAAGGGACCTTCAAGAGCATCTAGGCCAGCCATCAACCCAACTCTGATCAAAACCATCACTAACCCATGTCTCTCAGCACTAGCTCAACCCAGCTTTGAAATCCCTCCACGGATGGGGCTTCAACCTCTGCCCTGGGTAGCCCATTCCAAGGCTTAAGAACCCTTTCCTTGTCAAAATTGGTCCTGATCTCCAATCTGAACCTCCCCTGGGGCAACTTCAGGCCATTTCCTCTTGTCCCATCGTCTGGGACTTGGGAGAAAAGACCGACTCCCCCTGGCTACACCCTCCTTTCAGGGAGCTGGAGAGAGCCAGAAGGTCTCCCCTCAGCCTCCTTTTCTCCAGGCTGACCCCCCCAGCTCCCTCAGCCTCTCCTCAGGAGACTTGTTCTCCAGACCCCTCACCAGCTCCATTGCCTAGTTTGTCACCAGAACACCTTCTGAGTCCCATGAAACTACAGCTGCCACAGGAGATGTAGGCAGTTTTGCCCAGTGAAGGGCCATCCTTCTGTCAGATGAGCAAAACCTTGAATGCAGACAAGTGGCAAGGGACAATGGCATTTTTGACAGGGCAAAACACTTGCAATCATGAGACTGATCTGGGGATGGTGAGGAAAAACCTCCAAACTCCCAAGTTATGGAGAGGTGTGGTTATTCAGCGCTGGGAACACGGGGGATCGCTCCACCTAAAGTGTTCACCTGTCCATTGCACATCCTACTTTTTGGAGGGTAGAGGGATGTAGAAAAAATGGTGAGAACAAGAAAAAAGGGAAAAGGGTCAGCAATATTGACAGCTTGTGTTATGCTTTCTATATAGAGAGATGGAAAAAACATATTTGCTGACACTTGTGGCAAGCAACTTCCCATCTTCTACGTTCAGTTTCATTCTCCGTATGTCTTAATAGACCTAACTTTTAATATTATTACTGGCCATAAATAATAAACTAGTCTTATCCTAAGAACAGCAATAAGATTGGGCTATAATATTCAGCTCTCACCCTATTTGGATGCACATCTCACAAGTTCATTATAGGTACTCTAAAGAAACACTTCTTCAATTTCTCTTACTTTACTTTACACAAAAATCTGAATGATTCTTCCATACAGTGTTTTTTTTTCTTTCATTCTGTTTAAGACAAGACTTGCAAGAAGTGCTCACAAGCAACTGAAAACATAACGTTAGTCTTGCTGCCCTCTGGATCTTCTCAGAATTACTTCTGTATTTTCTTAACATGGAATTCACATTCCAAACAAAGGCTCCTGACTGTCAGTGACAATAAAACCTTCACTTTCTCTGCATTGCTTTCCCATTTCCCCAATGAATCGAAGATCTAATTTTTGTTTTTTCCTGCTGCTGACGTATTCTGGAGAGATTTTTACTTTGCTAGTTTACAGTGGTATTGAGAATTTCTTTTTCTCAGAGGAATGGGAAAGTTTAAAGCTCGTCAGCATGAGAGTTTTGGACTGTGTTTGCCAGTACAGGTTACCTTCAAATTTTTGCAAGCTGAATCTCATACAACAAGTTTTTAAAATTAATCTGGAGTCTCTCACAATTCTCTGTGGTTCTCACAAACTGAAAAGTTTACAGGCCAAACTACTGAAACATGCCTCTGGATTTCTTTTCTGCTTTTGCTGATGCAAAAAGCATCTGCAGATACCTGCCCACCTTCCTTTTGTGTGGTAACTGTGAGAAGCCATGGAGTTTTAACTGAACCAAGGAGCTTGAACACAGGCAAGCTATAATCCACCCTCAAACACATCATCACTCTGCAAAGCAAAACCATCCCACACAATTCAGGAAGGGATAACAACATTACAGCAGCTTTTTCACTGCCATTATCAGGTTGTCTCACTTCTTCTGTGTGAAGGAACTCTTTTGGAAAGCCCATTTTTGCCCAGTCTTACTGTACATGTCCATACCACTCAACAAGAGGGTTAAGGAGAGAATGCAACACCTCAACCCTTGACTGTGCAACTGACTGATCTGTCCTTGTCCCTACACTGAGCTGTTTCAACCACTATCATGCTGTTACAACACCCTGGCAGACTGCAGCATGTATCTTGCAGTTACAGATGTTGAAGAGTAACATGTAAAACAGTAATTAGCATTACCTTAGAACAACACACAGAGAGCCAGGGCAAAATTCTGTGCAGCATGAATGAGGACAGTTTGCTCCAGGAGCTTTTTCCCCTACACAGCAAAGACACAAACCAGCTCATGCCTAACAGCCCTGGTCCAGGAACTGGTCCCTCATCTGTTCAGATCTGCTACAGCCACTGTCTGAACAGGAACGTATTTTTCTTTAAAGTTAAAAAAAAATAAAAAAATCTATTTGATAAAAATGTATTTGAAAAAGATTTCTTTTCCTACGATAAAGAAATAATCCAAATAATTCCTTCAGAAAGTTTCTTTTAAGATTGACACTAGAGTTTGACAGTAACCCAATTGGATGGCTTTTGACATTTATGAAAATGTTGAGTATTCATATCTTGATAATTTTGGGTTATAAGTATTCTCCTAAATAAAAGTATATTATTTATACACACTTATGTCTTTTACATATGGGAAACTTTCAGTTCTGCTCTAAACTGATGTGTAATCATTTCTACATTAGAAGAATAAGAAATATTTAAGTGATTCAAAACGTCATGAAAGTCAAGCATTGTCAGTTCTAGATGAGGAATCAGCACATTTTTTTTACTCTAATACATTCACCAAAGCATGAAATTTAGATTCTCACTCTCCATCGTGAAGTCCAACAAATGCATTAGCCTCCTTGCCTGCTTCTTGAGAAACTTCATCTTCTGAAAGACTTAAGGACTACACAAAATAAGGAAAGATGAAGGGTAGCAACAAAAGTGTTATCTTTTGCTAAGTTATTCATGCAAAGGAGGTAATTTTCTGTACAAATAATCCTTTCAATCTGACATAAAAACCTGAATAAAAGACAGAGCCCTGCTTACAGTTTTCTCTCATGTGTTAAAGATTTCTAATTCTTTTACTTTCACTAGTTTCTTGTAGTGTTATTTACAGTCCACATGGGAAAACTGTGGTTCAGCGTTGAGCTGACTGAGCGTGCCCATTTTTCCAATCCAATTTGGATTCTGAAATTTAGTTCAGAAAGAATTAAAGCAAGAAAGAACTAAACTTGGGTGAGCCAAGCCTGCTTTGGTGCCTGACATTCACTGCTCGGGCGTTGCAGCTCCCCGAGACCTCCCCCTATGACAAGTCTCAGCCCCTCATGTCACCTCTCTACAAGGCCTTGCTTCACCTCTGGTTTTGCTCTCATCTCTGTTGCTTTTGATAATGCAGATAATTTCTTAAATAAATATAACAGTGAATTTGTAATATGAATAATGTAAGAATAACACTGCAGGGTAGGATTTGCATAGGTTTCTTATGCAAATTACCTATAAGCGTTTAAGCCTTCAAAACACTCACACATCTTAGGTTAACGTTTTTTTCACTTAATAAATATTCTCTGCTGGACTATTTAGAGATCACCTACAAGCGTCTTTGTTTACAGACTGAGTTAATTAATACAGTTAATACACCAGGGCATAGGAGTGCAGCTTTTTTTATCTGCTCCAAAGACACACAAAGAGTTTGCTGGTACCAACTGGCGTGACATGGTTGAAAACCAAGGCAAGTTTGCTGACAAAGCAGCTAAGGTTCCTGAACCTTTCAGATCAAACTCCAGCAAATTTTCAGAGAATCTGGGCTGACATAATATTTATCTTTAAACATCACGGAAACAGTCACTTTAACTCCCTTCAAACCTAAGCTATGTGAATAAATTATTTTTAATATTCACCTGTAGTTAAGAATATCCCAGGTTAACATAAAAAACAAACTGCACTAGGAAGAGATTGCCAATCCTTCCTTCTCCCACCCAAGCACAGGTATATTTCAATTCTATGCATTTTAATAACATCCATAAAAACGTGGAAAGAAAAGGCTTTATGAAGATGGAAATTTCAATGGTCTCCTCAGGAGCTCACAGGACTAATCACATCTAAGTCACAAACAAACCCTTCCTTCAAATGCCCTCTTAAGGCTGTGGAACAAGGATTCAAACACTGGTCTTCAGCTTCCTTCAGGCACCCTAACTCCTCAGCTACCATTCACACTAAAGAAGGACACTCAATTTGTCTTGTCAAAAGATGAAGCTAAGCTCAGTAGGTGTAGTAATGCTTGCGTGGTCTGACAGTCAGCAGACCCAATAAGGAGAGTGATACCTTAATTGCAGTCCCTGTTCCACTGACTAATCCTTTACAGATAGTTAGAGCACCTGGTAAACGAAGAAACAAAGACAATACTACAGGAATTTGTACTGTTTACCGTCTATCTAATAAAACTAGAGAAAATAGCATTTATGGCTGGTTTATCCAGGGCTTTATTCCATATACCAAACACAAAACCAATGCCAGACACCCTGACACTCATTAATGGTGATTTTCTTAAGGAACTTTGCCAGATGCTACAGTGTGGCTTCTTTGTAGTGTGAGAATAACAAATACATGACAAACACTTAATTAGTAGAAGCTGGATACGCAGTTCTGCATTTCTATCTCTCTGAACATTGGTACCTGTTAAGATTGAAGACAAACCTTCAGAGAACATGGTGATGAAGTGCAGAAACATGCTCTGCTCCAAGGAAAATGTGTGAGCAGCCTTCATTTCCAGCCATGCTACTCGGCAGGCCAGTAACACCTCTTACAATTTCAATCCAAACAATCTCCAGGAAGTATCAGAAGTAACATTTCTCTTGGCTTCACAATACAACGAAGGTGGGGGAGGACCTCCAGAATGGTTCAAGAAACATTCTCTTTAAATAGACAAAGACCCCGTGGGAATAATGCTGGCTCTAAGAGCACCCTTAATATGCAAAACCCCCTGATAAATAATTCCATAATGCTGCAGGCTCCAGGGAAATTCACTTTGAAGAATATGGATTGTAGGCAGCCACCCAAAGCCACATACTGAAACACCTGATAAAGTCTAGGCTGCAAGGCCCAATATTCTTTTAAACTAAGAAAGCTCAACATTGTTTTAGCTGAGTATAGGGAAGAAAGCACGACAAATTAGGTGCTAATACTGAAAACTTAAGAGGCACTCTCAGTTGTTGATTTATAAAATAAAATAGCATCTAAAAGACAACTCCATTATCACCTGCTGAGGATGTGGAAAACATTTTCTTAGTGTTTTGTCCAATGTGAATAAAGCTTTACCTGCTTCTGTCCTTATCTGTTATAAAGGGCTTTCATCTGCAGCGAGGGCGACACAAGGAACGGTTCCCTTGCAGCTTGTGGTATTTGCTATCACTGAAACCTCTCATGAGAGTCCTTCATGAAACCAGAAAGTGAGCCAAAGGAGCTCATAATAAACACAGAATAGCGAAGCACTTTCATAAATGAATAAGTGAATGACTATTTACAGTAAATACAAAATATTTGAATAGTGAATGCTTACCCTGAAAGCAATTCCAACAGAAAGATGTTATTCTACCATTACAATTCATACTTCACTTGAAAAAATCAGAAGTAGGCTAGCACTGGTGGAAACTGCAATCACTTTTTACATCTTCACAGATGTCTAAATATATTGTCTTATGGTAACTGCAAAATCAAGATTTTATTTCTTCTTCCTTTTTTTTTTTTGGCCAATTGCTTTTCAAGTTGTTACCTTGATTAACCTCATAGCGTTTTTGGAGATAGTGACACACCAGCTAGAATGCTGCTCATCTAATGCCTCTGATTTCAGTGCACTGAGATGCCAAATCTTTAGCCTAATGACTCTTAATCATACAGGGACTCACTGGGTGTTCCTCGGCAGTGTCGGAATTTCTGGATTTTCTTTATCTAGAAAGAAATGGTATGGGGTCAGACTGCACGGTTGTTACACTATCAAAAAAACCAAAAAACAAAAAAAACAAACCAACCCAAAAAGTTAAAGTAAGCAAAATAATTGTCTTTGAACTAAAAGCCAGCTCCCTGTCTTGCAGCCTTTTCCTCAGCAGCCTCCCCGCTTGCGTGATGCGAGGGACACGCAGACCCCCAGAGCACACTCAGATATACCCCCACCAAAAATACTCGTGTAGCCTCCAGGAGAAGCTTAAATACTGACTTTTCTAAAAGGGAGAACATTTTGTATCCTTTGCCTAATCATCATTGCTAGAATGTTTTAGGTGAAATAAAGATGTTTGCAAAAGCCACTGGCTGCTGCTGCAGGCAGGACACCTCACCAGCCACTGAGGGTCTCTGGGGTCCTGGGGAGGGCAAGAAGCCCTCAGGGCTGGCAGTGCTGAAGGCTAATTTTATTGTCATTAGACCATGAAAGCAGTTAGCTCTGCCAGGGAAATAATATGATTTTTCTTGCATTTAATATTTAAAATGTGATTTAAATGTTAATAATTAATGTCAGACTACTTTTAATTTCCATCAGTGCAAGCATACGCCGCAGTCTATTCCATTTCCAGTGGGAAGAAAACACTGGGCACTGTAGTTTTTTGTTATTAAAGGATTACAGTAGCAGTGTGAGTCTGCACCAATGTTAATTTCTCATAATTTTCTCCTAAGATAATATTTACAATATTTCAGAGTGTATGTATGTGATCAGCATCTGGCAATTTTAGCTGCACACCTGCTTTCAGGGTTTATGTCCAAAAAAGCCTGTTTTTTCCCTTGCTGATATGGAATGAAGGCTGTGAGTGTCGTGGATCTGTCACATTTACTGCTCACAGCCACACAACAACTTCTGCAAAGCTTGTACTTTCTGAGATACTCAGAGTACAGGAAAGCCTCTGGGCAAACCAAGATTGCCAGGACCTTCAGTTAACAACGGTCACCACTGGCTTTTCAAAAACATATGGAGACATATCAAAGCAGTACATGCTGGGAAGGAAGGTGAAGGAAGAGAAATTGTTGAAAGAATTTCAGGGAAATGAGACAAATGGTTATACGCCATCATGCACTGGCCTTCCTCTGCTCCCTCACTTTCCTCAAACCCACTGGAGCTGAAAACAGTATGCTCATCCGCTAGAAGAACAGAAAAGTTGGCAGAGGAAAAATACTCAAGTTCCAAAAAAAAACCAAAAAAAACAAAAAAAAAAACCCTGCACAAATAAAGCTACCAGAGAAAAATTATTAAAAACCCTACAGCCTTTAGAAACACTTAATTTTAATAGAGCATAAAAAAAATCCTGGCAAAATACATTTCAAAGAGTGTAAAAGAGAAAAATGAACAGCTCATCTAACACCATCATAAAAAGTGAAACAAAAATGTTCACTCTAACAGTCAAATTTATACTTTTACAAAAGCGAGATGAAAGGATGCAATCACACGGATTTCAGAATAAGCTATTCCAGTGTAGGTAGGATGTTTTTGAAAACGACTGTCTATCTCCAAAGAAAAGGGGATGAAACATCGGAGACGCTTAAAAAGCAGCTTGGCCCGTTGCCCTGCTTTAAGACTTGGATGGACCACAACCAAAATGACTCCTGGGGAATGTCTGTCTGTCCTGTTCCTAAAAACCTTGACAAAGACTTGTTTCTCAGTGAAGAAGTAACGATGATCTCGCCAACTCCTCTGCAAGCTTACTCCAGTGTTACATTACTCTTTGTTACTCTCTGTAACTCTAAGTTTTTTCCTCATGTCAAACTTGTGTCATGTGTGCTGCATTTTAAGCCCTGTCACGCTGTGGACACTGAGAACAGATTCTTTTGTTTAAATTTAGGTACTTGATGGCCTGTAATGGCCTTCACCAACCCTCTCCTGACAAACAAACTTGTTTTAAACCACTCTTCCAAACTTGTTGCCATATCCCTCGTTCTCTCTCCTCTGCTTTTTCCAAACGCCCCATTTTCGGCAGTGTGCAGTGCTCAAAACAGAGTCCTGTGCTCCAGAGGATTTCACAACACGGTTGTGTCACCTGTCTTGTCGATGATGCTGTCCTGTCTGAGCATTCCACCGTGATGTTCTCCTCTCCCAAAAAGGCTGACATTCCTGAGTTTATGACTCATTATGCTCTCCAAACCCTTTCCTGCGTATTTGCAGTGTACTATTTTTCCTCTTGCCTGAATCTGAGCAGACGATTACTCCTGCCCTAGTGCAACAGCTTACACTTCTCACTGAATCCTATCCTCATTTAAGGCCAGACAGTTTTTCAAGCTTGTCAAGTTTCTTCTGAATCTTAATCCTGTAGCCACTTTCAGCCAGTACTATCAGCAACTACCTAAAAGTGCTATCTATTCCAACATGCACAGCATTCATGAAAATGATCCAAGACTAGACTTTGGAGGAGCCACACTTATAAGGGGCCCTGCATTTTAGAACAGAACCACAGACACCTACTCCAACTAGGGACATGGCACTCATCTTAGTATGGACTGAAGGAATTGTCAGAGTTAGAAGGGACCTCTCAAGACCATCTAGTCCAACTCCCCTGATAAAGCAGAGCACATCATCAGGACTGCATCCAGGTGGGGCTTGAAAATCTCCACAGATACATTAATTTATCTACGTTCTTCTATTTTCCTTATGGGAATGCCATATGCAACACTGCCAAAAGCCTCATCACTGCTGAAACCTAAGCATCAGACTTCATTTGCTTTTCCTGGTAAGGCCTTTTGCATTACCATTGAGATAAATCAGATTATTGTGATTTAATTTACTTCTGACAAAAGTATGCTGCCTCTTATTGATCACCTACCAGAGGTTAATTGCCTCAGGTGCTCACAAATAGTGTATTCATGCCAGTATTTTTTCAAAAACTGAAGGTTAAGCAGATCTGTCTGAATTTTCTTCTGCTCATCTATTCCCTCCTTTTAGGACAGACACTGGACTACCAGTATGTTTGTTGACTGGATCCCACTCATTAAGATTTGAAATACACTTACTAATTGATCAGAGATTGCTTTAGACACTTCAGGAAACCCTATCTGATTAAACCCACCAGACCCAATGTATGTGAGATCACTCAATTTAGCCAGATGATCCTTTCCTCAGCAGCTTGATTGGCAATTGGTCCCTTATGCAATGGAGTCCATAGGTGTTCTTCTCTTCGAAGCAAAGGTCTACATGCCCAAGGCAAAACAAAATATTCCCTTTCTCTTTTCTCCACTCTTAACAGGCCTCAAAGAATCACAGGATCTTCACAGCTGGAAAGGACCTCTGAAATCACAAAGTCCAACCATACACTCACAAAACCCCCCTTAGATTTTGGCCCCTAGAACATGTCCTGAAGTGCCACATCTACAGGGTTCTGAAATAGCTCCAAGGATGGTGACTCCACGCCTTCCCTGGGCAGGCCCTTCCAGTGCCTGACCACTCCATCAGTCAACTCATTCTTCCTAAGATCAAACCTGAGCCTCCCCTGCCCCAACTTCAGACCATTTCCTCTGGTCCTGTCATCAGACAGTAGATCACAGTAGATTCCATGCTTTATAGCCCCCAAATATACCAAGCAGAAGGTAAGAAAATTAGCATAATCTTAAAAAAAAACCCCTTTAATTTAATCAGAGGGCTGCACGTGCTCCAGCCAAGAGATTTCTGAAGAATTTTGAATCAACCAGCTCCTGAATGTGCCTTCAAAACAGTTGAGCTTACACAGCCATATTCAGTTCTGATATGAAAAATGTGTATCTAAGAAAACCAGTCCATCAGATGCTTTGAGAAAAGCAAATAATCAAATAATTGATTGATAATTGAGAAAACTCTTGCGCTGTCTGCAGCTCTTAATAAAAAAAAATTAAAAATGAACCTGTACCAGTGGTCAGGAAATATCAGAAAATTAAAAAAATAAAAATAAAATGGAAAGAATCATCAGCAGAGCAGCAGATACTCTGCTAAGGGGTGCAGGCAACTGCAGAAACATGCATTTCTGAGACTGCATTCATCAAACAGGTGAAGCGATCCTTGACAACATGAGTCAGTGCAAAAATCTGATCAACTTCTCCAAACTTTGACAAGATTATAGGTTTGACATGAACCCAGACAGCATGTACCATGGGAGCCTCTGTGCTACTGAAAGGGATTTCATCAGCTGACAGGTGGGACATGAAGGACCCACCCCTAGATCTTGTGCACCTTTCTGATTTTACACAACAGACACAGAAGCAACACCACATCAGATGTGAACCTGGCTCTAACTAATCGATTATCTTTTTGCTGGAAGTGATGTGCGGGCTAATAGGTGCTTTATCTCCTGTCTTGTGCATTTCTTAACACAGCCTTTAAGCAAATCACCTTCCTCACACATTCAGCAAGTCAGAGAGAGTGCCAAAATAAGGTGTGGGGAAGCATTTTCACAGCATTATTACACGGAGCATGTAACCTTGCAAGACTGCTTTGTATGCAGCTACATCACACATTGTAAAACAAATCAGTAATTCCCATATCCAAGAAGAAATGTATCTTTAATCCGACATTTACCTCAATAAAGGACAATACTGCAACTACACAACTGTGAAGTCAACGTGCCATAAATCTTAAATCACTAGAGCTTTCCCTTTCCAGAGAGAAGAAAATACTTTTTCTATGAATTAAGTTAAGAGAAATACAGACAGAACAGGTGAACTGTACGTATCTGCTGACCGAAAATAACTTCAAGTACGTCAGGGATCCTTTAGTATTTAGAATATGGTACAAATTGACATCATATGCTGTACAGAGTCATCTAATACTGACAGAAGCTTGAAATACTCATGTTTGAGTAAAAGGTGAGAAGGTTGTTTGAATTCCCTGAAGTCACATGTAACGTTCAATCTTGCTAGGGGCTCTGAAGTTCTCTGCATGCAGAGAACACCCTTTCCTCTGCAGCGTCTTGCTCAGCTGAAATAACTGGAAGAGACTTAAACTAATTACTACAGGTGAGCTTGGATCTCTGCTCCTGGAATATAAAACAACTAGAAAACATCACCTGTTTTCTGTGTGGCAGATTAATACAGGCATGTGGTTTGGAAAGAAAAATTCCCAGCTAAGTTTGTCTCTGGTGTTCTGAAACCTGTCGTGATGCTTGAGGAAATGGCCCAGCTCCCTTTTTGGTTTTAGATCAGCACATCCCCTGTACCACCAAACCTGAGACACACACACAGGAGGATACGGGATGGAAATGCCAGGACAAACTATCCAATCTCTGGTTTGGCAAGAAAGGCACTGCTGTCACATACACAGGCACTAAGGGTAACTTTCCTTCTACAATAACTTACAGAGCATGACACAGAGAGAAATAACAGAGGAACATTTCAGCATTACACAGCTCCAATTCAATGCAATTTGGAGCATGATGATAGACTTTATTTTTGTGAACGTTATAAAGCATTAAACCTGTATATTAGAGCCAGGCCACTTTCAGCACTAAAATATTGCCTCGGGCAGCCTTCTTATGCAAGGGAAGGAAAAAGCTAATCTGATACTGGCTTTTATAGCTAGTGAAATGAAACATGAAACAGGGGCAGGAGAAAAAGGAACACATTTTCACAGTGTTCAGTTGTATTGTAGGTCAAAAGACCTATGCAGAATTGGTCTGTGCCTCCAAATGAGTCTTATTGAAAGTCCCAGGTAAGAACTAACCACACAATGAGGGAGGGAATTACATTAAGAAACACGGTCTTTAATGCATGAATAAATATGCCACCCTAGATATTTCAGATGAATACTGTAATTTCATTATGACAAAGAGTAAAACAAATGCATCAAAGGACCTTAGAAATGTTAAAGTCTGCTGAGGACTCAAAGACTGAATGCAAGGATTGCCCCAGAGAGTCCTCACAATAGGAAGTGAATGCTGAATACATCCAAAACATCTAGTGTGTTGGGGATGAAATGTTGGCTAAGATTCCAGGTTGGTGACTCAGCCTAATCCTTATGGAGGAAAAGGTGTGTTTAGAGGACAGAAACCAGACAGAAACCAGAATCATTTTCTTGACTCAGCAGATTCAGCACCTTGGCACAGACACCTTGCGCTCTCAGAGCATCCCAGCTCCCAAGGCCAAAGGCACATGAAGGATTATTGCTCAGAGGTTTTTCTGTGCACCAATGCTTGGTGTTCTCCAAGCAAATATATCCTTCCTCCCACTGGCACAACCTTCTTATCATTTTAGGTTGGAGCTTTTATTCACATTTCCTGCTCTGACACACAGTCATTTCTAGCGTAATCACAGTAATATCAACACAGCAAGACAGCCTCAGAGCCATCCACAAAACCAACATGCAGACATTTAAAAGAATTTAACATGGACAATGATGCATGGATCTATTTGGTGATTTATGATAACCACATATCGTAAGTCATGATCTTTCACCCGATTCTGTTGTCACATTCTTTCAGAACACAACAAATACACTTGCCCCTCTATTTTCTTGCTCTGGTACCCATCACAAGGAACAATTTCACCAAGCATTTTTCAAGTTAGGAGACCTGAAAGACAATATTTTTATATGCTGCCATAATTGTAACACCTGAGAATCTCAGAAAAAAAAATTAACGAGCAGTCTCTGAAGTATAGTCTTTATCCTACAGACACATCTCTCAGTTACAGAGAGCTAGCCACGGATTTAATTTCACCGAACACTACTACATAAGAGATAGGCATCTACCCCAAGCCAATCATTAAAGCTCCCTCAAAAGCTAATAGAGGGAATGCACTGCCAAAGGTCACTTAATTACATCCCACGATGCCTAATTGAGACAGGATGAACTACCTGCTCGATAGATCTCTACCGTTATGAGGCAATCTAAATGCAAGTTTTGGTTTCATACCTTACTTCTGCATACTCAGACTACAACCCCACATCTACTTCAGTATGCCTGAGAAGACTTTTCCCCATCTGAAGCACATGATCATTCTTCTTTTGTCCACCAAAGCCCTCAGTCATATGCAGCACACCTCGAAGGGAGGAAGCCCCTACTGATCACAATCCAGCCCATGAAATTTTCTGTTCAAGCGCTTGTGATGAAAAATTGTAGAAAAGAAAGACACTGATAAGGTGCAGCATGACTTGCAATTTTAAAGAATTCCACTTTTTGCACTGGAGAAACAGATGAGTTGGGGCTGTTCAGCTTGGAGAAGGCGCTGGGGAGACCTGATAGCAGCCTTCCAGGATCTGAAGGGAGCTCCAGGAGAGCTGGGCAGGGACTCTTTGTCAGGAAGTCTAGTGACACGACGAGGGGTAATGGTTTTAAATTGTAAGAGGGGAGATTTAGATGAGATCTTAGGAAGAAGTTCTTTGCTGTGAGGGTGGTGAGGCACTGGAACAGGTTGCCCAGGGAAGTTGTTGATGCCCCATCCCTGGAAGTGTTTAAGGCCAGGCTGGATGGGGCTTGGAGCAATCTGCTCTAGGGAGAGGTGTCCCTGCCCATGGCAGGTGGGTTGGAACTTGATGATCTTTAAGGTCGCTTCCAATTCTAACCATTCTATGATTCTATGACTTGGTTAGTTAGCAAACGGGCAGATGTCAGCCTGACCACTACCCAGCTATTTCATGGTATGTCAGCAGCAGGCAGGATACCGGGATGCTTAATGTTGACATTATTTCCGTGTGACAGCTTCAGCAATGAGATGTCAGCTGGAGAGGGAGACACCACGTACATCAGTTCATCGATCCTGCTGAACAACATGAAGCCTCAGAATTCGTGATGGAACTCGTGAATAACCTGAGAGCACAACACAAACCTGTTCTGGATTTCCAAACTTTAATCAGGCCCACCGGATTTGGCAGCAGATCCAGTACAAAAGAATGCAAAGCACAGAAAAGCTCACACATAGGTGTTTAATTACAAGTTGGAGCTTTTTCTGACACCTTCCACTTCAGCAGCACAGCATCACCCTGGGCTGGAGTTCATCACTGAGTAAAGTGTACTATTAAAAAGCTTACCAGTTATTTTCTTCCTTTATATCAGACTCCTCTTTATCCCTCTTTTCTCCCTCAATTATTTCGGTTTGTGACATTTCTTTCAGTGCTATAACACTGCAAATTTGCATAATAAATTTTATCTCACTCCTACACTTTTTCCTGCCCTTAATAATACCTCATAACAGTGAAACTATGACATGCCTCAACCTTTGGAAAGTGAATTTAAAGCATTCTGTGTGACCCATGAAGTTTAGCTCACCTATGTGCCTAAAAGCTTGAACTTAGAGGCCTCTCTGTGTGAAAGGCCGACACACTTGTTAAATGCTTTTTTCCAGGAACTATAGGCTTTATTTACTCTGATACCATGAAACTGCAAAAAGGTTAGGCTGGAAGACATTCACAGAGCAAGGTATTTGTCTATTTGTCCATGTTATACATGCATCTAAAAGTAATGTGGGGGACTTGAATCACCTGCTAGCAGCAAGGATTCTGAATATGTTTTTCCTTTATATCTCACTATCTGCCACACCTTTCGATTGTCTTTTCCTTTCAACTAGGTTGCAGCCCGAAGTGTAAGGATAAATCTGGCACAAGTTTCTAGACACATTTTCAGAGGCTCTAATCCATTCTGGCAGAACATGTGAAAACTGCATCATGGTTCCCAAGGAAGCCCTATCTTCTGCTCTCCTGAGGATCTTTCCAAAAAGTTTCGGCTTCATCACTCCAGTATAACTCAGGTGCTGAAGGGGAAAGGAGGAAGAGGGACCAGAGATTTACTCATACCTCATTATCACTGTGGGGTTTGGTGATAATCTGAAATGTGGAGGGTTTAACTGCATGTGAAGGATTTAACTGCATTCCCTAACTAGAAGACAAGTGAAGCTGTCATGGACTGAGCACTACTCGAAACTCACGCTCCTGATTGCTTTCTCTCTTACAGAAACAAAGAGCAGAGAAGAAAGCTCTCTTAAAAATAGATAAGGAAGCTTATACAATCTCCAAAGAGAATTCAAAAAGGAAGATATGTTCATATTTTCTGTGGTACAGTCACAGTGAAGCGCGACTCAAGTCATTTAACTTTGCTTTTGGAACAGTCAACAATACTTTGATTGGTAATTAGACGAGGTTCTGTTCAACGTATACTATGGAAAATTAAGTCTTTAATTTAAAGTCTCACATGAAAGGACATTTTTAATGCTCCCCCCTCCCTTACAGATTGAATGTTTGTCAGCTAAAGCAAATAGCACATAGCTGAGTGCAATTAGGAAGAAAATCTAACCTGAAACTGTTTTTCAAAGAGCTTAAGCAATGCCTTGACATCAGTTGATTTAAGTACACAATTCACAAGCTCTTAGATTGACCTTTTTACATCTCGATCTACAGTACACAATTTACAAACATCTCCAAACACTGTGGCATTTTCTTAAACCCAAATGATGAAAGGCATGCTCCGCAAGGAAACAACTGCAATGCCAGCAGTCCTCTTTTACTCCACACGCTCTGAAACACCAAGTGAAAGAGTAAAAAAAACAGGATTTGGAAGGCTCTTAAAAAGCTCAGTCTATGCTTTTGCCTGAGCTGTGGTGAAAGCTGAATCCAAGAGACATGTACCCTCCACAGAAATGGCTCAGTCCCTGTGTCCAGTATGAAAAGGAAATTTTGAGTGTATCAGATAGTTTCAGTTGTTTTAACAGGACACTAAGAAAGAGCCAGTATTTTTTAAGTCTCCACACCAAAGCTACACAGAGTTTTAAAAAACAAGGACATGTTAAATTATATCCTGAAGTGATCAGCAAACTAGTACCCCCTGTGGCCTTCACTCCGCACCAGGATTAAACTATTAATCTAGTTCTGGAGTGGCTGGCTCTGATATGAGGTGCTTTTACACTCTGTACTTAGCACAGATTTCCCAAGGAGGTCTGCAACACGCCTGTATTAAACCACATTCAGCAGGTAAACAATTTATTCCTCATAGCTGGCTGTCACACTACTGCAATCATCCCTAGACAGAGACCCATTTAGTAAGTGGAGGATGTGATACAGAGAATATAAGCTCTGACAATGTAAATTTTACGGGTGACATTGACATAATGATAGTTTCACAACCCTAGAGATGTATGAACAATAATTACCAAAACCAGAACCTTGCACGTGCTGAGTTTCGTCTCTGCTTTCTTGGATAAATCTGCAGGAAACAGCTAAATAAAACCCTTTACAATACTTAAAGCACCTCAGTATGGAAAGAAGGTAAAGAATAAACTAGGAGTGAGACCTTCTGTAGAAAGTTTGTGCACCTAATTGAAGGAGGGTGGTATACTGGCAGCTCTTACACCCATTACTCCAAATGCAAGCACCAGCTCCAGAGATCTCTGCAGTTCTGATGATCAGAAGCTGGAAAGAAGCATCAGGAAAGGATCACTTTATACTTGTTCTACCTCTTATACTCTTTATTTAAGGCTCTTCAGAGGAGAGTCACAGTTAAAGCAAACACACCCAGCTCTATATAGTGTGAAAGAAATGAAAAATTCATTCCCTATTGGCCTGCTCCCTTCTATGTATATTACATTCACTTTAGCTCTGCAAGGGGAAAAAAAAAAGTAAAAGAGTAGATGATGTGAATTAAATCCCATCATATTACAAGAATAAATCTAACTCTTTTTCAGATCAATACTATCAAGTACATACACAGAAAAGGTACTCCTGGCACTTACTGGGGCATATTCAAATTTTCCAGTTGATCAGAATACATTGCAAGGCACTGAAGTAATAAAACCCCTTAGTCTTGTAAAGCAACCACAACTTTTCAAAGCATTTTCAAGCTTTTTCCACAAACTATGTTTCCCACACTTTCTGGATGATGTGCATGGTGGAAGTAAATATTCTTTTTTTGTCCAATGTGAAGTACAAGTTTCCCCTCTCAGATAACATCTGTGAAAACTATATAGGCTTTGGGGGATTTTTCTCTTTTTTTTTTAACCTTAAACAGTCAAGATAAACTGTATTCTTTCACAGTTGGTTGCTGGGTCCCAGCAGAGCTCTGTCTGCACGTAGTGTGACTATTTTTAAGCCAACAATGAATCACCAGCAGGAGGACAAGACAAAACACTGAAGCACACATTGTAGGTAGCTGAACTATAGAACAATCTCTATCCAGTAATTTGGTTATTTCTGGAAGAAATGAACTACATGAGCAGCAGGTGCGTATGCTAATAGAATGCCTTTATGTTTTAATTAAGCAGTATTTCCCTACAGAGTAATTAGATATGTTGTTTTCTAAAGACTGTTAAAAAAACCCTGCAATGTCTTTCTTTCTCAGGCTAGAGATAAAAGATCTCAAGAACCTTAAAAAACCCCCAAAACAGTAGTGAACACACTTAGATCCTACACATGCATGAAAAACACTTGCTAGGAACAATTTCATAAAGGAGCTGCTGTAGCAGATGGTGTTATCCAAAGTCCCATGAAAAACTTTTGTCTCAGGTAATGCCACTGGTTCTACTGAATGCCATGTGTGATGAGAAATTTTACACTGACTGCCACAGGTGTAAGAAAACTAACCCAACCCTGGAGATACTGTGAAGTACCTTCTGAAATAGAGACTACAGAGTCTGAAGAAGATAGATTTAACAAGACATCGACTTCCTAAGCTTAAGCAATAAATACAGAATGTGCCACACAGGATTCATGATCTCTGGACCCTCTGATGACCATGCATCACGCCAAAGGTGATCAAACAACAGATGAGATCAGTTGCTGCCCAAGTGGCCTCGCTTCTGGCCCAAATCCCCCCAAGCTACAGCTCCTACTGCCATTATTCAGTGATTCAACAGCTATTCTGTGCCATTCACTACTGGTTTGTGTTGTGAAAAAGCATCACTATGTTGGCAATAGTAACTTAATATTACAGAACTGAAAATAAGAATGCAGCCAGAACAGGCTGGCTATTTCTTTAACTATATTCACAGATTTAACATTGAACTTGGTCTATTCATTCCAGTTGAAGAGACAGAATTGCAGGAGAAAGCAGGCAATTCCCAGGCAGCAGTAAGCCCTAGACCTGAAGGCGATTTAGCCAAAACATAACACTGGCATTTAGAAACACAGACACAGAAACAAACAGCCAAATTCAAAAACCTTATGTGCAGATACAGCTCCGTTAGGACCTCTTCTCCTAACTGCACCCAGACAGCTCTTCTGAGCTCCCTCCAAAGAGCACAATACACTCTCTGCATGAGAAACTGCTATAAATTCCACCTTTGAAAAGAAACTTGTTTCATGCTTAAAGAGAATAACGCACACCAAGCGATGTTTAACAGAAGGGATTTTAGGCAGCATTTTTCAACTCTTCTTTTGTGCGAAATTATACAACTCCACATTCTGTTGCATCTATTTTAAATGTAACTTCACTAGATAGGCATTCTTCCCAGAAAATAAAGATGGGAGATCATCCTATATTACAGGAGAGATGTGTCAAGTACATGTCACACAGCTATTAAATTGAAAAATGGAACTCACAGCAAAACGTGTGGATGTTTTGAGAGCTAAAAGCCTCATTTTCACTTGCTTCTGTTATGCAAGTATAACTTTCTTATAATATTTCAATAAGGATTTTATTTCTTTCTAGATCCTCTGTGTCCATTGGCCATGTGAGAATTGTGATTTTATCTCAGTGTAACATTCCTACCGCATCTTGGAAAAGCTATTTCAGCAACTTTGTCAGAAATGAGGAGTATTTATAAATCAAGGTTTGTAAAGAACAGCA
This sequence comes from Thinocorus orbignyianus, assembly GCA_013400375.1. NCBI lineage: Eukaryota > Metazoa > Chordata > Aves > Ciconiiformes > Thinocoridae > Thinocorus > Thinocorus orbignyianus. The sequence continues at coordinate 36,771 of VXBW01000655.1, read as the reverse complement.
AGCAAATACAGCTTACAGCCCAGATGCTCGTCTATCTGCAATCTTCAAAAACCCACAAGAATTAAATCAAATATATATATATACACACACACATATATATATAGATATATATATATTCAAAGTACCTGGTTTGTCCTGAAACAGAGAGAGACCAGGAAAAGAGACTAAGTAGTTCGGGTTTTTCCCTTTTTTTCTCCCTTATAGCACAGGTTTGATTTTAGAAGCACACTTATAAAAGCCATCTAGTTTGAATCTAACTTACCCACTGACTCTGCCAGTTCCCCAAACTAGCAAAATAGCCCATAAGAAAACCTATCTCAAGAGAGAATAATTATTCTATCTGCAGGAATCGGCACAATGGGTAATTCTGCCAGAATAAATCAGCATCACGATGGAATCTTTCCGTACCTCTGCAAATATCAAGGCATTTAAAGTCTGTATTTTCTTTACAGTGTAGTAACTTGTGTTACTATTTCTTGCAGTTTACATGCTGTGTGTATTTGATTCTTAACCCTGAACACTCAAAACGCAGAAGATTTTAATACCAAACGTATTGAAACTACAATAAACTTTGCAGGAGGCTTCCAGCGCAAGAAGCCTGTAAATACACAACAGGGAGGGGAAAATGCCCAGTTTTGTAAATTACACTTTTTAGAAAGACTCTGACAATCAGAATCTACAATTCAAAACATTAGCTAAACAGAAGATGCAGTAGTCAGAGAGAATAACCATGACCAAATATCTGTGATCCAACTGTGTAAGAGATGGAGTAAGACCAGTAAACTTCAAGTAAAATTGCATGAACATTATCCCACGTTTCTGTTTTCTCCTTTTTCTACCTGACATTTTTACAGCTAATTTTTCTGTCAACATTCCTCAAAATTTCAGATTTGAACTCAAGAATTGTTCCTTTAGAGTTTTATAAATCAAGTGATCCTCATAGTGACTGCCAAAAGATGCAGAACAGTAAACAAGGTCAAGCTAGGCACAGTTTACCACCTCTGACCACCCAAAATTTATCAGAAAACACACTTGTAAGTCATGAATTCTGCCTACCATCAATTACTGTTTGGCACAAAGTCTCCAGTCTAGTTCCAAAGAAGAATTAACAGGATTACATCAAGAACTCCTTTTGCCTTTATAATTTCCAGCTGAGGATGGTTACATGGCCAAATTACTCTTCCCTGTCACTGCCTAATTTTGCTCTGAGAGTTGATAAGTGAAAACCAAAGCAACACAGACCTTTGATTCTAGCCGAAACTAGCTTATTCTACTTTCTGTGGAAACGTGAAATGTGCAAATAAGTATTATGTAACTTACAAAAATACTCTTTTTTTCCTTGAAAAATATACTATCAGTTTCAAAAAGCCAAAACATTGAAGATTCTGCCAGTAGAAGGCAATTTCAGCCTTCATTATGGAAGAACTCTCAATACTGTCTTAATATGCACACACACACATGATGAGACACAAGAAATCAATTGAATTCCAAACAAAAACGTACTAAAAAAGGAACAGATGGATGATCTATGTCATTGAACGGGCACTTGATGTGCCAGCTGCTCAGAAAATGCATCTATCTTGGTACCTAATATCCTACCTTGATAAGATTAACAGTTTTGCTTCCATATTAAGAAAGAAAGTTGTAAATCTGGTAGAACTCACTGTGCAGTTGTTGTGCAAACCCACCAAATTCAATTTCCACCCCCTCCAGGAATTAACTTGGAATATATTTCTGACAAGTTTAGTAACTAATCCTCCTCCCCCTTTTTCTTACAAAGTCACTTAAACATTAAAAACTGATGCCTTATTACACGTGCTGGCGAAAACATTCAGAATTGGAATGCTGTGCTGCTCGGCAGAAAATTCCCTGTATGCACATCGGGGCTTTATGATCCCCCAAGTCCCAATTTACAAAGCCCAAAGATGTCACTAAGAAAAATATGAGCTTGCTGATAGTAGATTTTTACTTCATAAAACACATTCCTTCCTCTTGCCATTAGGATGATATACACTACACTGTATATTTGTTTTTGCTGGAAAAAAAAGTAATTCTTGAAATACACAGGTTTTTTCATAGCAGTCGTATGGATTTTCTTGCAATCATATTTTGTTGGTATTATCTTATCTGCGCTAAAATAAGTGTCAGGATTTGTTGGGGGAAGAAGGTTTGAAAAACTTTTCTAGCAGAAATAGATATATTCAAGCTGAAGACCTTTAGTATTGCTCAGATTTTTTGAATCAGACAGATGCAATTTTCTTTATTGAGTGTTTTCTCTGTGGCTTGCAGCAGGATAACATCAAGACTCAAATGAAAATGATTTATAACGTAATGCACGTGGAAACAAGAATGCATTTAGAAATCTTATTTTATGATTTCAGCCCAGGTAAATCCAGAAAGACCAAGACACCAGGAAGAACTGATTGCTGTGGTGCGTGGCAATATTTGATGATAAAAATCCACCACTGTGTAACTTCTTTTGGCTTTTATGTGAATGTATAGTTTCCAAGATCAGCAAGAAAATCCAGAGTGAGGAAAAACTCATTTGAGAGTATATTATCCCTCATCTGAGTAGAACAAAAATTATCCCAACAAACCTTTGAAACCCAGTCTAGCAGACACACAACTAATGTTTACCTTCAGCAATACTGCTCTGACTCACTATGTTTACAGTAGGTCATTGAAAACAATGAACAATGTTCCACTGAACAACCCTGAAAAACTACCCTTCCAACACATGAAGAGTGAAATGTGAGAGCTAGGCTCTTGCACAAATCTTTTGGGAAGTACATCAAAGAAAAGGAGAACAGACAATGAAAGATACAGGGAACAAAAGCCCTTTTCATACCTCTTTTTTGGTAGCCACTTTAGGGTGTAGCTTACTGAATACCAGTGGCTGCTCCGACTTGCAGCAGCTTTCACAAACATACCTGTGGTGTCTCTATAATAAGCACAGAAAAGGTAAAAACCATTTTCCTCAACTCTCCATTCTGCATTTAGCATGTCCTTACGAGAGTGAAGACCAAGGGTTTGGTACAGTCCTTTCCATCCGGAAGGGTCAGCAGACAGGACACAACACTCTCAACTCAATAGCCACACTAGTAGTGTTCAGCCAAGCCATGGGTTTGCTCTGTAGGAGACAGGCTGGTGCTCCCAGCAAGTCAAACCTTGACTTACACAAGTTGAAAGTCCTCTGGTGATATCTCTTCTCCAGGGAGAATCAGGGAATGCAGACTGCTGGCTTAAAACAAGCATCTAACTTTAAAATAGTAACAGTTAAATGGGATAAATTCATCTACTGTATTAGAGAAGAGGGTCAGTTTGACCCAAAATTTGCACCAGGTGCTTGAAAATACAACTCATGAGAAGGTGAGAGAGAGACTGAGTCCAGAAGCAAAAACAGAGAAGAAAATTAGATCACCAGAAGCAGCAGAGATGCAGTTGACTGAAGACGTGAGGTTACACCAAAATTTCCTGCCATGCAAAAGAGACATCTCTTCTAGCATTTGAGACTAATAAAGGGGAAGCAGATGTGACTGTGGAGCTTTGTGCTGTTGCTCATTTTCTCTCTTTACCTCAGTACCTTAGGATTGGAGCTGGAATACTGCATCCCCCTTCTTCATCCCCTCCGCAGGCCTGCTGCAATGACACAGGGCACTGCTTGAAGAGTTCAAGTGGATGCCAAGTCACAGCAAGTGGAAGGACTGTGTGGAAACTGGCAGTACCCAGAGCTGGGAGTGGAGGATTGCATCTGAAAGAGGTTTATACAAGAGGCCATTGTAATCCATTGTTGAGCGACTGGAAAGGCGATTTTCCACAATGCTGAGAAATTAGGCACCTTAGGAAGCAGACTTCTTGTAAAGTTACCTGAGAGCAGGATTCATCTCTTTAATCACCCAGTTTAAGCCAGTCATCCAGACTCTTGCTATAATTGATTGAAAGAGATAAATACCACCAGAGGTGACTCAGCCCACCAATTTCAGATAATTGCCTTCAGATGATAGAAGTCATCCTCTGGAGGTGCCTATTCTTTTCTATTGATTATGGAGTGAGCCCAGAGCACTTGCCAAGGCCAGCAGTTAGATGATAATTAGGTTAGGTGAGACCGAACAAGCAATTACAGAAAGCAAACTGAAGACTTGTGCAGTTTAGGAATTGGTCCTAAAGCCTTTTCAGAGATGTAGGTGGTATTGACAAAGATATCCAGCACAGAGATTTCTTCTTGCTGAAATAAATTCCATATTTTATTTTTCCTTGCACAAAAGCACAAGCAAGGTCAGAGGAAAGACAGGCCTATCTACTTCTTCAAAAGATACCAAAACCAAGAGTAATACACATGGAATATGCGTGTGCACCAACACAAGCCTCCAGGATGTCTTTGAAATACTTTTGCAGGGCCTTCCACATCACTGTGCCTTGTTTTCAGAATCTGCAATTTGTTTATTTACTCATTGAGAGGATATAAGGTGAAAGAAATAACACAGGGTTCAAGACTGGTAAACAAGCAGTTCATGACATATTTCAGTCATGGACACATGTGACTAGTCAAAAAAAAATCATGCTTTAGCATTTCTAAATCTTCAAGTGGTATTTAAGTTACAGTAGCAGCTTTTCATTCTTGAGAGGGGACTCTTCTGGGAAACAAGGGTAGACTCCTATATTTAGAGAAAAACCAAAGAAAATAGGAGAAGCATAAAATTGCTGTGACCGTGAACTTAACATAACGAAACCAATAAATGAAACTTCATTTCTAAAACTCAGCCTTGCCCACCTGTGTTTAAACTGACACACACGTGCACATTCTCACATGTTATCTGTGTAGGTACTACAGCAGTTACAGCCTAAAGAATCTAGTCAAAGAATTCCCAGTAAAGGTCAGAAAGGTGATCCTAAGACCTCACCTTGTCTAGGTCCCTTCCTGAAGGTGTAATCCATCCCCTCTACCTTCTCTGGCCAGCCCATGCCTGTGGATCTCTGTCCCCATTATCATTATGCTTTCCCTGATTTCCCTAATTTTCCCTGATTTCTCCTATTGTAATTTCAACCCAACATTTCCCATCCTGTCTGCAGCAAGCACACAGAATATTCTGTCACCTTCCTCAGCATTGCTTTGGGGAGAGTGGGAGGAGGAGGAGAGGTGTCTGGTCAGCAAGTTTCCATCTCTTCCTGGATATTGTTCTTCCTTATAAAGAGCAATAATCTTAAATATAGATGTTGGGTAGAACTGGTATCCAGTACAGATAAAACTGTTCTGGTATTGATTAAACCTATTTTGTCCATGTAACTGACAAATGTTAACTACACACAGTCTGTAAATAAAGGCCTGTCTAACGTTTTTAGGCTGTTTCATTTCCTCATTCAAATTTAAGTAGTTATATTATTAATCTCTCTAGCTCTGCCACACTGCAGTAATTATTTGCAGCGAAGTTCTTGTCACTTGGGAGATGGTGGGGGTTTGATTCAGAGTGAAGTAATTGCTAGTTACAAACAATTGCCCAAACAAGTGAATTCTATGTCAGATTTACCAAGCCCAGTCAACAGCACTGGGATTTCCCTACATTCTCCAGTCAAAGTCTGCGTTAGAGTTCTGGGTATGTCTGTACCTGTGTGTGTTGACCTTGATTAATCATCCTGTAATTTTCAGCTATGAAAGCTCGCTTGTGCCTTGAATTTTCCCAAAGTGTAATCTAGAAATATCCCATGGAGCCATTAAAAGCAATCCGTTTTGCTCTCTCTCACCTCATGCTCACTTTATACCAAATGGAATCACTTTCAGCTATTTCTCAGACAGCCGTGCCCTGAAATTCTGGCCCTTACCCGTTGCTGTAAATTCATCTTCCACACGCTGTATCTAATATATGAGCAATGTAAAATGCTTTTAGTTTTGTTAGACCCTGTTAGAAGCACAGGGGCAGAGGCATTATGCTCAGGAAACAAAACACAACTGAAAAAAAGGGAATAAGACTTACTGTACAAGAAACGAATGAAAAGCAAGGAAAAATGCAAACCAAAGGAATCGGTCATGTCTTACAGATCTACTCAACCAAATAATACACTCCAAAACCACGACAGTTTGAGCAGAACTTTAAATACATGAGTTTTCAAACAGAAGTCAAGAGCTTAAGTGATTCTTCTGGACAAGGATTTAAATAGACCAGTTGTATTACTTCATTTAAAAACAGATTTGTTCCATAAAGCCTTCCTGTGAAATATTTTAGATCATATGAGTCCTTAGAAGTCAGCATTGATTTTCCTATCAGTGAAAACTAAGTGAAAAAATATGCAGTGAAATGAGAGGGATCACCCAATGATTCACGGGTTATTCAGTGATTTCAGTTATTTATAAACTACTTCACTGTTTCTTCTGGAATTACTTTGTTCCAAGTCCTTAGTGCAGGCCACCCGACTGGCATGAACATCATGACAAATATTTTCCACCTAAATCACAGCTAAACTGGCAGAAGTCATGCCCAAGAACAGAATGCATCACCATTTCATCAACAAACCTCCTCCCACAGTTCAATGATATCCTCCTTTAATTTTCTGCCCTGCTTCCAGAAAGCATATACTTCCCATCCCTCGATGCTGGGCGTAGCAGACAACGGGCCGATGGTGTTCACCCTCTGAACACTCCATTAAAAAAGCATTAGGGTTGTGACACAGAAGAATAAAAGCACTGGAGAGCTCAGTTTCCTGGAGAAATGTACCACGTACCCTCTCACACTTAGCCAACATGGCACATTATGAAACTGGGGTGCTTAATTATGCTAAGGTGTTGGAAAATGTAGATACGCAAAGACAGACTAGGAAGCCCAGAGGTTAAAATCGAGATGATTAATATATTTGTTACTATTTTGCGTCAAACGCATGAATAAAGCAGGACCTTTATAGATCTGTGATCTATTTAAAATGAAAAATATAAAACTTGCCTCTTCCAATTTTTAAATTACATGTGTAGGGAGACAACTCTTAACCCTACTATTTCACTGAGGAATAGGCTTTTTTGTTCTTTTTTTGCCATTCCACTCCACTCCTCTGCCTAATCTTTATTTAGTGATATTAATGTACATATACATACACACACAACTGTCAGCACAGGCTTTGGTGAAGCCGAGAGGAACTTCAGTGGACACTGACTTCTCAGATGCTGACTGACCTGTCTGAAAAACTGCACCACTCTGGAAAATGCAAACACCACAGCCATTAGAAACTTACACCTTTTATCAAAATTTTGCCTTCCTGTGGGCTGCTTGCTGAGACCAACAGCTTGTGACTGTATTTACAGCAAGCTTTTGAGAACAACTAACCAGAAATTTGGGCTCTAGTGGTCACAGTCTGAATTTCTCCTCCTTTTAGCATAATGGAGAGCCAAGTTGGAAAAGTATGTCTTGTAAATATATCCTACAATGAAGAAGATACTCATTTTGGTCTTTGAGATGGTTTTAATCTACTTTTTAATCTTAAGAAAATACCAAAAACATGAGAAAGGATGGTCAAGGCTACTTATCTGCTTCTATTCCTGCTGCATTCAAGGACTGCTCAATTCCAAATGAAAGAAATGAGCCAAAAGCTGATTTACTGACGTAGCAACAGATGGGGCTCAAAAGCATCACTGCAACTCGCTGCCACCAGCCTCTGCTGGCTTGCAGCAGGCCATTAGAGAACCTCAGCTCTGTAACCAGTGAGAGAAAGGTCCATAGGTCTCACAAACCCAAACAGTGCTAGTAAATAAAGTAGCCTTCCACCACGTCAGTGTCCTGCTTAAAGAATCCTGACATATTTTTATGTGGATGAAACAAAGACTGGGAGATTGGAGCCAGCATTTTTTAGCTGCCGACACTTTGTCCGAATAAATGCTCTTAAAATACGCCCTAACTATATAAAATTATAAACCAGGAGCATTTTAAAAATATTCAGTATGTGGATTGATATGTAGTTGTCACATTAAGTGATGTAAATTACAGCCCCATGGTTTGGTAAAAGAAAAATTACACCACCTCTCAAAGAACATTTCATCTACAGATTTCAAAGTGTTCCAAAGAAACTGGTAAGCAGGAATGTCGTTTCTCCAAAGGGAAATGCAGGGCAGAGGTGCAGGAGCCAGTGGAGCTGGTGCCTCACAGCCTGCCTTGCCACACCACCACCAGGCACTGCCTTCAGACCCGAGCCAGCACCCACCCAGCAGCTGCCCATCCCTTCTACAGCCCAGGGTGGACTCTGGGGGGGCTCCCACTGCCCCCCACAGCACCAAGCCACAAAGTTGAGGGTCGTTGTGGCTTCTCTAAAGCTTCACAGCAGGCCAGTACATCAGGTCATTCAGAGAGTGCCAAGAGGAAAGCAACGAGAAGAGTAAGTGAGCTAGAAAGCATGAGCTAGAAGAAAAGACACAAGAATGTGGGATTTTTTAAATTTAAAATGATGTGAGTCCTCCACAATAACAGCTTTCAATTACGAAAAAGGTTGCTGTCAGGGGAAAGGGACAAAACTATTCTTCACAGGATAGGACAGGAAGGGTTAAACTGCAGCAAGGGAAATTTAGTTTAGAAATTAGGGAAATCTTTCCAGCTGTCAAGACAGTTCAGCACTGAAATCAATTGCCAAGGGAGAGTGGAATCTCAATCACATGAGGTTCTCAGGAACAGGGTAGCTAATTAGCTGTCAGGCATGGTTTAGGTATAATTGCTCCTGCTGGGGCAGGGGGCTGAACTACCCGACCTCCTGAGGCTCCCTCCAGTTCTGCCTGCATTGATCATAGCATCTCCAGAGCACCAGAATAATCTATAGTCCTCAAAAATTATATCTAGGAAGAATACAAAAAAATCCAAACAATCCTAAAAGTTAATTACCGGTGCTTAAGACATCTAATGCTATGTTGCTGTTATCTTAATAATTATAGAATTAAATCCATAATATTACCTCAGTTATAAGAACGTTATAATCTTATACAACTTTGGGTATTTGAGCCTTACATTGCAATGTATGGCACAGCCTTATTTTTATATTTGATTTTCATTACAGTATTCAAACTTTTCTTTCACCTAAATCATGACCGTATTTTTGTAGAAACTCTAGCAGCACCTGTGTGATGCACATACATATTATCCAGGCGTGTATATATAACTGCAGGAAAGCTCAGAGGAAAGAAAGGTGGTGGAAGACAGTTCTTTGTGACACCCCATTCCCCTCATCACACCTAACGACTATCTATCAATAACGTGGCATCTCAGAGAGGTGACTCCTCACCCAGGCACCTCCTGAAAAGTTTCAGCTTTGTTTACAAGACCGAAAGAAATAATCTTGCAGGATGCTTCTTCCACTATTACTCTGTTCTACAAAAATGAAAAATTCAAAGTCATGCAATCGAGAATAATTTGACACAAGCCCTTTCTCTACCTCATTTGTAATTAGCATCGCTGTCATGCTGCTGCATTCCACTGTTCTTTTCTTCTCATAGAAAACTGTTCAAATTTGTATTTCTTTCATTCCTCGTAGTTAAACGGTTAAGAGGCAAAATGAAATTAGCTCTTTTACTTCAGGAAACCCCATTCTCTTTGCTAATTGGAACTGCAAAGGAAAAACCAGTTTTTAAAAAAAAAAAATAATTAAATTGAAATATGCAAAAAATTACTAGCTTTCTATGAAAACCTGGAAAATATTTATAAGAATTCTACACAGAATTCTGTAGTTAATTCAATGACCAGAGGGGATTATACAAGTTTGACACAAATCAGTGGAAGCAGATAATTGTTGGAAGAATGGCCTAAACTCACTTTATATTCTGAAACATTCAATATAAGCAATAAAGTTGCACAAAAATCAGTTATACTGCTGGAAGTAATGGAGTGAACTGTAACCTTACACGGTGATCAGGTCATAGTGCAGACCTTGCAGTATTTTCACTGAAAATGGAAAAGTCCTTTAGTCCTGTCTAAAAAACTACTGTTGCTAATGAATGAAAACTCACTTCATTGAGAGATGATGAAGCCAACCCACCCCCCAGGAGGACTGTGATGCTTTCCTAAAGTCCAGATCACTGCGTGTTACAGATCCAGCCAAACATCTACAATATTTTACACAAAACAGCTGCTCTTTGCAGTCACCCCTTACACATTCCTAGTGTGTGGTATGTCCTCCATTTATCTCCATTACCACATACAGTGGCCGTCAGGGAGAGACAGGCAAATGGCAGTACAGAGCTAATTAAAGATGGTTTATAGGAAGGTCAATCACTTCACATAAAACATACAGCTTCTTTGAGCGTACCCACAGAATCATGTTATTCTATGTATCTGTGCTGCAGGAGTTCATCTCCAGCAGTCGATGGCAGGCAGTGCTGCTGTACTTAAATACAGAGATATCCAGGAGTGACGTTACACCCGAGTGAAAACAAGTGGTAGATGAACCTTTGAAAGCCTGAGTGTGATCCTGGCAAAGNTGAAGAGTGTGCTGTTAAATTTCAGAATTTAGTTAGCTAGAAGAGGCCCAGCTAAGAAAGTAAAATTGTAAAAGAGAAAATTGGTCCATTTTACCTCAAACCAGGACAGTGACACATCACAGCATTGACACTTTGTGGGCTGCCAGACCCCACATGAGCAAGTACAAAGATGTAGATTTTTTTTTCGGCCAGAGTGGTTGACTGTCCCCACAGGAGAAGCTGTGCTTGCAAGGCTGAAGCTTCAGCTGGTGATAAGTCTCAAGCACAGTCTGTGGGGCCATCTCAATACACCAACACACCCAGCGGCATTTAGGAAAGCTGGGAGAAAGCTGGAAGAAACCTGGGTCTCCACGTACAAGCCGCTATCCAATCTCCCTTCTGTGGTGGGGAATGCCCCTCCGGGAGGTTATGCAGAGATCCAGGACAAGTCTTGGCTAGGCTCCTAATTAGTTTTTTTTTTTAAATCATCCTCTGGAAGCACCTCTTCCCAAACATCATACAAGCTCCACAGACAATGCAGACTCACAACTTTGGGTAAATGAAGTCGTGTAGCAGAAATGCCTTCCTACCCAGAGGATCCCTAAGTGCATAAAGGAGCTATGCAGATTTCTCACGACTCAAGATTATATGTATCTTCTTGTACCACTACTTCTTTGCAGTTACTTTTTCATTTCTCACATTATATGCCATATTGGGTATGAATAGTTCTTATTTCTGTTTGTATTTTTTGTTTATTCCTTTAATATTATAGTCATAATGCTGTTTCCAAAATGCTGGATGGGTTTTCTCACTAGTTTTTGATTGGAAAATACTAGTCACTGGATAAATTAGTCTTTTGAGTCAAGTAAAGCTTTTTTTTGTTTTGCTTTCTGAAAAAAAATGAAGCTTAGAGTAAAACATTAACACGCATACACTGTAAAACACTTGAACTAGGCATGAAACTCGTAGGAAAAATACTAGCAATATTAAATTTTACTGAAGCCTGGGAATTTAATAAGCAACAAGGGAAAACTGGAGTCAAATTTAGCTAAATCCCCAATCACTGTAATCTTTACTACGTGCCTTGCTAATCAGTGGCTGTCTCTTTCTTACGTTCTCTTTTCAGTTTGAGACTCTGGGTGCCAAATCAGAATATCTGACAAGCTCCGGGTGTTGTTTTCCATTTTATTGTACTGCTCTGTTCTGCACTTTTAACTTGTTAAAACTACACATTTTTTTTTCTTACATTACAACTGCAATTCTTCTGAAGGCTACCGATCCCTCAGTGAATACCAAACATGAAACAGGCTGTAGTGCAACATTTGTCAGTGAGATCCCCATAGACTTTTATTTATATGAGAAAGTGTTTTGATAAATATTTCAAAGAACAATAGATGAAGACATCCTCGTGTCCTTATGCTGTAAACAAGTCCTTATGCTGTAAACAAGACATTTGGTATTTCAAAGTAAATACTTGTTTTATGAATTAAGTGAAATACCTTCAAAGATGTTTTCTTTCCTAGGCTTTTTTAAAAACAATACAATTAGTTATTAATCTCTAGCATTTCACTCAAAATCACAGAATAGGAACATAGAATTGCCCAGGTTGGGAGGGACCTTCCAGATCATCTTGTTCAACCAGCAACCTCACTGATACAAACCATCACTAACCCATGTTTCTCAGCACCAGGTCAACCTGGCTTTGAAATCCCTCCAGGGATGGGGCCTCAACCCCTTCCATGGCCAGCCCATTCCAAGGCCTCACAAACCTTTCCCTGTCAAAATTGTTCCTGATCTCCAATCTGAACCTCCCCTGGGGCAACTTCAGGCCATTTCCTCTTGTCCCATCGCCTGGGACTTGGGAGAAGAGACTGACACACCACCTCCCTGGCTACACCCTCCGTTCAGAGAGCTGGAGAGAGCCAGAAGGTCTGCCCTCAGCCTCCTTTTCTCCAGGCTGAACCCCCCCAGCTCCCTCAGCCTCTCCTCAGGAGACTTGTTCTCCAGACCCCTCCCCAGCTTCATTGTCCTCCTCTGGACCCCCTCCAGCCCCTCAGTGTCTTTTTTTTGTGGGAAAGGGTCCTAAACTGGACACAGCACTCAAGGTGGGGTGTCACCAAAACAGCAGTATCAATTAAATATGTAACTAGAAGATCCCACGCCCCCACTTAGAAGTACGGTAACTGCCTATTGATATATAACCATTTCAGAACCAGTGCAGTATTACAAACAAGGAAGATACAAACCCATTTGTTTTGCAAGTTTACAAGAAGAGGACTTCAAGGCTTCATACTGTACACTACATAATACTACATAAAGGACATGCTAAAAGGAAAACGAGTGTTTATTGCTCTCTTAATGAAGGGAAAAAAACGACTTGCCAGTTTTTAAACTTAAGAGAGCATTTATTACCTCGCTACTCTATGCTTCTATAGGAAGCACAGTTTCCCTTAACCAGGAACTACTGGAAGCACTCATAGCAAATTCTGTCCTTACAACACAGCACATGCAGTCTCCTCACGCTCTACATCCCCCTCAGTCAAAATCACTGAGCAAATCCTAAAAATTGGCAAATGCAGTCTTTTAGTGTCACTAGTTACATGCAACGTATTTGGGCAACGCTGATGAAAGCTTTCCAGATTGAGGTCAGCATGTCCCTAAGTGCTATAGTTTATGACCTTTTAAACAATTATAACCATTCAGATAATCTATCAATCCATTTCCTTTTCCGTGAAGAAACACTGTAAAATTTACTAAAATGACATTTTTTTACAGAAGGTATATTTGAGAAAGACAAACAGAAATTATTTCTGACTCACTTTTAACGAGCGCTTTCCAGATTCCAACGTCTGACAAAAATGAATTCAACTCTGAGGGTTAAACAAGAAAAAGTACTGTAGAATCAGCAAAGTTTGAACTCACCCTGTACTCTTTATAAAGCTGGAATTACAAGTATTTCTGGGAATTATTTTAAGAATTAGCAAGAGAGAGATATGATTATCATAAATCGCCAAATTGATGAACTGAAATCTGAGATAAAATGGAGCGTGAAGAGTCCCCATCACCATAGTTTGACTGAAGTCTATCACTTTTTATTCCAAAGGTCTCTTGCTCAAAATAGCTTTTTTGTTTATCTATTTTCAGCTGTAATTGCTCTGTATTGATTGTATCCAGGCTGTGCTTCCCATCATCAGCCTATGGCACTATGGTTCCTGCAGGAATCCAACTGCCCTGCTGAGCATTGCAAGTCTACACTATTAGGTTTCTTATCAAGTTTACAACAACTCTACCCAACCTATGCTCTTTTAACTCCTACCCTCAGGTTGGTACCTTTGGTCATTCCCTGCATTCCAGGTTGCTGAGCACATCTTTAGCTCCTCCTGGATATGTAACCTTTGAAGCCTTCCCATGTACTTAGAGGCTCCAAGTGCTAGCGTAATTACACATGTTCTCCAATCTCTGTTTAGCTCACCAAATATTTATTTCCCCATTCTTGCTGTGCTACCAAGGCCATGAACAGACTATTAGTATTTCCTCCTTTAGGAGAAAACACAAAGCACAGTTGTTAATGCAGATTAACAACAGATTAACAAACACACTGAGGAGCAACGCATCACCAGAGGTTAAAAGAACTCCCCCTGAGGCAAGATGACTGCAGGATGGGCTGCAGTTCATCCACTGCCTCTGCCCAAGAGTATCTGCTTGAAGTCAAAGGCTAAGGATTTAAATCAAAATGAAATTAGCGTTTTTAATAACCTCATAGCAAAGAAATTATTAATAAAAATAATTAACACATAAATGCACTGGACTAAGATACCATTAAACAGACTTCAACCTAACTGCTTCTTAATCGTAGACAGACCAGCAGTTACTATAGTTGCAGGATGCTTCCTTAAAATACAGAACACAGATTAACAACATGAAAACAATGGAGTTGGAAAAGAATTTGCATTATAAAGTTAGCAATTAAAATAACTTTGTTAGCTTCAGTTATAGAATCAAAACCAAAAAAAAAGATATTTGATTCAATAAATCCTGTTTATAAAGTCCCTGCTTTCCCCACTTTCCCCAATCTGCAGTTCAGTGCACTTCAGCTGTGCTGAGATGATTTATTACAGGTGTGCATAATAAAGCTGATAAAGAATAACTAAATTCATGGGTGCAGATGCCATATTCTACACAGACTGGTAGATGGATAAATCTAAATTAAATATATTAAGGTAGCTAGCTAAGAGTTGGTCAACAGAAAGTGTTATATCTCTCACTGCATAAAACAATGAATCAGCCACACAATACAGAAATAAACTACAGGTATCAGACAGAATCACAAAATTATATGACGTTGGAAGGAACCCCTGGAGATCATCTACTTCAACCCCTCTGGCCAAAGCAGCTCCACCCAGAGCAGGTTGCACAGGAATGTGTCCAGGTGGGTCTGAATGTCTCCAGAGATGGAGACTCCTCCACCTCTCTGGACAGCCTCTGCCAGGGCTCCGCCACACTCCAAGTGAAAAAGCTCCTCCATGTTGAGATGGGACTTCTTATGTTCAAGTTCTTAATAGAAAAGACAAACCAGGAACATCTCTGGGCCCCAAAATGTGGACTATACTAGTGAGATGTGTAAAGAAAATAACAAATGGATAGGTAGCAGAGTCTTAATTGCTCTGAACTGAGCACACAGTTGAGACAGAAAGTGACCTGCCAATTATAAAGCCAAATTATCAATTTGAAAACATTTTAACTGTACAATGGTTTTCCTGCATAAGGATCAACCCTGAAGGTCTTATAAATCAATATTTACTTGATTTTTATAGCTCACATCAGAGAGATATATTAGTACAGCTCAAGATAAACTGAAAGGTTATGACTGCAAATGGTTGCAAGATCCACTTAAAACTATTTAACAGACATCGAGTCCAGAAAGGTTTCCGGAATGTGACACAGACTTACCTACAACCGGCAAAAAAATGCCCTGCAACTTCCCGTTGGGAGGCCAGGAAAGATCACAGGCATTGCCAGGTCCCAAGGCTCTGACATAACAAAAGCCTTTCAGATGCAATTTCCAGATGCTCCTAAGAAACAGACCATTCCCCAGACTACAGAGCAAGGGAAAACCCCAAGCGGTCCTTGCCAAAGATGATGTGAGAAAAACACAGCAGCAAGTGCAAAAAAAAAGCTACTTTGTGGAGACAGACCTATGGGGAATTCTGTACCAGCAAGGCTACTACGCATTAGAATATTGCTTCATATGCAGCTAAAATCAGAAAAGCTTCGAAGTTACTTCTGACTGCTGCTTTCAGCTGTGAAAAGTTACTAATTACACTCCATTTCCTACGAAACAGCAATTTACATCCTGCCAGTTCAGGAGAAGCTATCAAACTACAGTTTCAAAATCACATCAAATAGATTTTTAAATGACATCAAGTTTTTTAACATCACCTTTTACATTTGATCGAGCACAGGAAAATCATCCTCATTGCTAAACATTCCGTGGGATGTCTTCCTTACCTTTGGCAAACGGGTACTTTTTTTCCCTTTTTCCTCTAGCATCACATCTGCCTCCGACTTCTCCTTTGCCTGCATCATCCACTCTTACTGTAATTGAAAAAATAATTTTATTATTGTCATTAACTGATTGCCATACATATTTGCATTCAGATTTAATTCCTTAGCCATATTATGACAAGTTTGAGTGTCTAATTTTAGACTGAGAACATTCGATAACTTGGCGCATTTATTCTAGTCCATAATCCGTCAAATCTTTTGATACCTGACCTGTAGGGTACTGTAGCAGAGGAGCAAAGGCCTATTGATGTTTATTTCACAATTCTTTGGCCTGTTCTTTCTCTGAATTAATGCTCTGCATGGGACAAAATTCTCTGACCACCTTAGATTTCAATGCACGCAACCAAGATTAAAAATCCACATCCGAGCACTTTCATCCAACGTGGATGTGCTCTTATCCCGCAAATCTATGGTTATTTCACAGCATTGCATACCAAACCATTAACATTCACTTCACAAACATCAGCAGTCACTGGTGTTCGAAAGGACTGATAAAATGTGTTTATGATACCCGTCCCACATCTGGAAAGCTGTAAGTTGTCTTTGTTTTTGTTGTCTAAACACCACACATTCTTTAAGCTGGATGTTCCCCGTGAGCCCCACACGACTGTGGTGAGTTGCTCCTGGCCAGCGGGACAGCTGCCAAGAGGAGAAGGGAACAGACTTACCTTGTGGGTCAAGATAAAAACACGGAGATCACTTTCCAATCGCTAACACAGGCAAAAATGACTTGACTTAGTGAAAATTAACATATTTCCAATTGACGTTGTGTTTGACAGCGAGAAACAAAAACACCTGACTCCCTGCCTTGGGCCTACCTTTCCCATCCTTAACTTCATCCCTCCATTGCTGACTCCTCTCCCCACTGAGGGGGGTGCCAGGAGGAGGGAATGGGGGTGACCGTGGGCCTGTTAACAGCCCACTCTCTCCTCCCCACACCTCTCCTTGCCCCGCCACAGTGTCCCCTCATGCCGCAGGGAAGCCTCTGCTCAGGCAGAGCAGCTCCTCCTCTTCCCACCCCCGTGCTCACAGAGCTGTTCCTCACACCATTTCGCCTCATAACTCTTTTTTTTACTGTGTTTTCCCCCCTTTCTTAAATCCGTTTCCCTGAGGTGCCACCCTGAGGGCTGAGGGACAGGGCTGTGCCAGGCCCTGGGGCAGCTAGAACCATCTGGAACCATCCGTGCCCACCTGGAGCAGCCCCAGTCTCTCCTCACAGAGACCCCTCAGGCAACACCACTGCCCCTGGCAGCAACAACATTCTTTTTAAAGGTAGTTTTAGAAAATTTATATATATCAGGCACCTGGAGGAAGCGGTTAAAATCCGAGATGTCGAGGGAATGTAAATGGGAGGGGTTTGATCTAACGAAGCGCTTGGAGATGCCCAGGAGTGTTGTACAGGACCAAAACGCTGCCACTGGACGTTGCTCAGTTCTGCCTCAGCCCAAAATGACAAACGAAAACACCCCGTTATTGCTCTCAGTTCATGCACTGACAGTGCTAAAGGACGACCCTTAGTTCAGCCGGGCATGGCCGGAGGTGAGCTGCCGGGGAAGGCTACAGTGCTCTTCAGTTACCAGGAGCACTCAGAGAAAGGTCAGACCATTTGAAAAAAACTCTCATAACCACACCTCGCAGATACATTTGAAGAGCTTTTTACTTTTAACTAGATCGCTGTCAACAAAACAAAAAACAGCTTGCTGCTCTTATATGGTTTCATCTATTTCCTCATTATTTATTTCACAGGTTCCTCTAAGCGCAAGGGCTGATGTCTGTCTAGATTTGCCTTAAGAACCATGATTCAAGGCGTGTTATTTTCAGTCGCTATTGATTTTAATGTTACTTGCTGGACTAGTGTTATAATCTGTTCCAGGTAATTGCTAGGCAGTTGCAGGATGAATTGGAAAGCCACCAAGTGACCATCTGAAGGCAGCACTGGTGGTAGAGGCCACCTCAAAACCTGCACACTGGACCTGAGATGGTTGGACTCGATAACAGGAAAGATCCCTTCCAACCCAGACAATTCTAAGCTTCTCTGACCTTCACGCTCTGCACTTTGTGAGATTGTGCCAGCGATGCCGTTCTGCCTTGGTAACTCACTGAAATCCCCAGGGCAAATGAAGAGCCCAATGTTGGGAAAACCCAGTGCTCTGGGTTTAGCTGGTAACAGGCACTTCTGTTCTACTTAAACTTTAATTCTCTTCTGCCCGTTTGCAATCAGGGCAGCTTCTCTCCACGCAAGAGAGAGCACCAGGCAAACAGCCTTCACAGGGCTAAGGAAAAAAAAAAACTTGTATATTTTTAAGGGATTTTCCCCTCCTGGTCACCCAAATAGTTAACACACTCTAAAAACCCCACAGATTTTAACCTATAATCACTGTCAGTGATCATGATCGTTATGGATTTCTTTCTTACATGAGAAGATTTAAGTTCAATCCCCAGATTTACCACTGCTGATAACAACAAATGTGCGTAGGTCTCAATTCAATCACTTGCTCAACGCCAAACACATTAGTTTTGAAGTGAAGCACATGTGTACAGTCCTTCATAAGATTAGCTACTGTCTGCGTTCTGAAGCAGCTTTTTAGGTAATGTCACTGGGTACCTGGTGCATTCCAATGTGACCACGTGCAAGACCCTCTGATTTATAACTAACTGAAGACAAGACCACGTTGAGCATTCATCTCATATCCAGGAAAACCTAAAAGTCTTCCATTTCTAGTAGTAGAGTCACAAGGACATATTTTGGCAGTCTCCACCTCCGGAGACTTTCAAATCCCATCCGGACTTGTTCCTGGGCAACCTGCTCTGGGTGGATCTGCTTTGGCAGGGGGATTGGACTAGATGATCTCCAGAATCATTGAATCATAGAATGGTTTGGGTTGGAAGGGACCTTCGAGATCATCAAGTTCCAGCCCCCCTGCCCTGGGAGGTCCCTTCAAACCTCCATAATCCATGCATTTGCTCTCAGATGTGCACTGGTTAGGACGTGACCCTGAACTGGCAAAACCTTTGACACCAACCAAACATTAACCTTCAAGTAAGAGCCCCAAAATACCACCAGAACTTTGTTAACTCTAGAGCCACGTTTCATTAGGCAACAGATTAAACCAATTATGATTCTTCAAAAGCAAATAAAACTCAGAGTGATACTGAACAGAAATAGAAGTTTGCTAGGGAGTCTCCCTCTATCTACCATATCCTTATAGCATGTGGTCCTTCTGGGGCAATGACATCAGCTTCACTTGAAGGAAAACAAATCAGCTAACAATATTATTATAACTATAAGAACAATGAAGTCCTAGAAGAGGTTATAAGGGATGTTCTGGAGTTCCCTTCAACAGAAGGAATAGATTGGATGAAGTCAAGCAAGCATCTCTGCTCTTGACTTGCTGCAGACAGGAGCAGAGCTTTTCTTGAGATATGTATTTCTACAGCTCTAGTCTTTTATTTACACTTATTGTGTACAGCTAAATTAACCAAATACCAGGTTCTAAAACAAAAACAGTAGGCAATACTGTTTAGAATGAAATTGAAGGAAAAGAGCTTCTGCTTGCTTAACTGACCTTTTTTTTTTTTCCTAAACTGTATTACCAAGGATATAGTGTATCCAATAATTAAATAATTAACTATTCTATGGCAACTTTCTGCTTAAATGACCATGCATTATATATAACTGTGTTTTGTGTTTTGCTTAGCAGTAGAAAAATAAATCTAGAGGGGAAAAAACATCTTAAAAAGAACAAGATGACATAATTAGTACCATCTGTATGGATTTTCTAGCCCCATAAAGAACTTTACTGAAAAGAAACAGTAATTACATGTTATTCTAGGATTTAACTTATTAAAGACTGATTTAAATGGGCAACATCCCCAGCTTTTACAGACCAGTGTTGCTACGAAGACATCAATCGAAACTTATTTGCTTTATTCCTAAAAAGAAACAAGTGATAACTGCAAGAACCTACAAGAGTTTTTGTTTGAAGTGAATGCCAACTTTTCTATTAACTTCACAGAATGCCTTCAAAAGTTAATTCAAAATTAAAGGGATTATAACACACATTTCAGAGTTCATTAAGAAAATTTCACAAACTGAATTAGTGATATAGACAGCTTATACACTGTTTAATATTTTGTTAGTTTAGTTTAAATCTAATTTGGGTTAGTTCTGGAAAGGCGTCTCATGTTTTCTAAACTAATTCTTCCAGGTGAATTTTATAAATACAAAAATTCACTTGGATTTAAAAATCACTTGAAAAATAATCACCTTTAAACAGAACTCACTTCCTCCAAAGGCCCCAGGTAGAAAGAGTCACCAGAAATATTTATTTCATAGCCTATGAAGTGGCACATGTCAAATTAGTTGTAGCCCTTCTTTTTCTTTTATCCATTTCACTCTAAACAATCATTGTGAAGTTACTACATTTCTAGGTTGGCTACACTAAGAAACAGAAAGAGAAATCAAGAGGCAGAGTTCTTTGCTCCTAACCAAAAAAAACCTCACCCAAAAAACCAGCAATGTGCTACCATCTCCCAAAATATCGCCTTAAGTTTTAAATAACAACTTAGTGAAATGTGCTTTTCACTTGTTTTTCTCCTACTTTGCATATTCAGTTTACAACCATCTCTTAACCTCATCAGCTACTGGCACTACCTTCCATTCTGTATCACCGTGATACTGTTATTACCAATTATCTCGCCACATCATTAACACCAAATGTGCCAGTTCAGCAAAATTGCCTAATAAGCCTACAGATTTATCTTTTAATCAACAAACAAGGTCAAGCCTCACTTTCTGGGGTAACCAAAACCCTTCCGAGTACCTACCAACCCATCATGGAATTCATTTATACTGAGCAATACTAAATCTAATTTTTCCCTTCTTCAAATCTGAAACTCCTCCACAAGGTCACTGAGCTGATTGAGCAGCTTTACAGTTGGTTCTGTTTTCAGCACCATTATTCCTATATTACATGAAAGGCCCTTGTTGTTTGCAAGAGCAGATGGTTCAGTCCTACTTGTGACATTAAAATCTTCCGCTGGATTATAGGTCTGATTTCTCTTGCTGGGTGTGGGGGTGAAGGGTGGGACAACTGTGCTACTTCAAGCACCATAAAGCATGTCGCATAATCAAGGAAAAGGTCTTCACTACAAATAAAAATGGGTACTTTTGAAGGCATTCACCATTCCTGTTTTACTCCCAATATCAAGATGACATGCTTCTCTGTATTATTTATTGTGGAATGCAAGTGTTGTTCAGCCTCTGCAAGGAAATAGAGTTGATGCTATCAAAAAGACACATCTGCTATCAGTGAGCACGGCAGGAAAGACAGAAACTCTTTAGGTCTAATATTTTTAAGCAGATATTTGTAAAGCCAAAGTTACTTGTGACTAATTTTTTTAAAGACAGAAACTCTTAATTGCTGAAATCCTGTAAAAAACCCCATCTCTTCCTAAAAGTAGTATAAAGTATCTTTTCAAACTTCAGAACAATAATACTTCCTCAAGGTGGAAGTCGTAGAAATAAATTACTAAACACAGAGTTATCAGGGACAGATACTTCTAAGCCTTGTTTTTATGGCATGAACATTTGTGTGCCATAAGCCAACCTTCTGAGGAGCTCGGGAAGCAGCCCCAGACCCTGGAGGGACTGGACAGCAAAGGAAAGAAGAGCCAATGTTCCCACAGAATAACCTGACAGAAGATGGCACATAAAGGACATCAGGGGATTCTCCAACAGAAACCTCAGTTTTGCCAAAATGAGGGATCTGGAACAGAGCAGGACTTCTCCCTGGCTCCTTAGGCTATTTTTATGGCAGGATCACATCACGTGTAATTGCTTCTATGGAATGAGTTTCTTCACCCAGAATAATTATTTTTTTTTTGTTTCCCCTTTTCTGGTTAGGAGAATGGGGTTAGGAGAATGGGATCCAGAAGTGGGATCCAGAAATGGGATCCCAGAGCTCTAAGGCATAGGAATGATCACAAAGCTTCCCCTGCCATCCAGCCTCAGTGTAGCCAACACCAGCTGGAAGCCTTTTGTACTTTCACCAGCACTAGCTTCCAGTTCAAAAGGCTCTCTCCTCAGCCTGCAATCACAGTTTCTTAAGCTAATGAGGTCTTAACTGCACATTATCACATCTTTGGTCATGTCTGACAGGGCTCCTAGGATTCATTTACAGTTTCTAGGTTTGTACCTCATTAGTGACTCACAGACACCATGCAATAGGACTCCTTCATTTGAATTCTGCTCCTCCTCTTCCATTGCTTCTAAATTCAACCTGAAATTATTTTTATTCCCTAAATTAACGACCTTGAATGGAATACTACTGAACTACTTTCTATTTCAATTATTCCAGTCATTCCATTTAACTAATTTTCTTCTCAGACAAGGTTAGCAGCACAATCTTACTCCCCACCACAGTCATTCATGAAATTCTGACACAATGCTGCTTAACCAGAACTTAAATCTGCATGGAATCCTGTCTCTATTTCTGTTTTTAAGCCATGCCCCCCTGTCCTGCTCCCTGTACCCCAACAGGGGCTTAGATTGTGATCTAAGTCACAGTCAAATAGAACTGCAAATTCCTGATGGGTCAGAAATGTTTATTTATTGACACTTAGAAATGGCAGAACAACAAGAGAAATTTTAAACCTGAAGGGAACTTTGGGAAGAATTAAATCAGCAATCAAAAATATATGATCCAATTTAAAAATGCCAGCTCTGCCTTAACTGTAGCATCGTTATTTTGATCATACACTTGGTTGGGTAGTGTCACAAATCTGTGTTTAAAGCCTTGGAAGCAGCAGTGCTGAACTCATACAGTTAATACAGGATGAATTTACACCTGAAGTGTAGAGAGGTTTTATGACTATTGCTTAGCATTCTGTACTTGAATGACAAGTATAGGGTCATCTTTTTAACTTGTCCAGGGAAAAGACTGATCACATTAGGACTTGGGCATCCTGGGACAAAACAGGAACAACTTAACGTTGACAAGTTCATCTATCTTCTGATCAATTCTATCAATGAAAATGGTAACAGTAAAGTGATTTCTCACTGGAACAAAGTCATCATATTTTGTTTTTCATCCGTGATGAATTTGGTTCATAGAATTACAGAACAGAATGGGTTGGAAGGGACCTTTAAAAGTCATCTAGTCCAACCTCTCCTGCAACAAGCAGGGACACCTTCAACTATATCAGGTTCCTGAGAGCCCCGTTCAACCTGTCCTTGAATGTTTCCAGGGATGAGGCATCAACTACCTCCCTGGGAAACCTGTGTCAGTGTTTCACCACCCTCATTGTAAATAATTTCTTCCTTATATATACTCTGAAATCTTCTCTCAGCTGTCTCAACCACATGACATAGCTTGGTGCCATCCACAAACTTGCTGACGGTGCACTTGACCCCACTGTCTATATAATTAATGAAGATTAATTATATAGGTACGGACACCTGAGGGACACAACCCAAAGTCAGAAAAGAATTTAAATGCCAGCTGAGATATCTAATTTTGACTGTGCAAAATACACAGATCACTTAAGGAATTTGAAACCAGCATCTCTCCCTTGGCTGCTGTGCTCCGAAAGAAAACTACGTACCTTTACCAAGTTAATTGCAAAGCTCAAGTTATACCTGTTTTATGATTGATATCAATGACAGATTCAATTGTAACGCCCAACAACTTTGTGATTTGAAGTTACCCTGTTAACTCCTGTTCACTCTTCTAATGGATTTGCTCTGCAGTATGAAATATTCCAGGGTCTTGTAAGAAGAATGACTTTTCATAAAACTTTTAAGATAAAAACATCTTCTAAACAATGAGCTGGATGTGTTCACAACAAGATTCACGACCATGATCTCTAGGCTTTTTATCACTGATTGAGAAACTCTGCTCCGATATTTTGAATTCATATTAAAAATAATCTGAATTTGCATTACACATTCCCAGGTTGCAAGAGCTGCTTTTTGGCTGTAGACTACTTGCAAAATATCTGTACATATTTTTACAAAAGTCTTAAGTAATAGTTAAAAATCCTTACAATGCTCCTATAAATAATTTGGTACTTTTCCTATTGATTGTATTCTTCATCTATTGTTTATTCTACTGTTAATTCTTTCTCATTTCTGATGCATATGGGAGTTTTTTGCCAAATGAATGCCTGTCATGAACAACACAAATGCTAAGCAGGCTTGGAACTCTCAAAAAGAGCCTGTATAGCTAAAGAGAAAGAAATATCCATTTTATTGGCAAGTCAGACTTTCTGAAGAAACTGGAGTATTGAGGTGTCTGACCAGCAGAAGGGAAGATGGATGACTTTTCTTGACTAAGATGCCTGAAACGTACTTCTGCTCAAAATAAATTCTAATCAATTTGGGAAGAAGCTGAGCCTAACACTGGAAATTGCTTTATAGTAAATAGTAGATTCCATTTAAAGGTTTTAAAGGTATTATTACAGCCTAACCTTCAAAATGAGTAACAGTTTATTTGTGCAGTTACTCACTGAAATGGGTTGAGATAGCCTACTTAATGTCCTTTACATTCTACTTTTTTGTATTCATTATTAGGTCAGTTTATTACTCCTCTTATTTGTTTCTCTTAAGGTTCAGAGGCAGCAGATTAATTACCTTCTATTGACATCTGAAGGGCATGTAGGCAAACAGGAGCTCAGACCATCCTCTCAAGCAGCTACAAATGGACTCTCCCCCCCAGCAAGCACTTGCTTTGGCTTCCGACCTTCCTCTCTTCACATCATCTTCTAGAAGGAAGCACGGTGCTCCAGCCAGCATCTCCTAAGGTTATACCCTGGGAGAAGGAGCTCCAGACTATAATGGGATAATTAATTCTAACTCTCCAGGTGATGACTCCTGAGGGCTCAGAACCACTTTGATTCTTTGTAAATTTCATTAATTAAGATCTGGCACTAAGCCTTTTCAGCAAGGAAACCCATATCCAGGATACCAGATAGGAAAAGAAAAGTTTCAACAATAAAGTTGCAAGCAGCCCATCGCACTCCGTAGCTGTGAGTAACTTCTTCTGGTTTTTAAACTAATGTGTTAAAAAGAATATGATCTACATGAATCACAGTTACTGTTGCTACTCTTATAGTGTTTTCTAGAATCATAGAATCATAGAATGGCCAGAGTTGGAAGTGACCTTAAAGATCATCAAGTTCCAACCCCCCTGCCATGGGCAGGGACACCTCCCACCACACCAGGTTGCTCCAAGCCCCATCCAGCCTGGCCTTAAACACTTCCAGGGATGGGGCATCAATAACTTCCCTGGGCAACCTGTTCCAGTGCCTCACCACCCTCACAGCAAAGAACTTCTTCCTAAGATCTCATCTAAATCTCCCCTCTTCCAATTTAAAACCATTACCCCTCGTCCTGTCACTAGACTTCCTCACAAAGAGTCCCTCTCCAGCTCTCCTGGAGCTCCCTTCAGATCCTGGAAGGCTGCTCTCAGGTCTCCCCAGAGCCTTCTCTTCTCCAGGCTGAACAGCCCCAGCTCTCTCAGCCTGTCTTCATAGCAGAGGTGCTCCATCCCTCTAATCACTTTCTCACACCATTTTAAAAACAGCAGGAATATTCCAAGAGATAACTATGGAATACATGTCATCCAATCTTTCAGGCTGACAATCTGAAGCTGGGTACTGCAGAGCCCACTCACACCAGCATTCTGAGGGACAAAAAGTCTGGCCCTTTCTGTATTTAATCTGAATATTTCAAGTGAGCCGTGTTGCGAGCATCAGCTGATTGAAATGGAGATGGAGAGGATGACATTCATCATTACACAAGTCTTACAGTGTGGCAGTAGGGCAAGAAAAGTGGGACAAGGGAACAAGACATCCCTGGAAATCCTGCTGGGGCTGTAGGACTGTGTGACATTACTGTATTAGAAAAATGCCTACAATGAGTTATGGAACTAATTAAGGAAATATGAAAGCCATGGATAAGAAGTTCCTTGTTAAGTATAATTGATAGTACAAATCTAATTTGAAAGGTTAACAAGCTCTTGAAAATTGTTGAATCAAGTACAGACTGATGTTTTTAATATCATTATATACAGCTAGCAGATGGTATAGGCCTTTTTATTATATTGCCAGCTATTAGACTTTCATTTTTAAAGCAAATACTGAATTATACTAAAGATACATATGGGTATCTTAAAAGATTTGTCAGTTGTCTAATAACCACACATACTGACCAAATGCATAATATTTACCATTCATAAAAGTCTGAAAGACAAGATTTAAATAAGAAATTCAGAGTATTTCATTGTCGCCTTCAAAAAGAATTTGATTTTAAATCCTCTTAATTAAAAGCTCAATTATCTTAATGATCGACAGCATTTTAGATATGCAATTATCTTTTCAGACCAACTGATGATTAGAAGCAGTTTAAGAAAACAAAGCAGCAGAAAAAAATAACTTTTACTTTAAAAATTCTAGTCCCCAAAAGCTACTGAAAACTTAAATTTATTAAGACAGTTGATACATCAGATCAACCAGTTCAGAAAGATGGGGAGAGGCAAACCAAGGCCAGTGGTTGCATCAGATGACACAGAAGAGAAGCTCCCAAATGCCTGTTATCTTGGATAACACCACCACACCACCACCACCACCAACTCCTTCAGATAAACACACAGACTAACATTAAGTAGCTTTTTAAATACTGTTCTGTCAAATTGTGTATTTAGAATAGTTCAAGAGAGGTGGATGCATATGACTGTATGAAATATGGCCTGACGATGCTTACAGAGGGAAGGATCAGAGGATTTTGGATGCAGCCAGGGGCAAAAGATCTATTCACAATATGCCAGATATGAAAGAATGAGGAAGTCAGCAGGTAATTCAAGAATTAGGAACATCTTTTGACCAAAACCGGATGAAAAATACGGTATCATGGACAGAAATATGATTCAGATGACTTTCTGTAAAATTATTCTAGCCCCTAGAAAGGGACAAACTCGTCCTCGAGCTATCACAGATCAACAAATAGCTCACTGTTGTTTCTGCAAGGAACCTTCCAAAATGTCCAGGCAGGAAAGAGGTCTCTGGCTGGCAGACTCTGCATGACAGCCAGTCTCTCCCCCCTCCAAAATCAAAGCTGGCAGAGTGGAAGAAAAGAGCATTAATCTATAAATTATGTGGGTGATATATATTTTTTTTTCTTTTATCCTTTTTAAAGTAAGAAGAAACTCAAGTAATGCAAGAACATACAGAATATGAACACCAAAGGATAAGGGAAAAGAGAGAGAACACATTAATAGAGATCAAAGTAAAACGAGGGATGGACAATGCAAATTCTCCAGGGTCTAGACTAGATTTGTTAATGCATTGGGGAAGGCTGGAGAAAACTATAATTTCAGTAAATCAACACAGTGCGCTCTCAGAACAAAAGAGAGGAACTAGAAAGAATGTACATAACATGGAAAAACAGATAAAACCATGGCTGTTGTGATGAGGACGCAAGAAAAGAAAGGATGAAAGAGCAGAAATCAAGGTGGCAGTGCAGTGTAGTATTTTAAATCTATTACTCAGTAAACTGTGAAGAACCAAATACCAAAACAGACTGAACAACACTGGCTGGTAAGAGACACTCTCCTAGAAGAACACTAAAAGTCCCATGGGATACAGGCAGAGGTCACTAATGTTACCCAGGAGACACATTCCAAAACAGATGGTCCAAAGCAACAAGAGATGAGTGCCCTGCTGCTGTGCTGCTCCTGAGTGCCTGTTGTTTTCCCAAGTGGATCATACAGTGGATTGCAGACACATCGCTCAGGGGAAGGAGCAGCTCTGGCTCTTGTAAGGTCTTACTGCAAAGCAGCACTGGACTCTCAGCTGCTACAGAAGGCAGCAGCTTCTCTGCTTTACACTGGAGAAACGGTCCATAATAACAGGAGGGTCTGGTTATTTCCTGGGTCAGTGGTATGGCCTCATAGATAATTCCAATGGTATGGCCTTCCTTAGATAATTCACAGGCTTTGGCACAATGAAGTATGCATTACACCATATATAGATGCAACAAAATACTACAGACAATATACACACACAGTGAAATAGATATTAAGGCAATAATAATCAGTACGAAGTTAAATTTCAGTTATTAATGTTATCATGCAGCGTGGCAGAGAGCTGAAGAGAGCAGGAGTTGCTTCCACTTATACTCAGCTAAACGACAAATATAACCAGACTGTAAACAAAGGTTTTTTTTAAACAAAAACATAATTAAAAGAAAAACCACTATGAAAACCCCCTCAAATATTAAGAGCACTAGTTCCTGAAATGAACTGAAGAGCCTCAGGGCTTAAACTAAGTCACAAATTCAAAATGATCTAAAACTTTTTATTCAGAATAAAAGGAAAGAACCTCAGAAGATGTCCTGCTCTAACTGGATGATAACTAGCCCTAAAGAGATATTAGACACACACACACTAAGAAGGAAATAGTCACCACAAAAAAGTTACATCTTAGAGATAAAAGTGTAAGAATAATTTGAGAACAACCTTCAATCAAATGTTTTCCACCTAGTAACAAGCGCCTTCAGTCTTAAAATAGAGAACGTAACGTAGAAGAAAATACATTAAAATGCTGTAAGGATGGATTTAAGGTTATTTTTTAGAAACTTTGTTTTAGAATGACTACCTTTCTTTGGTTTTCAATGAGGGGAAAAAAAAAGAGTCGAAGGTAAAACCCACACTGCCTATTGGGAAGAAAGGACTGAAATGGAGGTTGCTACTCTCCAAAAAGAAACAGGGATCAAAGGATTTAATGTGCTTACACTGCAGAGGACCAGACAGTCTCCATTCCAGAGTATCTGAAAGCATGCAGAGATGAAGGGCAAGTGAAATACAACAGGCCTCTATCAAATGGAGGTGAGACACTGCCTGACCAAAAGCAGCTGAAATCGTACTTGTACTTCAGAGAGAGGGCAAAAGGGGAGCCAAGCGACAGCAGATCCATTAGTTTTATCTCAATGATCCTCAAGGATCTTGAAGACATCCTGTGGGAAAGCACAGCTGAAAACACGGAGGTAAATGGCACGGGGAGATTCGGCGTGATAGGCCGCATCAAAGGGAACAGGCAGCTTGCTGGGGCATGGCAATTCTCTAGTGTTTGGGTTTGCAATTAAGGCAAGCCATAGACCTGATTGGCATGGACTTCTAGGAAGCATTCAAAATAATACAATAACAAAAAAAGACCTAAACCCAAAATTATGGAGCTTAGGTAAGCCTGTAGAACACATAAGGAACCAGGCAAGAGGAAAGAGGGAGAAAGAGAGAGAATAACATAAAATGCAAAGTCAAGGATTTATTGGCTAATCACAGGAACTATCCTGAAATGCCAGGAGCTTAGCACCTGGAAGTTACAGGAAAAGAGAGCACAGCACCTTCTCTAGAATCCAGGACCTTCTCTAGAGCACAGCTGCAAAGATGGTTCCCAGATCTCAGCCAGGATCCAAGCCAGAGCAGGCAGGAGGGTGATCAGGGACTTTCCCCAGAGAAGAGATGAAAAAAGACTAAAAGAGTTTCTTGTTTAGCCCAGCAAAAGGCCAGCTGCAAAGAAATCCAGCTGTGTTCAGTACACAGAGGGGGAAGGTGAAAGAGGTTCAAGCACAGTGCTGGCAACGGACAGATGGGTTGAAACCAGCAGGAGATGAGGCTTGCAGGGACAGGGGAACCCATCCAGCCTCATACTCTCTGTTCATATGCACTTCACAACAGTAATTTAATCCTAATTGCCTCTCTTGATGTTGAGTACACTGAAATTTATCTTGCTCTAAAGATGTTACGTGTGAATTTGGTAATCAGTGCGCTGCACTGCAACAACGGGCTTCTACATGCATGGGGGGGTGGTGGGTCTGTCTTTCATCTCTGTATC
This sequence comes from Thinocorus orbignyianus, assembly GCA_013400375.1. Classification (NCBI taxonomy): domain Eukaryota; kingdom Metazoa; phylum Chordata; class Aves; order Ciconiiformes; family Thinocoridae; genus Thinocorus; species Thinocorus orbignyianus. Next base: position 6,902 of record VXBW01000655.1, on the reverse strand, counting down.
AACTAAGGGAGGGAAAAAAAACCCTCTCAGCTGATAAGCTCAATAGGAATCATAGGAGCATAGGGTAATTCAGCTAGGAAGGGACTTTAGAAGGTTTCTAATCCATGGCAGGGGCAACTGCATGAGGTTCAACCTCGGTTCTCAAGGCCTCATCCACTCTGGCCTTGAAAAGCTCCAAGGGTAGAGACTGCGCCACCTCCCTTAGCAACCTATTCCATCATTTAAAAGATTTGATTGAGATAAAGTTTTTCTTTACATACAGCTGGAAAAAAACAACCACTCAACCTCCTCCAAACCAGAACCAAACTATAAAAGTGATTTTAGCAGAAAAGAACCATTAAGTAATAGCGTAACAATTGTTTTAGCTCAGACTTCTCTGTTTCAAGTATTGACTTAAATATGGAATAGTTCTAAATACACTGAGTAGAAGAGTTCAGGTAAAACAGAATGTTTAACTCTAATTCTAGTCTAGGTGAGTCAGGGGAGACTGTAGGGCAGCACACCTGCCTTTTTGGAATGCAGACTTTGCTTCTAACGGGATGACAATTCCCTGCTCTGTTCCTACAAAGAGCACAGAAGAAACAGTTGTGAACTGCTTTGGATTGAAGTCAGTTATTAGGGCATCCTTCTGGTGGTTTGGATGGGTACGGATCAGAACAAACCCATCAAATACTCTGCTAAAGCTCCATTAGATAGGCAGCAGACAGAAAGGTTAGCTAGCCATCTGCCACAATGAGGAGTGGGTGGACTTGTCTCTTCAGATCCTTTCTAACTCTGGGATTCAATCACTGAGCACACAAAGCACAGAACAAACAGCTCTGGAGTGCTTGCCCCAGTTTTCTTTCTTGTTTGTGATAATCTGTGCCATGGCAGAAGCAAAGGACCAGACACCACGCTCCTCAAGAGATCACAAGAATATTATTTGTTACGCTGAGTAGAGCTCCTCAATTTATTGAATCCTTGACATCTGTTTAGGATTTGGTCAAACCCAAACTCTTTCATTTAATTCCTGTGCAGACCCTCTGGCCCACATGCCTTCCAGAAACCTGAAGGACAGCCCTCATGTCAAGATGCTCAAAAATCTGAAAGCAACAGAGAATGAGATATCAGTTAAGGGAAGGAGAACAGATGCAGGATGTAAGTGAATTCAATTCACTGCAGGCAGCATGACAGAAATGGGGCTTTTAAGACGGACAGCAATGTGCACGGTCCTTGGAGAAATGTTTGTGGAGGTTATACCACGCTTGAGAGCCAGCAGAGAGGTTCAACGAATGAACTGCCACGACCTTTCCCTTGTGGGTTTTCTGAAGAACAAGCATCATCTGACTCAGTCCAAGAATACTTTAAAAATTTAGAAGTTTAAGCAAACAGAGGACAGCAAAGTCTTGTTTTTCCTTGGCCTGGAAATGTGTACTGAAAAACAAACCTGCTCTATATAGACCATGGAGCTCAACATAGCAGGGAATTTGTGTGGGTGCTCGTGAATGTTTACAGGCTCATTTAAATATTCATAAGCAAGTTAACAAGACCTGGAAGAAATATACTGTATTAGTATCAAGTAAATATCGGTCAGCAGTTCAAATAACTTTTTTTGATTTTCATTAACTAGTTCTAAGCACTGTCAACAAGTTACAAAATGTATCTGTAATCTTTATAAATAGGAATATTAAAAAAAATATTTGACATACTGAATTTCCCAACCACCTGTAGTTTTGGTAAACGGATGCCATGAAGAAAAATGAATTTCATGGAAAGTTCTTGTTTCTTTTAGGGGAACAAGCACCCTAAACTATTTCACCGTGTTTTAAGTGCCTCCTGAAAAGCTTCAGGATCACTCAATTTCAAATTTAAACACTGGATGTAGACCTGACCTCAGCTGAAGGTAGTAATTTCTGGTTTTGGCAGGTATCTTCTGCAAACACATCACAGCAAGACATACTTCAGGGTGGTGAAATTAAGTTTAACTCATGAGCACTGCAACTTAAAATTACTGTTAATTCCTTTCGCATTAGTATAGTAATCCCACAGAAAAAGGTTAATATATTTTAGCTTGAATGGAGCCTCTTAGATATTCCTTGATCCTTAAAAGGAATCAAACATTTCTCTGATGAGTTCATTAGTTAATTGTAGTCTCTTATTTTCCTGCTCATCCTACTGGTGCTTTAAAGGAGCCTCTGCTTTTGTTTGGTCTTTTTTAGCTTTTTGTTTGTTTAATTACCTCACCTGAAATTCTGTTTTGTAAATCAATTTCTTCTTTCAAGTGCTGATTAACACTCAAACCAGTATAAACACAAACAACAGAAGTTTCCCATCTCAATGGCCCAAAGCCGCGCTATGAGTCATTTTGAGTGTTTTCAGGTACTGAAACATGTAAGTAAATATAGAACCAAAAATTGTTTTAACAGATCTGGAGGTTGTCTTGGGTTAGCACGTTTTATGAGCGTCTGCTTTACAGTGAAGAGCATTTGGAGGTGTTGGAATGTTACCTCCAAAGACTAGACCTGTCCTTCCAGGGATATTAAGGAGCTTGGTGCTTTTGACAGGCACAAGCACCCCTTGTGCTGTGCGATGCCGAAATCACAACTTGGGAAACAACACTTTTTCTTTCCCAGAATAATTATGAAAACCATAATTTCTGGTGACACCAGCAGGGCTGGCTGAGAACGTTCACTAAGAATTCTAAAATGCATGTGCACTGTCGGAAGACACCAGCAATTTCTTGCCTTTTATTACTCAGTAGCGATTTCTTCCATTGCTCTTGACATGTTCTCTTTCCAAATTACTGATATGGCAAGAGAATACTGTACTCTATACCAAGTGGAGGTTAAGTAAGGACCCAGATCCATCCGTAACTGACATCTTATGGATTCAGTGGAACAACCACCGTTCACTTTGAAAGGGTAAGTTAGGATGCATTTGATGATTTAACCTGGTTGTTTTACTGTTTGTTTGACAGTAACTCTAGCTATAAAGAATCAAAGCACCTCTGACTCCACCATGGACAGCCTTCATATCCCAGCTGCCCAGATCTTTCAATAGGAGGCAAGGGAGAGCGTGGGGAATCATACAAACCCCCAAACCCAGTGGAAAACATCTGCAAAGAGGATATAGTAGCTTTTAAAGACATTTTTACAAACCTTAGTTGGATGAGACCTGCCTTCTCCATTACCATTGTTTAAAGTTGCCTTTTGACCTGTGTTGTGAAGGCTTTCTCTTGAGTCAGACCTTCAGCTACTAAGAATAAATAAAAAACTCCACTCCACTTAGCGGGTAAATAAAACACACAGCCTGTCAAGGACTACAGTGTACCCTCCTGCTTTTGCTGTATAATTACTAGTTTCTAAACAGCTTAATTACAAAATGCTCTGTAACAGATTACCACTTACGCTACAACTGTTCCTTGGAGATCAGCCTAGCTCCCACCTCTCCTTGATGCTACAAACCACAACAGCAAAATCCCTGTATGGCCAATAAAGATAAATCAGACTGCCTGCTTGGAGAACAGCTCATGGGTGAGAGAGGCTCATGGAGCCAACAAAGTCCCACCAAGGGTGCATGAGGATCCCGCAGCTTTCCCACAGACCTGCTGATGGCAGCCCCAGAAGCACTTCTGGGCTTTCCTGCTCCACATTCAGGACTCAGAATGACATGTTTGGGAGAAATTTAGCAGTTTAACAGCATGTATTTCAAGTGCACCCTGCTCATCACACCCAATCTTTCACATGTTTGCTGCTAGAATAGACGTACTGGAAGCATTTTGCTTCCCAGTTCTGTATGTGTGTCTGTGTACTGGGACATAAAGAAAGGTAACAGTAAGTTTTTATACAAACAAAAGTACACAGAGCCCGAAACAAAAAGCTTCCTGATAGAAGGGGAATGGGATGTGCTTCCTGAGTGGCTCACCCGCGTTCAGATGGTGGCACTGATGATGAGTGGCCAAGCTAAAAGGAAGGAGTCATCCTGTGCAGGAGCTCAGTTTTGAAGTCGCTGGCAGCAGTGACAACTTGAAAAAGTGCTGGAATATAAAGCTTTTACATTTTTTGTTTATGCTTCCGTAAGACGAAATCTAAGAACATTAGTTCAGAAGTTATTTCGGTCCACAGTATTAAAATGTAGCATCAGAACTTCTAAGCTTCTTAGTCTGCTGGTATGAACAATGCAGCAAATCCAAAAAATAACAAATGTTATTAAATGCTGACCAGCCATAAATCAGCATTTATTCCCCTCAAAAGCAATTTTTCACTGGGAACACTGTCTGTGTATACCTTCCAAAGACAAAAAATACTGGTAATCAGCTGCGTATGTGAAATCCTCACCTCTCTGGGCTTCTTGCTCCCCCTGCTCACCCTGAATTGGATGCTGTTCTTCCTTCCACATCCACAGTGCCTGGCACCATTTGATTATAGTGAAATGTTTTGCCACTCTGTCTTGTGCTGCTGCCACGGAGCCTGCTTTCTTCCTCCACAATTCAGTTTATTTTTCAAATATTCGTGTAACAATTGGACAAGGGACTGTTTGTGACTGAAGGGCTGGTTAGGTATATTACAACCTTGGCTCAGGTCTGCTAAGGAAATTGTTGCTAAGGCAGGAGAAAGTATATGAGCCGAAGGAATGTAAGATAAGAAAGGTAATCATGCTGACAGCAGAGCAATAATTGGAACAGCAATAGCTGGCAGATCAAGAATTCAAGGAGAAAAATATACCAGCAGAAAGTTGTACACAAATGAAGAAAAAGAAAAAGAAAAAAAAAAAGATAGTAGGCAGCATCTCAGCCATATCAAGGATCAGCCCATTTCAAGCAGTGACAGAGACCGATGCTTTTCAAGCTGTTTGACAGCTGCCTGGTCAGGGGAAGTTAATTCAGTGTCACAAGTATATTTAATGCACAGCAAATTAGTCCCAGCAACCTGTTGCAGGAGGTAGCCAACGAAGGATGCCTTTCTAGTCTTGCACATAGCCTAGTGAGTCCTTCACTGAGCCATAAGGATGCCTGGAAAAGCCTCCCATGGCGCGATAGTCAAATTCAGAATGTCTTCAGAGATAAAGCAATCTGGCTTTCTCACTGGCCTTGAAGCATCCAAGAAATCCAAGGACTTCTGCATTTTTTTAAATGTACCCATAACTCACAGGTTTCTTTTGCTCTGCTTGTTTTTCTTTTGCTATGGAGAAATTCAGCTTCCGCCCCATCAAATATATAAGTTTTTCAAAAAAAAGGATAAAAGGATCCAGCAATTTCAAGGAGCTCCAAAACCTGAGATGGAAAATCTTAACACACAGCAAAATATTTTCTATTTTTCTCTTTGAAATAAACAAGTATTAGTGACACTACAAATAGAAACTTGTCTTCTCTTGTTTGATGAATTTTTGTCCTGCTTGTTGAGTGAAATCATGAACAAGTGAAAAGTGAATGCAAAAGAACAAAAACAGAGGATGGTGAGAAACACAAGGGGAGAAAATTCCTGACAGAGAGCTGCCTAGGAGGTACTTTCATAGAGCATTACTTTTATTCAACACAGAGGAATTTGATCTCACTACATCACAGGTCATTCATTCAATGAAGTCATCCTAACCCGTCTGTGTTTCTCTTGACTGTATTTCTTATTTCACTGCTTATTTCACTTCTTCCCCTACCAACCAGTCCGGAACAAAGTGCTAACTTTAAATTAGAAAAGGAATGGCTAGTGTTACTTCTCCCACCAGCTGTAAGATTACTAAAATGATTTGAAACCAAGCAAGAATAAATTGTTAATTTCTAACTTTCACCATCGCCCGACATGATGGGTGTTTATAGAGAGCCCTCACCACGCTGCTGGCCAGAGAAAGAGAGGAGATTGCATGAGATCAGATGGCAGGGGAAAGAAGTCCAGGAGAAGATACTGTCTTGATTTGGATTAATAACTGGGATGGACAGCCTTGAAAAGCTGGCTCACTCTCTCCACTGAGTCCAGTGAAAGCTGATGACTGTCTACACCCAACTTGTAAACTAACTGTAAAGGCAGAAGGTGCTGGATTTTGTTAATCTTCTTTGTCAGGAAGTCTAGTGACAGGATGAGGAGTAATGGTTTTAAATTGGAAGAGGGGAGATTTAGATGAGATCTTAGGAAGAAGTTCTTTGCTGTGAGGGTGGTGAGGCACTGGAACAGGTTGCCCAGGGAAGTTGTTGATGCCCCATCCCTGGAAGTGTTTAAGGCCAGGCTGGATGGGGCTTGGAGCAACCTGCTCTAGGGAGAGGTGTCCCTGCCCAGGGCAGGGGGGTTGGAACTGGATGATCTTTAAGGTCCCTTCCAACTCTAACCATTCTATGATTCTATGAGTCTGTGATTCTATGATTTGTCCATATTGGTAAGTTCAGAGTCATTTCAAGCTGTGTAACTTGTTTGTATATTATTCAGAAAAACAGTGTATCTGAGATAAGAAAAGCTACAACCAAGCTGTTGACGAGCTGCAAGAAAGAACGGATTGCAGTCAGGGGATACATCTTCAGATTCAACAGTTTGCTCCCTTAATCATTTTTACTCAGTTGGCAGTATCAAGATAAATACCTGTTGTCCCTTAATGCTCCCCTCCTGAGAATACTGGCACTCTGTAGATTGCCAGCCAAAATAATACATTTCTAAGTTGAGAGAGCTTAACGAATCTAGAAAGACAACAGCAACAAATTTTGAGGAACACCACCACTGGCTGGGAGAAATAGCAAAGCAGACAGTCTCAATGGCAGCCATAAAAACCAAATAAACCTTCATTCACCCTGATACAAATTTCTGAAAAAAAAGCACATATCAGGCCTGACATTTATGTTTCTTTCCAGAAAAGCTTTGATTTACCCACAATTCTACAGCTTTCTTTCTTTAAAACGTTATTCTGAGGGGAGAGGATGTTGAAGTATTCAAAGCCGTATTAAA
>VXBW01000651.1:14401-30000 GCA_013400375.1 Thinocorus orbignyianus | reverse complement strand
ACAACTTTTCCAAACCAAAGAGAATTTAAGAAAGGGCTGAAGGTATAGTATTAATTCTCTGCTCCAGACCCACTTCCTTGCCTACATACAGACATCATCACCAGCTCCTGCATCCTTCTTGCCAATTTGTCACAACCTCTAGCACTTGCTGCTGCTATTGCTACTGGAGAAAAGGACTAGCTCCAGGTGGCTTGAAGAGTATGCAAGGAGCAGAGCAGGAGGAAGATGAGATGGGAGAAGTCAGCAGCATCTCTCAACTCACTACCTGGGCAGGAACAGCAGCAGAGAATGAGGCAGTGGTGAGCAGACCTTAGAAAATACAAGAGCTGTAACATCGCACGCAGTATTTAAAAAGGATTTGGCAGTGTGGCATGAAAAAAAACCTCCTGTGTTGCACAGGCTGACAGGCACTCATCTGAGTGAAACAGTGGTCAAGATTTTCAGAAGATGACAGAAAGCCACTGATTACAGCTGCCCAGTTCCAGGCCTGTACACCTAGTTTCAGCACCAGTGAGATAGCTCTGTTCAGATTCACCTCTGATTTACAGCACATAAGCACATCCAAGAGTACTTGGAAGGGGAAGCAAAGAAAAGGGGAGAAGCAATATATGTGGTGGGGCAGACTATGACCAGATGCCCAGAGCAGGGACTGACAAGCAATGGCACTCATGCACTAAGAAGAAGGGAGAAAATATTCTGTGGAGTAAAGTTAAGGCTTTTGAAAACGGGACAAGACAAAAGCAAGATGGTGACAGGAGCAGTTGATCATGACATAAAAGTAGGAAGTAGGTTCTGTTCAATGCTGTATCAAAGGCTTCACAATTTTTGGCAAGTATCTTAATTGGTTCCTGGATGTCAGCAATATCTGAGTTCAAATGGCCACTGCAAGGTTTAAAGCACTACTGTAAAGGATACTTGTATAGTCTCAAGGAAGAAGGTACATACACATATGTATAATTTATTACTTTTAATGGGTGCTGAAGGGAGAGAACTGTTTGGCTTTTTTTAAGTACACATTAAGCAAATCTGTTTTCAAACTTCTCTTCAAGATTCTTAATATCTCAGTGACACTACATATTTATATTTTGAATTTAGTAAGAGTTCAATATTTCTTTCCTTGAGCACCAGTGTCCCTATTGAATAGGTCAGAGTGGTTGACCTAATATAATATTCTTTTAAAAGCTGGACTGCATGTGGTGTTTAGCGTCAGTTAGTACTACAGTATTAATGCAGATTTACCTTATGCATTTTGCACGGATCGTACAAGTGGCAAACTCATTCTTTGGTACTGAGGGAAACCCACACTGTATATACCTCTTCCTGCAACAGCAGGCAATGATTCTGTGATGCAGAGGGCAGGACCTGCCTGGTCCTCAGCTGCTCTTCTGGAAGGGGACAGATTTTCCATAGTTCGTTTCTGCCAACCTTACACAGATACACTTGTTAGCTCTGGTATACCTCAAATGACACTAGAATTCTAGCTCTTAGCAACTCAGCTGAGCTCAGTGTTTTTCTTCCATCCTTGAACAGAGAAATTGAAGCAGGACATACAAGATTCTGAGTGATAAGCAATGATGATGTTATCAAATGTACCCAGTGAAACCAATCCCCCATCTTGTACTAATCAAAATATTGTCCTTCACAACCAGGTAGATTCACAATGTCTGTGATGATTCTTCTAATTTAATGTTCTTTTCAAACTGTCCAGTTTGGAGACAGATTTCAAGACCGAGCATTTGGAATACAGACTATTACTGGCCACATGGTTAGGAAAAAACTAAAATAATATCCAGTAGCAGCACCAGTGTTCCTTTCGGGTTTCTTTATTACACTGAACAGTGATTGAAGGCACAAAGTTCAGAGGACTCCAAGTCTAACAGTCCACAGAGAAGGTGGCCATATCCCCCCAGACCATTACCACAGTGGTCAGAGGAGGTATTTCTGTGGAAACAGAGTCAGTCTCCAGTCAGCTGGAGACCAAAGTCAAGGTTCATGAGATCAAAAAGACAGCCTGGTTCTGTGTCCTGGAAAGGACACAGTTAAAAAAGGAGACTGGGTCTGGTCTCTCAGGGTTTTAAATATTTTAAATCAGAGTAAAATCTGAAAATACTTCTGGGAGTAGGAACTAGATCTCCAGAGAAGGTAAGGAAAGAGGAACAAGGGCTGGGGAGCACCAAATGGAAGCAGAAAGAGCCAAAAGGATGTTTGGAAAGACAGGGAAGCACAACTCAACCAGTATTTCTATCCTTTGGGTACTTAGTCTTGCAGCCATAAACACCATATTATCTTCCTGCCATACAATACAACGGAAGCAATCCTGACACTGTATTTTCACCAAAGACTTTCAGTTCTTTTTCAGTCCTTCGTTCAAGAATTCTGGCACATAAAAACCCATAATGGGAATTCTGCCAAATGTTAATACTGCTGAGTTATTTTCTGGGTTTTATACTGCTGCAATACAAAAGCCTTTATTGCTTCACTTCAGCTTTATGCTGAAGCCTTGCTAGAATCTCTCTGAAACAAAGCATCTCCAATCCAGGTAGAAGTCTTCAAAGAAAGAAAGAAGCAATTAGATTTCTGAGCTATCAAACATTTTATCCATTATCTCCCATTTGATACTTCTGTTTAATTACTATACTGTTGCATTACCTAATGACCTAGTTAAGCTCTGATTATTTATCTTAATCTTTGGTAACTCTGATCTGTGCACTTATCCATTCTTAGTTTCTTACAGTCCTTTAGTGTGTTTCTAGTAATACTGTGAAACTAACCCCCCACATGAAGCTTCATACGGTCTGTTTGTTCAAGAAGCAATATCACATTTTCTACTGATGTGTCTCTACTACCCTCAAGACTTACAAGCCCCTAAAATTTTGAGACAACTTCCTCCTAAGGTAGATTTAAAAAAAAAAAATAATTGTCCTCATCTAGCTAAAACGCATATCCAGTCATTGGAAGACACTAATAGAGGACAGTGGTGTAGTAAATATTCATTCAATCTAATTAAGTATTCATTACCCTACTGTCCTCCATTAGCATATTCCTCAGGAGTGGATTTTTGGTTAGTAACACAGCTGCTGCTTTCCCATTTGCAGGTTCAACCAGTAGCAAAGCTGAACATGTGTCCCCAAGACACACATACACATGACACTGACACGGTTGGTCACACGGACTGCAACAGTCAAGGTGCTGCCTGTGACAGAACCTTGCATAAGACTTTGAGGGTGGTGAGGCACTGAACAATCACCCTGAGAAGCTGTGGCTGCCCCATCCCTGGAGGTGTTCAAGGCCAGGCTGGATGGGGCTTTGAGCAAGACAATATAACACCTCTCCAAACACACATACTACTTTTGATTTGATTAAATTCTTGACATCAGCTGCTATTGGACTTAGATTCTCACGTGTCTTTTTTTTTTTTTTTTTGCCACCCATTCCACGTCTTTCTTTCCTTCCTTCAGCAGTGTCTTTGTTAGCATCTCTGAGTCACCTCCCAGCTTTGTCTCTTCCTCCTTCAGGTTCTCATCTGCCTTCCCCAAAATGCGTAATATTGACCACACTTAGCTTATATTTGATACTTCACCTTGGAACATCTCAAAGTACTCCACAAAGGAGCAGCCAGCATGACTGACATAAATTTACAATGTGAAAGTGACTCACAACAGCAGACAGACATGTCAAGACCTGAGAACGAACACCACATCCTGTCCACCTCCCACAAGCTAGTTCAGTGTTCTGCTTATGGGATCACTTTGTTTCTTCTCCTGTGCAGTGCATTTCTATGCATTTTGCACTGAAATTAAGGATCCTCCCCTTCCCCGCACTCTGGTCCTGGACTAGGCACTGGGTTTTTGCTCTCATCTTCCTGTTCTCATCTCCTGCCTGAGCCCCAACTTTTGTCTCAGACACAATCACAGAACTACAATTACAGGAAGGTCCTGCCAGCTCTTGGCTGAAGCAGGGCTCTGTGTTGGCAGGACTCAGACGGAACTGAGCTTTCCAGCTCTTGCAAGTACCTACCAAGTACAGTAAACAAAAATTTCTCAAAAGCTTGTAACTCAGCCAACCTTAGCAGATCTTAATGGCTATTAAATACGACACAAAGATCACTTCATAACAAATACTAAGTCCTTTCTCCAAAATAATACTTCAGCAAGACTTTTAAAGGAAAGTTCAGACACATTTTTATCATAGGCAAAAAGAATATTTTTCTTTACCTTCAGTCTGACGAATGACCAAATTGTTCAGTCAAACTGTCTAACAGGCAATTCCCAGTTCACACTCAGAGACTAGAGGGGCTTACAATTAATAGCATCACATTGGTTTTATAGTAAACAGTAGTATGAGCACAGCCTGAAACACTGAAAGGTTTTAATCCATTCAATAATGGACAGAGCTGGAAATACACAAGTCCACCGCTCCAAGACAATCAATTACAATTGCTTTTATTAAACAAAAAATGAGCAATTTGAAAAGTTGCTCACAATAGTGAAGTTCCTTCCACCTGTTACTAATCTCTTTAGATGGCACATGAACCTACCCTTTACTTGAAGCAAAATATCCCCAAGAAAAAAAAATTAGGTTTCCTACTAGAACTAAATTCAGTTTGAACACAAGATGCTACTATATACAGTCCAGTTTCCTGTATTTTGAAAACCAGTCCTTTTGGAAGAACTAATACTACGTTAAAAATGCATGATATTAAGTGACCCAAGAGTACTTATAACAGTAACTAAAAAGTGTCTTTCAGGCAAACCACTTCTATATATAAAATTCTCCCAGCTTTATTGGAAGCAAACCAGGCTTGAGCATTTGTAGCAGCCAAACGTATACTTGGAACAGTCTAATTGTACAACATCATGGCTGATAAAAAGGATAATTCTGCTCCCTCTGTGGAGGTGGCTGGAAATCTTTGGTATATAGAGATTAAATATATTATGATATAATGTAATATACACTTGTTTGAGATTTTTAATGTGTTCTAAATGGCCACGAGTTATGGAGACTTTCCAGACAGCACATGAAAAATGCTTATGCCAAGACTATATTTATTTTGAGCCAATGTAATTATTATTTTTTTAACAAATGAGAAAAAATATAGCAATGTTTTCAGGGGGGGAAAAAAAAGAAAAGAAAAAACCCAACACTGCAACAAACCACAGCTATTGTAACTCTGCTTTTCTGCTACTTCTGTTCAAACATTACTTCTGTTCTACAGAATCAGTTAGGAGGGAACAGGGACATTTAAAGGTATCTTTGGCTTTTCCAGTGTTTTGGACTGCCATGAAATGGAATCCAAGACTCCCAAAAGTCTTCCAAGTCCAGAAGCAAGTGCTGCCTCATTAAATAATCAGCTCTCCCTTCTCTAATGGGAGAATGACATCAATGGTAGTCCTGAAAATATGCAAGTTGTCTAATCTTGAATTCTATGTTAAACTTCTCCCTGAGTCTTACAATTGTTCAGATAAGATAATAAGGCTGTGAAGTGAGGTGAAATATGTTTTCAAATGTTTCTTTCCTTCCCCTATGTGTACATTGTTCTTTTAATAATCTTGTGGTCAGCAGTATGACTGAATAATTTCTGATGAAATTAAATAGAATCTTGATTGCAAATAGATAAGTAAGTATTCAAAAGGGCATTAAAATGGAATTTTGTGGGCAGCCTTTTAAGTTCATATTTTAAAGGAGACATTTATTAATTATTCCAAAAACCTCCCTGCTATCTGGCAGAAGAAAAAAAGGAATTAAAAATTCCCTGCTGAATTTCAGTTTGGAAAGATTGGTGCAGTTGCCATCACCACAGATAGTTAGCCTTCAGCTGGTACCAACCCAGCATTAGGATCCATGTCAGGAGATGCCACCAGCTGTGCATTTGACAGGGAAAGAATTAAGATATTTTAGCATGACTTTCATACTTCACAGTAGGATTTGGGCAATCTATTGGGAAACATACAGTAGTTTCAGAATCCCTGTAAACACCTCAGCACAGGCTTTGAAAATGGAATAAAGCATCATTTCTGGGAAGACTATAACAACTTTTAAATGCCTACATTTTGCCACATTTCTAAAAAATAACAAAAAAAAAAAAACAAAAAACAAAAAACAAAAAAAAACCCAAAACAAAACAAACAAACAAAAGAGTGGAAAGGACCTTAAGAGGTTTCCATTCAACCTCCTTCTCAAACGGAGGAGGGCTAACTTGACAGGTAGATTAGGTTGATCAGGACCTCAGTCCAGTCAAGCTTTGAGAATTTCCAAGGATGGAGATTCCAACACCCTTCTGGGTCCTGGGCTGCATCACTCTCACAAGGAAGAATTTATTCCTCATGTCCAGCAAGAATTCACCTTGCTTTGTAACCATTTCATCTCTTTCTGTGGGATTGTGTTCTCCCCACATTACACACCTTTACCCACACACACAACTCCTACTCATAACCATCAGAGGGAGTTGTAGTGAGTTGTTCCTGAACTTTGGGGGATGGTTGGCAATACAGCCAAAATTTTCTGGAGCACAGACCTAGATATTTTATTCCCAGGCAAATATGACTACAGGTCAACTACCTTACTCTATAAATAGTGGATAGCCCAAGGGTCCTTTGAACTCTCCCACATGGCAGCAGATGCACACCAGGATCTCCCCTTGAGTGAGAACACCCATGTAAGATTACTCTTCAAGGCTGAGAGATTTCTTGTTGCAGCAGATCCTTGGCAAGTGACCAACAGCATGCCAAACTTTGAAATCTGAGCTACTTGATACGAAGGTTTGACTGCACATATATAATCCTTTAGATGTAAACTGTTGACCAAGTCTGGGACTATGACTGGATCCAGCCACACCCAGAATCCACACTAAAGGGGTTTGGAAAGCAAGGGTGTCCTTTCTGAATCTCGTGACTCAACAGGAGAGTCTCTGACAGCTCTGTCTGACCCTGGCCTCTGTGCAGTAAATAACTAAGTATCCCTGGCTATCAAATCTTGTAAAACATTGTTGCATTCAATAATAAATCTGTTAAATCACTATTTTAAATTAATACGTTTTTCATTACTTGTCTCTTACAAGTGAAGCTCATCACTACATCCGCAACGATTTCCATCATGCGGTGTCTATTAAGTAGCAGAAAACTACTCTTAATGCCTGCCTCATGTTTTTGGTGAGGTTTTTTCAGTGTTTTGGGGGGGATTTGGCTCTGTGTGTGTGTGTTCGGCGGGGAGAAGAGTGTTTATTGGTTTTTGTTCAGTTGGTATTTTTTTTTTCCACGATCAACTTTAACTCAAATATTGGCTGTTTTCCAAGTACCTAAATTACCTACATTAAAGAACATTGGCCCCATATCCTAAACAACAATACAAAAAGTACAGAGAGAACCACTTGATGAACTATTAATTCATACAACAGGGATTTACAGCTCTAGGGTTCCATGATTCAACTCAGGTTTATCCAAAAATCATCTGGCTCCTCTTTGAGAAGTCCAAATGAAGTAAAGCTTTTTCATGAGACATAACACTGCAGTAGTAAAGGACCTTACCAGATGAAAAACTCTCAAAATGATAATATTTTTCAGCATGAATTTGTATTCTACAGATATGTTCTGACCCTGATCAAACTGGCATCTTTCCATGTTCTGCATTAGCTTAGGTTAATTTTTCTTGTAGTTTTTCAAATAAGGTGAAATACATTAAAGAGATTGAATGCCTTGTAGAGAAGCATAACGCTGTAAAAGAGAAGACAGGAACTCCCCTAGGCAAATATATAATAAAATTAAAAGAAAGATGAAAGTGCCTAAACCAACAACTCAAAATCCTTTGAAGGTATTCCAGCTGGCAACTGACATTAGACAAGTCATTTACTAGGGGAATTTTCCTTCACCAGCCCAAAAAAGGTGAGATAAGGTAGAAGCTGTATTTCCTCTGACTGAAAGGAAGAAATCACTTTCCTTTCCCCTCCAGATTTCCTTCCTACCAATACTATATATACTATATACCTCTACCCCCAAAACAGTTCTTAATATTACTTACATGACTGTTCAATCAACATACTACAACTATGGAGAAGGTAACTGCCATCCCAAGAAGTATCAGGTAATGTATTATCTATCCCCTGGACAGTACTCCTATCACTGTGTCTGAAATAATCCTATCAGCAGTTGTCTGAAACATTGTACATAATTCTCTTCACATATTTGCATTAAATATATATCCACAAAGGAAGAATCAACACAGAGAATGGATATCAGCCTGATCAGACAAGTGCAGAGGTGACCTTTGGAAAAAAGGCTTAAAGAAGTTGACTTGTTTAGCTTAGTCAAACACAGCCTAAGAAAAGAAGTGGTTGCTCTCTAAGCTACGAAGAAAGTAAGCCCCTCAGAGGGTAAAGAACTACTTATACTAAAAGGACATTGCTGGCACAAGAACAAATGTCTACAAATTCACAGTAAATAACTGCTGACAGGATGTCAAAAAAATAAAAGACTTTCAAAGTCTCAGAGAAATAACTTTCCAATAGAAATAATAGGCACAACATAGTGAATTTTGCAATTAGAATTAGTAATTTTACAATTAAAATTTACATTTTTGAATTTGAAGCTTTGGTTAAATGGTGGCTGGTATAGGAAACGACTGGACTGAATCCAAATTGTGCTTCCAGGTTCTATGCTCTTATACTAGAATTACCACCCACATCTACCCTCCCTCAGCTCAGGTCACCATCCAATCTCATCCTTCCCTGCCCATCATTGTCTTTCCCTTGTGCATCTTTGAGTGCAGTCACATTACTCTCCACATCCCCTCAAGCCCTTTGTCTCAGGCTACTCATTCTATCACCCTCCTTTTCACTACCTTTAAAAATAACACTCCAACCTAGACACCAGACAAGTAAAGTTTCACCTCAGACATTTGTAGCCTTTCCCGGTCATGGTGTTATTTTGTTGAACACTGGAACTTCATCCTTCTTTGCAAAAGGTAACTGGAGTGGTCAGAAAGAGAAAAATCTATAGACATTTCCCTTGCTGAATTTTCTTTGATCATCGCTCTTTCTAGGATTTTCTTGGCCTGACCCCAAGAGTGACTTCTGTAGCCAAGAAATATGCCTACATAACTGAATTTTCACAATTCAGGCATAAGACTGTTGACTCTCAGCAGACTGTTTTCAATGCAGACAGGAAAGAAAAAAAAAAGAGAAGGCACTTCACACTTACATTGAGCTATGCCCCCGTCAGAATGAGATGTAGGGAGTGCTTGCTCACATGGCTGGTTTTTACTGGTGTGAGTAAGTAACTGATGCTTGGCCTGCAGCAGTTCAGTCTAGATTGCATGCCACCATCTCAATGTAAGTACATTCATTTTTGTCCCTGGAAATGCAAGCCACAGTGCGCAAAATGATTCCACTCCTATTACACTGTAGCAAGAAAGAGTTTCCATTGCTGGGTTCGTGTCTATTTTTGGATGCAACCTAAATATTGAATGTCAGAACACAGAGAGGTCACTACGCTCTGAATGTAGAAATATCTTACAGGGCTTTTGCCAAGCACAATGAACAACATCAGCAAACAAAGGAACTGTAACAATCCGTGGCCACATCATGATCCCAGAAATACTCAGTGAACTACTGCTTACCTTAGAAATCCCAACAGCGGCTCTGTCTCTAACACAGCACAGTAGCAAAGCAGTGTCACATGCTTTTCACTT
Source organism: Thinocorus orbignyianus (assembly GCA_013400375.1). Taxonomy (NCBI): domain Eukaryota; kingdom Metazoa; phylum Chordata; class Aves; order Ciconiiformes; family Thinocoridae; genus Thinocorus; species Thinocorus orbignyianus. Next base: position 20,319 of record VXBW01000651.1, on the reverse strand, counting down.
AGCTGTCGCTTATGCTACACTGCAGAAAGACACAGCAAAACACTAAGAGATACAATTGCAACTTACTATTCTACTATTATGGCCATACACAGCTCTATTTTAAACTCTAACCTAAACAGAAGATGTAAAAGCACAAAAGGGTCTTGCATGTCCGCACACGTAAAAATCATTCAAGTCTAACATTTAATTCAGTAGCAAAAGATGACCAAGAATAAAGTTGAATAAAATAATAATTTAGAATTTTTGGAATAAAGTTTGAAAAAATTGAAATTCCAGAAGTTAAATACGTTTTCAAAATTTAGGTTAACTTTTGGCATACATAGACATTTTTTCTGCCTTCCACACACAAAATACTATAATCTCCCCCCTCAATTAAAAAAATAGAATAATCACAGATATTTAAGTTCTTCTAAATTTTCAGTTTTAGAGTAGGTTTCAGTGCCTTGAATTATAAGTATGGAGTTGCTCCCAGTGTCTTCTAAATATTTGACGCTTATTTTTTCTTTGCTACATTTGAATTCTTAGCGAGATAAACAATGATCCATCCTCAGAAGTTCAGAGGGTCACTTATGTTTAGATATTTAACTCTGAGTCAGTCTGAAAGTAATTAAAGACAAAAATTATTCTATACCCAAAGTGAAATTTTAATTTTTATGGAAATTTCTACTGGCAAACACTGAAAAATTATAATCCTCTTATTTTAATATAAAATGAGTAAAAATATTTCTCACTAATAAAGTGACTGTGATCTTTGTGCAGAGAAATCACATTTAATTCCACAGAGATTCAGTTTTCAAGAATGAGTGACAGTTCTCTTTCTTGCCTCAGATGCCTGGAAACTATTTTCCAAGCAACTCTAAAATAATTATACTTTATTTTAAATCTTGGTGAATCTAGAACATGTACAGAAATTGAAAGTATAGAAACTGCAGCTTCTGCCCACCCCTGATTATTTTAATAATCAGGCTATTTTAATAACTTGCAAATTTTGCAAGAAATATGTAAATTGTATATATACATGTATATGTGTGCATAAATATGTAGTTGATTCTTCACTATACTAGCCACTAATCATCAGCACCCAATTAATAATAACTGGCATCTTTTTTTTTTTTCTAAGGGTAGATGAGTTTGCACAATCTCTGTCTCTGCTCCCCTACTCAACTCAATTAATATGAAGTCTTCGGACTTTCCACATAAATCACATCAATGGTTACCCATCTCTACGTGTTAGGAAATAAGGAAATAAAATTCCCAAAGATGATATCTGGCAGTTGTTATATCCGCTATCAAAAGCTCTTAAAAGGATGCCTCATATTTCAAGTTTAAAAATTCATCCAAATAACTGAAGTGCAGTGAGATGTAATGAGATACGTTTTGGTTGATCTCATTACAGAAATCAGGGATAGTGTTGCATTTTTACTATTATTCTGTCCATTAAAGTTTTGGTAAGCTGAGTTCATAGTTCTTGCACAACAGTAACATGAAAATCAGTTGTGCCACGGGTTTTTTTAAGTCACCTTTGTTCTATAGAAGTTCTGCGATTATGAGCTACTCTCTGTCACCAATACACTTGTTCTTGCAGACATCTTCTGAGTTAAGAGATTGCCAAAAAGGTTTTTAACTCCCCATTACAAAGGCTCTAACTCAGCCTTTTTTTCTCAGATACTCAAAATAATCAATGGTATTCCCAAAGCGCACCAATGCATCAGGTACAAGTTCTTCTTTACGTGTAACCACTGCTCTTTTCCCGGACTCTTCAATTTCTTACTGAAAGACACCGACACTTCCATTTTGCAGGACTTATTCCAAACTCCACTTTGCATAGCGAGAGACCCATGACAGGCAACCCTCTGCCACTACAGAGAACTGAACTTAAAACTGATTGTGACTTTGATGGAATACTGGGTAAACCATCATGACTGAATCAAATAATAAATATTTGAGAAAAGATGTCTCCTTGTCAGGAAGATTTATGTGGAAAAGATGTTCAGAAAAGAGTGAGGGGGAAGAAAAACCCACAACCCACCGACCAATTTCACTTTGCCAACAGATAAATAAGAGAAGGCATGATAAACTAACTGCATAGTTAAGAGCAAATCAGGAATCTTTTCTAGGACTGAAAATCACTACTTGGAAATAGGAGTTATAAAAGGAAATGGTGTATAGCTCAATACGTATTTGATTATCCAAGGAAGTTGCTGAAGCTACCCTTACATCAGGGATTGGCTATTTACATATATTTGGACGTATAATAATGATTTCAAATATGAAAATAAACACAGTGGTTACAGAGTTAGGACAACGTCTAATAATTGTAAATTAAGATAAAAACAACTGCAGGAAGCAGATTATACCATGTTGATCTAACATGGGTTCTTACATTAACCTTAGAAACATCTGGAATATTTTACCACAGAGTAGTGGCCCAGATGGAGCCAAGTTAGTTAGCATTATGGACACTAAGGAAATTTGACAGTCTGCGGGCAAAACATCTCAAAACTTCATAAAAATGTATAGACTTCATGCAGTACCTTTTAAAAATACAACAAAAGTTATTTCACATATAAGAAAACTGAATCTTGGACAAGTAATGCAGTAACACCAGTAGATCAGACCTGCAGACATATCCTATCTCGTAGCCCTGCACTGTGATCAACGTAAGACATTCTCTCCTGCAAAGTCAACCATCACGCTACTGAGAAGAAACCAACTTTGTCAGAGGTTCAGAAGATAGTTATTTTAGATCCATAAAACCCATGGATTGTTTGGAAAGAGAGATGAGCATTACAAATTACATTTCCTAAAGAGATGCTGAATATTGAATTCCTGCTATTTCACCACAGGCTTACCTCAGGCATTGTAAACCAGCACCTGAGCTCAGCAAACTACTCATCCCTCAACAAAAAAGTCTCAGGATGGGGGAGTGGAGTCGGGGGAGGAGGATGAATGAACAGGTGCTGGGGTAATATTATTACAGTATAGATCAGAACCACCCACGGATTTGAAACCTGCATGGACTCTTATCATGCCCCTATTAGCTGTCTGAAGGCAACAGCTTGGCTTGCAAGATATTCAGTTTTCGCTTATATTTCCTTTACCTTCAGTTATGTCCAAAGTTCCTAAATGTTTGGAGGAAAACATCTCTTTTGTCAACCCATGGCCATATTTCATGGCTTTAGGAAAGATAGAAAAGGAACTAAAGTTTCCTCCAGGTGCCATGAAACGACACCTGCTCTCTTGCAAATACCCACAGTACCTTATTCCACACTGACAGCAACCCAATGTAGATGCAACGTCACGTGCCTGGGAGAAATAAAGGTGGAAGGAAGAAGTACTTACCACAAGGACAGCACTCAACCGATCACTTTGGACCTGCTGCACTTGGATGCAGGGTCCTGACACTTGTAACCTTGAGCCACTGGGAATGTTCCCAGCATCACCATTTGGAGTGCTGCTATTACTAGGCCCAAGACCAACAGATGCCCTGTACAAGTAGGTATGAGTCAGTTTACCCACACCAGTGACCTCCAGCATGTCTGGTGGGAGGTGGGAGCTTGGAAGCATGTGCACGCTATAACGATACTTTTCATACTCATCAGCTGGGCAGCAGCAGCTGCAGCAGCAGCAAGTTCGGCAGCTGCAGAGCCGCACAATGGCAAGAAAGAGGAGGAACACTGCAAAGATGAAAGAGACACAGGCAAGGGAAACAATCAAGTAGATATTTGTAGCATTGAGCAGTGGTAGTGGTTCCCCACTGTCATCAAAGTCTGGCAGTGCCTGGGGTAGGGTGTCAGCCAGCAGGATGCCCACTGTCACAGTAGAGGAGAGTGGTGGATCCCCGTGGTCCTGCACCACCACAACCACCTTGTGCTTGAGGAAGTCAGTGGAGCGCATGGAGCGTGTGGTACGCAGCTCACCAGAGTGTGGTGCCAAGCGGAACAGGGTGGAGTCAGAAGAATGGGCAAGGTGATAGGAGAGCCAGGCATTCTCCGCATTATCCTCATCATCTGCCACTATTTTGGTCACTAGGTAGTCCTCATCAGCCAGGCGGGGCACGACTTCCACAGCTATTGAGCCATTCTGGGTGGTGGGGTACAGGATGGCTGGGGCATTGTCATTCTGGTCTGAGATGTAAACATTCACAGTTATGGCAGCACTCAAGGCTGGTGACCCATTATCCTTGGCTTCCACTTGGAAATGGAAGCTCCTAAGCTGCTCAAAGTCAAAGGCACGTTTTGCATAGATGCTCCCATTGGCCAAGCTCACAGACAAAAGGCTGGCCAGGGCACTGCCTGCAACTGTGGAATTCCTGAGCATATAAGAGACCCGTCCATTCTCCCCCACATCAGGATCAGATGCTGAGACCTGGTAAAGAAAAGCACCAAGTGGATTGTTCTCCTCCACAAACACATCAAATGTGTCATTACTGAAGATAGGAGGGTTATCATTCACGTCAGAAATCTGCACCCAAAGGGTCTTCTGAGTGGTGATGGGTGGAGAGCCCATGTCCGTGGCAGTAATGGTGATGTTGTACCCACTGATTAACTCTCGGTCCAGAAGCCCACTGGTGACAAGACTGTAGTAGCTTTCAATGGAAGGCTTTAACTGGAAGGGAAGGTTGTCAGGAATCTGGCAGGTTACTTTTCCATTCTCCCCAGGGTCCTTATCCATAACACTCAGCAGAGCTATCACTGTGCCAGGAACAGCATCCTCAGGAATGGGACTGGAAAGGGATGTAATTGTTATCTCTGGGCCATGATTGTTCACATCAGTGATTTCCACCAGCAGCTTAGCTGTGCTAGACATGCCAAACGCCCCGCTGTCCCTTGCCTCAATAAGCATCTCCAGGAGAGGTCTCTGAACAGCTAAAACGCCATTGACTGTCACCTCCCCAGTGTGTGGATGAATTGAGAACATTTGCTGTAGATCAGCAGAAGTAGTATTGCTAAATGAATACCTCACCTCTCCATTTGGACCTTCATCCAAGTCCGTGGCATGCACTTTCACTACCAAAGTGCCACTGGGGGAGTTTTCCAAGATACTCGCCCTGTAGACTGAGTGCTCAAATTCTGGTGCATTGTCATTGGTATCCAGCACAATCACAATGATTGGGACATCACCGGACTTTGGAGGATTCCCACCATCTTTGGCTGTAAGGACAAGTCTGTGAGCGGCTTGCTGCTCCCTGTCTAAGGCTTTCTTCAGCACCAATTCAGGATAATTACTCCCATCCCCGCGTGTCTGCATTTCCAAATGGAAATGTTCATCAGGGCTCAGAGTATAGTTCTGGACACTGTTAGTACCTTCATCAAGATCTCGGGCGTTGGGGAGCGTAAACCGTGCCCCGGGTGACAGGAACTCAGGCACGTTTATATGATATTCACTTAAAGGAAAGCTGGGGGAATTGTCATTTATGTCCAAGACTTTAAATTCCATCCTATAAAGCTCTAGAGGGTTTTCTAACACGAGTTCATAATTCAGAACACAGGCAGACTTTAATTCACAAAGCTGCTCTCTGTCAATGGGCTCGTTAACAGTCAAAGCACCCGTGCTTGCATTTATATTAAAATATTGCTTACTTGAGCCGGTGATCATGCGAAATTTCCGAGCTGAAAGTGTAGCTGCATCTATTCCTAAATCCTTTGCTATGTTCCCAACAAACGCTCCACGCTCTGTTTCCTCGGCGATGGAATACAGTACTTGCCCGTTCACGGTGCAGCAAATAAGGCAGAAGACCATTGAATAGACCTGCATTCTTCCTCCCCTGGCTCAGCTCCCCGCAGACCGGCTCAGCAGGAACATAATCCAGAATTTCAGTAAAAACCCCCGAAGTTGTCAGCGCAAAGCGAACGGGCACCGGGGAGCACCGGCGGCAACCCGAGAAGTTCGCTGCAGGCGCCCCTGTTTCGCGGCGG
>VXBW01000651.1:857-14274 GCA_013400375.1 Thinocorus orbignyianus | reverse complement strand
CTCCCTCCCTCCCTCCCTCCGCTCCTTGCAGGAGACAGCGAGAGGATGCGTTGCCGCACGCTGTCAGAGCACCGCGGTGGAAGAGAAACGCGTATGAGAAGTGACAGGCATCGGCTAAACATGGGTCAGTACAGTGCGTGCAGGCTCCAGCTGAGCACAACATTTCCCAGAGGGGTTTTAAGAGCACAATTAAAGGAGGCAGTTGTCTCTACCCCGTTAAACTTAAAGGGGAAAGAAAAATAGAAAAAAAAGAAGAAAAAAGGAAAAAAGGAAAAAAGGAAAAAAGGAAAAAAGGAAAAAAGGAAAAAAAGAAGAAAAAAGAAAAAAAGAAAAAAGAAAAAAGGAGAAAAAGAAAAGGAGAAAAAATAAAAATAAAAAAAAAATTAAAAATAAAAATAAGTGTCTTTCTTGCTTTGCCTCCTAGACAGGGTAAATTAACATTAAAATTTAAAATAGGGTAAAATTATACTGGAAAGAAGAGTGTCTCCGAACTATGGGGAGAGATGAGCTCATATCACACAGAGATAGCAAACCACGAGTGAAAAAAATATCAAAGCTCTCTGCTCCTCCAACTTTCTGCACCAAGGGCATAGCTGTGTCTACCCCTTTAAGCAGGTGTGAGAGGGCAGAAAGATTTCAAAATACCTTCCTGGAAAACCCTCCTGGAATGACCTTCGGTAGCAATTTACGCAGACAACCCCTCCATTCTCCTCCATTTCCACCTTCTTTCTGTGAAAGCTTATTATCATGAGATACCCTAATCGATCAAAAGCAAGAAGCTATAAATATACGACAAGGACAGATCTTAACCCTCTTGCATTTGCTGTGTGTAGCTGAGATTTTTCCGGGCAAGTGAAAAAGAACGTTTCAACCAGATGTAATACCAGTGCCTTTCGAAATAGGAGTAAATCGAGAGCATGATCATAAGTTGTACATTAAATTTAAAAAAAAAAAAAATAAAAAATAAAAAATCAATACATCTGCTTACATCCACTGAACTCAGCAAAACCTCACACTGGAGCAAGCCTTGGTCAACTCCATCAAAATTATCTGCAGATTTTTTTTTTACTCCAGACGCCCCTGGTAGTACCTGAATATGTTGCACTTTCACACACTATGTAAATTTGTTCAATGGACTACTGCATACAGTATACATGTATTTTTCATACGCTGTTTACCTTGGCTTTTTTTTTTTTTTTCATGATTGTGAACTGCAGAAATCTCTCATTTCCACCTAGTCACCATAAAATTGTCATCCAGACTCTCCCACCCCAAATTTGCCCTAGACCCTTCTTCTGCCATGATGTCACCTACAATATATGAAGAAGTTGCTGATTTTACTGATCTGTAGTGAGGCACAGTCATTATAAACACCCTGACCCAATGCAGTAACAGCTGCAAAAGTCACAGCAAAGACTGATAAATTTCCCTCAACACTGGCCTGCGGCAAAGATAAACTCATTCATCTGGGAAGACAAGGGCAGACGGATGTTGGTGTCCCAGGTGCACACACAGGTAAAACACACAGACTCTACTCACACATGGGTTTGCAATGAAGAAACCCAGGAATTTTGGGCCCAAGTGCCTTCTGTTGAACAGTGAAATCCACTCAAAGGAGGATTTTCAATTGAAATAACAAGCTGTGTTTATGCATACCAGTGTCTGAAATACCAGCAGTGCCAGAAGAAACTGATTAATGAGCAATGGCCAAAATCAAAGTAACTGTACATTTCCCTCTTTCCAAGATGTAGCTTTTGAGAAGTACCTGGCAGCCAACATTGATTTTGTCTTTAATTCACTGAAATCAGTGAATTAATATCATCTGAAATAACTTCTTCAGCTTTCTGCTGTATCTCTTTAATTTTGTAGCTTTGCCTAATGCTTGATTACAGGGCTCTAAAGGAACCTTCCTTCAATTCTCTCTTTTTAACAAGATATTTAAACCTTTCAAGTCTGCTTCAGGAGTTTGGCATCCCTTGTCCTTTTCCCATCCCTTTCCACTCTCTGCTGTGGACAGTGGCGTCCCGAGCAGTCAGGCAGCTTCACTCACTGGGGCATGCGTGTTGCAAGCAGCATCTCAACACCCAGCTACCCCCTACTACTGCCACACCACCTTCCAGTCCAGCCCGGATGAAGTCCTGGTCCACACACCGCAAAGGCAAACAGCTCTGAGTCATGGCCAAAATCCAGTTTTTAGTATTCTAGAACCAGTTACACCACAGCCATTCCTGCCGTGAAGGGGTAACATTGTTGTGCCCTGGGGACAGAATCTGACCTTGCCCTGTGTGTGAAGCCACTGCTTTGTGCAGCAGAGTCCCAGGTCCATTCCTCCCTGCCTGTTGGTGCTCCACCTCCCACATCCAGCTGGCCCGGGGGTCTTTACACTAAGTTTCTCCACTCTCACTCTTTTTTAGCCACCCTTACACCTAATCCCTCTTTTCAGGGTCTCCATTCTCAAAGGTCTCCTCTCCATCTCAAGTCACTCTGATTATGTTATTTGCAAATTACACACCTTTAATGGTGTTTAATTTGCAAATTAACACCTTTAATGGTGTTTAATTATTTAATTTTATGGTGTTGAATAGCACACCTCTTTTGGTAACCACCGCTTAAACCCCTTCATCTTTGATCTCATGTTTGCCTCTAATTTGCCACCTCCGAACCGTTCCCTATTCTGTTTCTCGGGCTGACCGATTCTTAAAGGCGGTTTGACCCGACTCGACGAGGAATTCAACTTTTTGCGATCCCGAGGGCATGGTCCGGGACCTTCGCGGTCTCACCCATCGCTACACAGCCCCTCTCACCATCTCCCAGTCCCCGACGGTGCTTAGAGAGCGCTTCCTCCAACCCGACAGGCTGTTGCAGTGTCGCATTTACACCGCCTCAGAGTCCCGAGCATCCCCTAAACTCTTTCTCCCGCCCCGTCTTACATTTTAGGCCAATCATCCCCTTATCGGGAAAATAAGACGTTGTTAGTCCAGCCGTGTGCGTCGTGCTCATAACAAGGGTAGTGGCAAAAGGAAATTGCTAAGCGAGCAAAGGCAAAAATAGAGACGTGAATTGTAAAACCGATGCTGTGGAGCATGTGGCTGCCCCACGAGAAGGGCCACTCGTGTTTGAACATTATTATCTATATCAGCGATGATTTTAAGGAGCTGTTTCTACGGTGCAGTGCTTTCGGCGGAGGTTTGCAGGACATCTCCCTCTCGGTACTGAGGCTTAGGAAAATCCCAAAGCCGCCCACTAGAACCGAGGGGCTCCACTGGTGCTAAATTAGGACACGGCGCTTCAGCGGGAGACAGCAGAAGGGACTGAATCCGTTCGGGGGAGCAGATGGAGCCCAAGCCCTGGTGGTTTCTCCTCCGAGAGGAACCGATGAGCTCTCCGCACCGGCAGCTGCCCCTGGACCGACAGGCAGCCCCAACCCTCATCTTCACCTGGAAAGGAGCACGTGAAAATCTCGTACGCTGGCGGACTAAACAGGATCTGAGCACTAAACAGGATCTGAGCACTAAACAGGATCTGTCTACCGACTGAGGAAGAGATCCATTCTTCCAAGCCTAAATGGCCTGCGCGGGGCTGCCGACGAAGGCGCAGGGACACAGTTGTCGCCTTTCGCATGTGGGCTCCTCCGGGCAGCGAAGAACGCAAGGACGGTGGTGCCCACAGCCACCCAAAACACTGAGATCCCGTTCGGGACCCAGCGTGGCGGACAGCCTGCGCTGTCCCCCGTGGGAGCTCCCCTCTCCGCGGACTCAGTCTCAGCCCCCCACCTGCCTCGGCGAAAGGGGCGGACAGAGCAGCTCTGCTGTTGGCCGCAGAGCCGGGCTGATCCGTTGTTGTTCCCACAGCTCCGACTCCCCCGCTCCGCGGAGGCAGGCTATGCCTGCTGGCAGAGAGGGCAGCGATGGCAAGATACCCTTCAACAAGCCACGGGAGCTCGCAGCTGCTACGTGAGGACTGCGAGAACTGAGAGGAGTACAAAAAGCCCGGGAAAACAATCTCGCACGCAGGGTTTCCAGATTTCAGTTAATCCCACGAAAATCCTCGTTGCTCACAGCAAGAAATACGGAGTCACAACGTGCTACTCGCTATATCGCCCGCAAGAATTCGCCTCTAGAAAGCGAAGGCTAAGATTAGTCTATTTATCCCCAGTCAGAAATGGCTGGGTTTAGCGGCAGACGCCAGAAGGACAACAGCAACGACGGGTACGGGGGAATAGTCCCAGTCGTACGGCAGAGCAGTTCCGAGTCGAGCACTCGGAGACTCCTGCAGCTCCTCCGGCAGCCGTGCCGGACATAATCCCTGCCTGTAAAATCTCCACTTCTGAGGCTGCAAAGCAGCCTCCGGCCACGGCGGTGGTGCTGGCGCTGCAGCCGCGACTGCTCCACCGCTCTCCGCCCCTTTCGCTCCCAGGGCAGCCCACGGAAGCGCTCTGCAGCGTACCCGGTTGCCACGATTGCACTGTGCCTGATGATAACATCTCTGTTAGTCAGCATCATTCTCCAAAAGAACATGAGGCGGAAATGAGACATTGGGCTTGCAGCGACTAAAAGCCCCGCGCGAAATTATCTTTTATTTAATAGATATTCTAGCGCTTCCTGCTAACAAGTCATTCCCAGACTGTGTTGCGAAGGAAGAGCATCCGCGAAGTCAAGATGGCTTTATGTTTCTAAAAGAAATACTGAAGTATTTCTTGCTAGTATAAGTCCATAATAAATCTCGTTCAGATCTTCAATTCATTATTGAAGTCAGAGAAACCGTACGGAAAGCAAAGTCTGTCGTGCCCCAAACGGTCGCCACTGAGAGACTCCACACCGCCCATAATCATAACCCAAAGAAAGGAGTTGCTTCCTACACCTATGAGCGAGTGCCGAGTTTTTCCATCCTCTTCTACAGAATTAGCTCAAGGTTCTTACAAACCTAATCAGAAGATTCTCCTTTAGGAGAAACCGACAGCTATAAAGCTCTTGAGATAAGCTTTGCTACACACAAGTGAAGGCAATTCACGCATACTTAAGAGGTGATGACCCACTCCCCTTCAGCACATCAGCTACCGGACATGATCAAAGGAAATTAGAAACACAATCCCCAGCAAATACACAAAGAACTCAAACTTAAAGCCCTTACTAAGGGACCTCAAACAGATACAGGAAGGAAAGAGAAATTTGTGGGACACGGTCACATTTTTTTCTATAGATCAGCGGAAAATGATACACTCCTATGATTTTTTTTCAAGACTGACATGAAGTTTTCAGCTTTTTTTTTTTTTTTTACTGGGTTTCTGTACCCCTATAGCACCTTTCCTGTCAATTTGAAACAAACGACCAATGATTTTTTTTTTTTTTAAGTTCACGTCCTTCGTGTAAAACACTGGTGCAAAACCGAACAAAATGCCAGTTCTGAAAAAAAAAATATATGGCGTTACAGATATCATTTTACCACAAAATATGGCAGTTAACCAAATGTGTGTCTCTGGCGAACTGAAGGCGAAACACGAGAAAGAATTATATGAATGTACCGCATGTTTTTACTACCACAGCAGTACTACAGGTTTCAGTTTTACGCTATAAAAGCCAGGTATGAGAGATCTTAGTTTCTTCCTATAAAAGCTGGATCCAGCTTCTAACATTGGTCAAGGAGCACAAAATAGGATCCTAATAATCAAAATCATGATCCTAATATCTCATCTCAGAGTGCTTTGGAGCTGGTCTCGATGAGAACAGAATCCATTCAGTGCCATTTGTGCATGGCCAGGAACAACTGCTTCGATAATGGTGTTAAAACAACGCGGTAATTAAGCAATCGCACTCCACGCAGGAAACTCAGTGTCGAAACAAGTATAGAAAACTTCTCTCCAACCGCACATGTGTTTTCCTGCCTCTTCGGCTCTACTGTCGGGAGAACCAAAAGTTTCCAAACTACCGTAACTAAACCACACAATATTGCATACGGAAACTCTTCCTCCCTCTCTTGACTCCCACTAACTTAATTTTCAGGTAAAGTAACAACAAAACGTTTGTGGGGCGAATAGGATAGCAGAAAAGGTACAACACTACGAAGAAAGCGGGATCAGCTCTTGAGGAGAGGCACAGGAAGGCGAGAGAACACCCCATTCCTCAAGCAGCTCTCCACTTTTTCATAAAGCATCCTGAGTCTCACTCCAGTTTACCTCATCTTGTCAACGCACTTACAGAGCCAGAACAGTACACAAGACTTCAAACACGTCTTTTCCTCTCAATGAAACGCATAATCTACACTTAATGAACATGAGCTTCCTGAGAATCCGTAACTCATCGACCAGTGAGCTTCTGAATCAGTAAAATTTCGACGGAGCTTAGCGAACCTGAACACAAAATTTATCAAACCAAGCGTAACAACAACTAATTTCAAAGGTAATTCGTATTGGACCTACGTTCATCCTGAAGGGACCACAAAACTCGTAGGGACTAATCACAAAAAGGAAACACAAATTTTCTCTGGGGTATTCAACTAGTCTAAACACAAAATTTCCAAAGGCGAACACTCATATCTAAAACGGATCACTACGACAACATTCGAAACCAGTAAAAGCCTAGGACTCGCTTTGCAAAATTATTACCACAAATGCGTGCATAGTACACAGCTGATCCATGAGAAATAAAACGTAAACAGAACTACGGAAAACAGAGAAAGAATTATATATGCGAAAAAACTTACCACGCCTGAAGCAATAGGGGAGAGAGACGAACCATTCTCAACAGAACCGTTTACTACCGCGGAGCCGGGCGGCGGCGGGAAGTTGGGGCTGAAAACCATCAGGTCGCTCTTGCCCGCGCCCTCCGCCACGCACAGGCTCCGGCTCTGACGCTGCGAGTACGACCAGCTCCCCACTTCGCTGGCGCACACCAGCGTCGCCGCCCCGGGACCCGACAGCACGGCCGCCCGCGGCGCCCACCGCGACGCCCCGTACAGCACCACCGCCAGCAGGAACAGGCTCGACACCGCGCAGATCGCCACCACCAGCCACACGTTCGTCGACGCCGACACCACGCCCTCCGACACCGACGACGGACGCACACCCGACAACGACGACCCCGATCCCGACGACGCTGCAGCCTCGCCGCCCTCCACCAGCGACACGCTCAGCGTGGCCGTGGCCGAGCGCGACGGCTCCCCGTGGTCCCGCACCACGATCACCAGCTTCTGACGCGGACCGTCCGCCTCCTCCAGCGCCCGCGCCGTCGTCACCTCGCCGCTGTACAGACCCACGCGGAACGGGCCCTTCCCCCGCGGCTCCCACACCTCGTACCGCAGCCACGCGTTGTACCCAGAGTCCGCGTCCACCGCACGGATCTTCGCCACCACCTGACCCGCCGGCGCACCCCACCACGCCCACGCCCACAACGACTCCGACGATGACTCCTCCGGCGACGCCTCCGGCACCGACCCGCCCCACGCACCGCCCACCGACGGCGGCAGCACCGACGGCGCGTTGTCGTTCTCGTCCACCACGAACACCTGCACCGTGGCGTTGCCCACCAGCGGCGGATCCCCCGCGTCCACCGCACGCACCTCGAACTGCAGCACCTGCACCTCCTCGTAGTCCAGCGCCTGCAGCGCCCACACACGACCGCTCTCCGCGTCCACCGACACGTAGCTCGACGCCGCGCGCCACCCCGACCACGACGACGACGACGACGACGCCGAGGACGCCGCCGCACCGACACCGACACCGCCCTCCCACAAGGAGTAGCTCACGCGACCGTTGCCCGCCTCGTCCGGGTCCCGCGCCCACACGCGCGCCAGCTCCGCCCCCGCCGCGTTGTTCTCCCGCGCCAGCACCGTGTACACGGCCTGCAAGAACGACGGCGCGTTGTCGTTCACGTCCGACACCGCCACGCGCACCCCGCGCCTGCCGCGCAGCGACGGCGACCCGCCGTCCTCCGCGCGCACCTCCACCTCGTACTCCGACACCCGCTCGCGGTCCAGCGCCTCCCGCAGCACCAGCGAGTACGACCCCGCGAACCTCGACTCCAGACCGAACGGCGACGACGGCCACACCGCGCACCGCACCCGACCGTTCGACCCCGAGTCGCGGTCCGACACGCTCAGCAGCGCCACCACCGTCCCCACCGACGCGTCCTCCGGCACCGGCACCGACAGCGACGTCACCCACACCTCCGGCGCGTTGTCGTTCACGTCCAACACCTCCAACACCACCTTGCAGTGACCCGACAGTGGGGGCGTCCCTTTGTCTCTTGCTTCTACCGGGATCTCGTAAGTACCTATTTCTTCGTAGTCCAAGATCCCTTGAAGTTTGATTTCTCCATTTTTTTCGTCGATGGTGAACATTTTTTTAAGTTCTTGAGTAACGTGCCTACCAAACAAATATATAATATCACTATTGATCCCTTCGTCCAAATCCGTGGCACTAACCCTGGTTAACAGAGTTCCGGGTTCTGAACCCTCTAAAATTTTTACTTTATACACCGACTGGTTGAACTGGGGTGCGTTGTCATTGGCGTCCAGCACCGAGATCACCAGCTCCATCGTGCCCGTCAGCGACGGCCGACCACCATCACTTGCCGTCAACACCAAACGGTGCACAGGCATCGTCTCACGGTCCAGCGGTTTAGTTAGAATAAGAGCCAAAGACGCGCTCTGGTCGCTATTGCCCTGTTGATCAAGACTGAAGTGCTCGCTTGTGCTGAGTGTGTAGGAGAGCTGCGCGTTGGCTCCGACATCTGCGTCCGACGCGCCCTCCAGCGGGAAACGAGAACCCGGCAGCGTGTTGAATTCCGCGATGCTGAGGTTTTTGCGGGCGGCGGGGAAGATCGGGGCGTTGTCGTTGATGTCGGTCACCTCCAGCTCCACGTGGAAGACGCGCAGCGGCCGCTCCACCAGCACCTCCAGCCGCAGGGCGCACGGCGCGCTCTTCCCGCACAGCTCCTCCCGGTCCAGCCGCGAGCTCACCACCAGCGCCCCGCTCGCCCCGCTCACCTCCACGCTCGAACCACGGCCCTGCGACACCAGGCGCAGACGCCGCCACTCCGCATCGCCCGCCTCCAGGCCCAGGTCCTGCGCCAGGCGACCCACCACCGTCCCGGCCTTCGCTTCCTCCGGCACCGAGTACCGCACCTGACCAACCACCGCCCGACACGCCGCCTGCAACAACAGCACCCGCAACAACGCACCCCAACTCACGAACATCCTCCCCGCCGCAGCCACCGGCACACTCCCGAGCCCCGCAAGGCTCCCTGCCTCCGCACCGACGCCCCTCTCAGAAGCTCCACGGCAGGCTCCGGGCGCAGCTCCACGTTCCGCCGCCCCGCCCGGCCCTGCGCTCGGCATTCTTCCTCCCGTTAACGACAGCAGTGACAGCGGCTCGGGGAGGAGCTGCCGTCCTCCTACAGGCTTTCGGCTCCTTCACGGCCAACAGCGGCACCTGGTGTCCTACGGTGGCTGCTTCTTCTGCCAGCTTTTTCCTCCTGCAGTCCCGCGACCGGCAGCGGGGCTCAAGTCGGGAAAGGACGGGCCGTGACTCTGCCCCCTTGCCCGACAAAATCTGCGATTTCCCTTCGTCAGAAACGACAATCGGTGATAATAAAACGTTCTGCTTCTCTTATCTTTATATTTCTCTTGCTCGTCTTTGTCCTCGTCTCCTCTTGTTTTCTCTCCTCTCCTCTCTTTTCTCTTCTCCTCTCTTTTCTCTTCTTTTCTCCAGAGGCGCCACTTGGTATACTTGCCAAAATATTTCCTGAAGGCATGCATTAACCCAGGAATCCCACCTGAGAAGGTCTTCAATGAAAAGAATCTACCCAACTTGTGTTTTCCTGACTTTGTCTTTCTTACACGTTGTTGAGGAGTCATCACTCAGTTTCCTCATGTATTTCTTCCTTTGTGAAAAGAGTTCAGCTGTTTCCCCTACAGAGGAAGACTGTATCCTTGGTCTTCAACCTCTAGGAAGTACTCAGGTCTCCAGAAGACATAGATTCACATGGGAAATTTTTGTGTCTTTTGTAGCAACACTAAAACCAATCAGAAATTCCTGACCTTTTCTCATGGCTTTGTGACAGTGATGTAGCTGAGCAATCCTATGCACCCAATATCTTGGTTTTCATACATAAAATAATGGAGTGCAGACATCATATTTAAAAAAAAATATCCGAATTTATCCATAACAGAGTGTTTTTACCTTTTGAAGTATAGGTCCAACCTAAGAAACCAACAATGTACACAAATTCCAAAGACCTTCAACTCCACCAGTAACTAATTCATAACCCACATACCTCATATCCTCTTGGAAGGGTGAAATAGCTCAGGGAACCCGAGCTCTCCAGTAGCCTTCATGTGTCTCAGTTAAGTATCTCCTGTCACGTTTTTTTTCCCTATGTGTAGCCGTACAATAAATGACAAGTTCTTTCTTACCTTTTTAGGCAGGTAGGCACTCACAGTACAGTAAAACAATGTGCCCACTGCTGATGGGGATGAGCGTGCTGCAGGATCCAGAACAGTCGTCCACCCATCATATAACTGAAGACAGCACAAAAGTGTTGCACTACTGCTCTGGTAAGGTACAGTTCATCTTACAACACATTCCCAGGCTCCCACCTGATCCACTGCCACAAGCGCATCAGTGCATTCAGAATCAGAATCACAGACTCCATACAACTTCTCTACACCAGCACACACACTTGCTGCTATCCCACCGTGCAGGACAGATAGCAACACAAAAAAAAGATGATTTCACACAGTAGTGGTTTGCTGGTTCCACCACAGAAGCATCATTGATTCAACACGAGGTCAAAACAAAAATGAAGATATCAAATGCTAAAAAAATTCCAAGTAGGTCTTGTCAACAGCTCATCTTCAATTACACTTATTGCTATTCTAACAGTTGTCTTGATTTATTTCCAGGTCTCCATTGTCAGGGCTAAGTTCAGGGATCACTGTTCACAATTTCAGGGAAGCGGGGCTGGAAAAGCAAACAGGTTTTGTCCAGCCTCTCAAATCCCTGCGGTATTGCCAGCATTTCTGCATCTCCTTTTATGATGATTAAAACGGAAATTAAAACTGAAGTCTCACAGCATTCTCCCGAGGTAAGCATCACCTTGAGAGACTACAAGACTATGAACCACAATGATGGCATGGCAAAAATTCTGCAATCAAGCAGTCAACACTATTTGGCAGCACAGTTCTTGCTCATGGTTGCCGACACACCTCCTAAGAGAGGCAAGCTAAGTTATGCTTTCTATCAGGGGAAATCCAGTGTCGTCCCAGTTCATGATCACATGATCATCACAAGGCACACACAGTAGACGCAATTTAAAAGTTTGTTTAAAAAAAAGAAAAAAGAAAAAAGAAAGAAAGAAAAGAAAAGAAAAGAGAAAGGAAAGGAAATACAAAGGTTATCACTGGGAGTGGCAGAGTCAGGAACCGCAGCTGAGGTGCTTCTACAAACATATTTACCCCTAGAAACAAGTCCTCTGGCAATGCATGTTGCCTAATATACCACTATAGCTGCACATTTATCACATCTACCTTGGTTCATGTTCTTACGCCATGAAGTATTAGAAAGGGAAAGGAACAATGTGAAGTGCTTCTACTATCTTTCCCATGCCCATAGTAACTCTGTGTTAATTCACAAACTAATATATGCCATGCAGGTGATCAGAGGACAACCTGGAGTACCACTTGCAGTCAGATTGCGTGATCACTGTTTCAGAGGAGAATCAAAAAGGAGGACAGATTTCTGATTAAGAAAAGATTGGAATTGGCACTTCCTAACAGCCAAAAGCAAAAAGTTCATTAAAACTGCCCTACCTGCAAGAAAGGAAAATGAACACAAATGAAGACACTCCATAAATATGAAAGAAGGTGGAAGGAGGCACTTGGAATTGTGATTAGCAACACAGATGGCTGGAAAAACAAACCTGGTCACTCGAGCATGATATAGTCAACACTGCAGTTGGGCAGAGATCTTTCTTGGCCAAAAAAATGTACCGTTTAATAGCTTATCAAGGGACGTCAAAAAGTCATGGAGAGTGATGTAACAAATACTACAGGAGACGCTACCCTATAGAACAGTTCTCTGCCGAGAAGAACTGCAGAAAGAGTTAATGACCCTGAAGATCTAGGGGGGGAAATGGCAAAAAATAACCCATGCATGACACCACAAAGCTGAGTAGATGAAGAAAAAAGTGAGGCTTCAACAAAGACTGTGAATGACTGAAACAAATCATTCCAGGTTCTGAAATTACACCTTTGGCATAGAGAACACAACGACATGGACATATCAGCTCTGTTCTCAGTGCCAACTAAAAAGCTAAGACTTATGAGACCACAGAAGAACATAATGCATTTCATTCAATCTTATAGAAACATAAGGTTCACCAATGTCTTAAGTATTTTGAGAAGGTCTTGCCGTTCTAAAAATGGAAAGCAGAAGAGAGAAGACGAGGAAGAGTTTCAGGGGACAACAGGAAGACCAAAGATTCAGAGCACCTGTTTGAGAAACGTTTCCTCGTATTAAAAGACTGAAAGCAGTAGTACCATGACGAACGAACGTGTAAGACATTAAAAAAAAAATAGGATTTCACAACGTTGAGAGAAAACCCATCCACCTTCAATATGTCCATCTTCTGGAAAGCCTTTGGACGGAAACCTTCCACACATCCTTTAAATCCCAAATAATAATCTCGATCCCCCCTACAAAACATTCGAGGTGATAAGGAAAAACAGGAGCCTACCGTACCACATCTTCAGCTAAAAATAAAGAAATAAACCATCACGAGAAGTGACTAGCATTGAGGCCCTGACGCTATGGAGGATGGCTGTAGAACTGCTCCAAGCAATTCCGGTCGCCGGGAGGAGGAAAAACACTTACAAAAGCCGCAGTAGACAAACAGCTTGCAGAGGAAGAAAACACAAGCAAAGACGCAGGCAATAGCCTGAAAGAAAGCACCTGCCAGACACTGGCCTCGGAACCCGCGGTCTCGGCCCGACTATAGAAACGATGACAAGAAGGAATGACGAACCACCATAAAGGAAGCGGCACTGACCGTGTCCAGCAGAGCGGGCGGCTCCGGCTGCGTCTCCTTCGGCGCGGCGCCGGGCGGCGGCGGGAAGTTGGGGCTGAAAACCATCAGGTCGCTCTTGCCCGCGCCCTCCGCCACGCACAGGCTCCGGCTCTGACGCTGCGAGTACGACCAGCTCCCCACTTCGCTGGCGCACACCAGCGTCGCCGCCCCGGGACCCGACAGCACGGCCGCCCGCGGCGCCCACCGCGACGCCCCGTACAGCACCACCGCCAGCAGGAACAGGCTCGACACCGCGCAGATCGCCACCACCAGCCACACGTTCGTCGACGCCGACACCACGCCCTCCGACACCGACGACGGACGCACACCCGACAACGACGACCCCGATCCCGACG